>CAOKZL010001001.1:0-448186 GCA_948472985.1 Iguana delicatissima | reverse complement strand
CCTAAACACCTTCGCCTTCTGCCCTGAAAAAATTCCAAAACCCCTTGACGCTTCAAGCAAAATGCAAGAGAGCACTCAGGGCCCCACACCTGCAATTACATCATTTGTCCCAAGCAGCAAAAATCTACACGGCAAGCCCGGCAAAAAAGGAACCCCCCCCCCTGAAAAAAGGGGGCAAAAAGGGCCCGGACGTTGCCACCTGCAGTTCCCGGCTGAGACCAGACCGATGCGGCACGAAGGACCTCCCGCCGGATCGGGGAAAGCGCCCCCCCTTTGGGCCCGCCCTTTCCCAAAGCGGGGAAGGGATGCTTTGGAGGAAAAAAAATTAAAATCTGCAGGCCTAGGGGGGAGAGACCTTAAAGGCCCCCCGCTAGGCTGGGCCCCCCAAAAAGGGCCCCGGGGAGGTTTGGGTTTTACCCAAAATTGGCTCCCATTTGGGCGGTTTAAAGGGGCCCTTGGGAAATTTTGGTTCCCGGGGCCCTTCAAAACAAATTAAATCACAAAAAAGGCATAAAAAGAGAACTAGTGGAGCTGGATCTAAACTCAAACCCTTGGGGGGCCTTTCCACCTTTTCCTCCTTTCCAGAGTTTTCCCCAGTTAAGGGGGAATGAATTATAATGGGGGGAAAAAGGGATTTGCCCCTTTGGGTCCCAACAAAATGGCCTCCCCCTTTGCTCCCAAAAAAGCCCATTATAATTATTCCCCTTAACTGGGAAGCCGGGGGAAAGGAGGATGAGGCATAAGAAAACGCCCTCCAAGGGTTTGAGTTTAGACCCCAGCTCCATAGTTCTTTTTTTATGCCTTCTTGTGTTTTTAATGTTTCAAAAGCATAATTGGTTTTTTTTTTTTTTTGGGGGGGGGGGGGGGGGGAAGGGGCCCCCAAACCGGGGTGGGGCTTTGGGGTAAAACCACCTCCCCGGAAAAAACCCCTTTTGGGGTCCGGGGGAGCGTTGGGGGGGCCCTTTAAGGGCTCTCCCCCCTCGGGGCCCTGCCGGGTTTTTCCAAATTTTTTTCCTCCAAAGCATCCCTTCCCGCTTTGGGAAAGGGCGGGCCCGGAGGGGGAAAAAGGGTTTTAGCCCGGGGGTTTGTCCCCCCATTCCCCTTGGTCCCCCGGCCCCCCAACTGCAGGGGGCAAAATCCGGGCCCTTTTGTGCTTTTGTTGTGCAAAAGGCGGGTGGGTTCCCTTTGCTTGCCGTGTAGTTTTTTCTGCTTGGGAAAAGGGTTTGCATTTCCTGGGGCCCCTTTGGGATTTTTGCTTGAAACGTAAGGGGTTTTGGGAATTTTTCAGGGCAGAAAAGGGGAAGGTGTTTAGGTCTGTGCAGCAAGTGCTGGTTTTGTGGCGTTGGTTTTTTTTCAAAGTTTGTTGGTGTGTTTGTGGCAAAACAATGGAAACCCCCTTAATAATGTTTCCAAAATTTCAGCAATATAATAATAACAATAAAAAGATAAAAAGGGTTTCCCCCCCCCTTTGAAGGGGGGGTACAATAAAAATTTAAAAAGGGAACAAAACCAAAAGAAAACACGTTTTAAAAATTTTACTAATAAAAATAAAAAACTTTAAAAACAAACGTATAATTAAAAAACATAATAAAAAACATTTTTAAAAAAATGGGGGATTTTTGCGTGGTTTTCCAGGCAGAGGTTTGGTTTGAGTCTTGTAGGATTTCTGTTAGGAGGGAGCTAAGGGCCCTGGTTGCCACCCCCATCTCCCCGCTGAGACCAGACCAAGGTGGCATCGGATCCAACGGGTTCCGGAGGGGAATCCCACCCTCTCTGTGAGGGTGGTTCGAGACCACTGGCTGATCATTAGCCATAAAGCGCCAGTGGGGAACCCGGGAAGGGGGTGAGATTGGCCTTTGAACCCCTGAGATACCTGGGGGTTGCTCTGCTCTGTAACCAGAAGAAAGGAGCTGTCTTTCCCTCAAGTATGGCTCCCTATCTCAAGGGAGCTCTCCCCAGGGCCTGGGGGCTCTCCAAGGCATTCAGCACCCAGTAATAGACACTCCCCCTGAACTCCACTTGCGGATGCAGATGGGGTATTGCAAGCCAGGTATGAGGACAAAGGCTCTGAGCGTCCCCCCTCCCCACATTGCCCATAACACTGTCCAGTCAGGACATACTGCAGAAGTCCCCATCATTTGTAAGGTTATTATTAGATTTGCCCCTTTTAATTTACGTAAGGCAGAGTATGAAAACATGGCTCTTTCTACTCTGCCTGATCATTTCAGACTCCATGAGGAAGGCGGGGCAGAGAGAGAGTGAGATTTGCTGTAGCACCGGGGGCCCTTTGGGGCATAGAGGGATAAGAAGCCATCACAGCCCACTGGAGGGGACATCCCCCTTATCTGTGTGCTGAAAGGGGATCATGGAACATGGGGTGCAGTATTCCAGACGGGGTCCGTATCACATTGGGTTCAAATCCAGAGATGTTTCTCATGTTCTGCTCCGAGGCCGGAAATTCCTCCTTCCCCACATGTGTACCTGAACATTTTGCTAATGTAAGAGTGTTCAGTTCTATTTTCATTGTTGCAGGAAAGTTTTGAAACTGTTAAAGATTATTTTAATTGTGTTCCTTTCTAGTTCTTCTTGTAAGCATAGGAATAATTCAAAATGACTGTTTCTGGAGTCTTGCCTTTACTCCTATATATTTCATTGCAGTTAACTCTGGGGGTGCACCCCACCCCGTAGCTAGGAATGATGAAGGCTTCATACCTTCCCTCGAACATCTTTGTCCATTAAGAGAACAGAAATCTAGGGGTACACTCCCCCCATTTCTAGGAGTTAGAGAGGCTTCATGCCTTCCCCAGAGATCTCTGCCCATTATTAGAGGGGATAGGAATCTGGGGGTACACCCGCCCCATAGTTAGGAATGATGGAGGCAACTTCATTCCTGCCCTTGAGATCTCTGTGCATTAATAGAAAAGCAAGCTAGGGGTACGCCCCCCCATTTCTAGGAGTTAGAAAGCTTCATGCCTTCCCAAGGGATCTGTGCCCATTATTAGAGGGGATAGAAATCTGGGGTTTACTCCGTCCCATAGCTAGGAATGATGGAGGCTTCATGCCTTCCTTGGAGATCTCTCTGCATTAATAGAACAGAAATCTAGGGATACACTCCCCCCATTTCTAGGAGTTAGAGAGGCTTCATGCCTTCCCAAGGGATCTGTGCCCATTATTAGAGGGGATAGAAATCTGGGGGTTCACTCCGTCCCATAGCTAGGAATGATGGAGGCTTCATACCTTCCATGGAGATCTCTCTGCATTAATAGAACAGAAATCTAGGGATACACTCCCCCCATTTCTAGGAGTTAGAGAGGCTTCATGCCTCCCCAAGAGATCTCTGCCCATTATTACAGGGGATTGAAATCTGGGGGTGCACCTTGCCCCGTAGCTAGGAATGATGGAGGCTTCATGCCTTCCTTGGAGATCTCTGTGCATTAATAGAATAGAAATCTAGGGGTACACTCCCCCCATTTCTAGGAGTTAGAGAGGCTTCATGCCTTCCCCAGAGATCTCTGCCCATTATTAGAGGGGATAGAAATTTGGGATACATCGTACCCCATAGCTAGGAATGATGAAGGCTTCATGCCTTCCCTTGAGATCTCTGTCCATTAATAGAAAAGCATCCTAGGGGTACAGTCTCCCCATTTCTATTAGTTAGATAAGCTTCATGCGTTCCCCACAGATCTCTTTCCATTAATTGAGGGGATAGAAATTTGGGGGTACACCCCACCCCATAGCTAGGAATGATGGAGGCTTTATGCCTGCCCTTGAGATCTCTGTGCATTAATAGAAAAGCAACCTAGGGATACATCCCTTCCATTTCTAGGAGTTAGAGAGGCTTCATGCCTTCCCCAGAGATCTCTGCCCATTATTAGAGGTGACAGGAATCTGGGGGTACACTCCGCCCCGTAGTTAGGAATGATGGAGGCTTTATGCCTGCCCTCGAGTTCTCTCTGCATTAATAAAAAAGCAAGCTAGGAGTACACCACCCCCCCGTTTCGAGGAGTTAAAGAGTCTTCATGCCTTCCCCGGAGATCTCTGCCCATTATTAGATAGAAATCTAGGGGTACAACCCACCCAATAGCTAGGAATGAAGGAGGCTTCTTACCTGCCCTCGAGATCTCTGTGCCTTAATAGAAAAGCAAACTAGGGGTACACCCCCCATTTCTAACAGTTAGAGAGGCTTCATGCTTTCCGCAGAGATCTCTGCCCATTAGTTGAGGGGCTAGAAATCTGGGGATACACCCCACCCCATAGCTAGGAATGATGGGGGCTTCATACCTTTCTTGGAGATCTCTCTGCATTGATAGAACAGAAATCTAGGGGTACCCTCCCCCCATATCTAGCAGTTAGAAAGGCTTCTCGCCTTCTGCAGAGATCTCTGCGCATTATTAGAGCCGATAGAAATCTGGGGGTACACCCCGCCCCATAGCTAGGAATGATGGAGGCTTCGTGCCTTCCTTCAAGATCTCTGTGCATTAATAGATCAGAAATCTAGGGGTACACACCCCCAATTCTAGGAGTTAGAGAGGCTTCATGCCTTCCCAAAGACCTCTGCCCATTATTAGAGGGGACAGGAATCTGGGGGTACACTCCGCCCCATAGTTAGGAATGATCGAGGCTTCATACCTGCCCTCGAGATCTCTGTCCATTAATAGAAAAGCAATCTAGGGGTACACTCCTACTACTTCTAAGAGTTAGAGAGGCTTTATGCCTCCCCGAGATCTCTGCCCATTATTAGAGTTCATGGAAACGTGTGAGTGCATACCTACCATTAGCTAGGAATGATGAGTGCTTCATGCCTTCCTTGGTGATCTCTGTACATTAATAGAACAGAAATCTTGGGGTACCCCCCCCATTTCTAGGAGTTAGAGAGGCTTCATGCCTTCCCCAGAAATCTCTGCCCATTATTAGAGGGGATAGACATCTGGGGTACAACCCGCCCCATAGCTAGAAATGATGGAGGCTTCATACCTTGCTTAGAGATCTCTGTGCATTAATAGAACAGAAATCTAGGGGTACACTCCCCCCATTTCTAGGAGTTACAGAGGCTTCATGCTTTCTTCAGAGATCTCTGCCCATTATTAGAGGGGATAGAAATTGGGGATACACCCCACCCCATAGCTAGGAATGATGAAGGCTTCATGCCTTCCTTCGAGATCTCTGTCCATAAATAGAAAACCAATCTGGAGGTACACTCGCCCATTTCTAGGAGTTACAGAAGCTTCATGCCTTCCCTAGATATCTCTGCCCATTAATTGAGGGGATAGAAATCTGGGGGTACACCCCACCCCATAGCTAGGAATGATGGAGGCTTCATGCCTGTCCTCGACATCTCTGTCCATTAATGGAAAAGCAATCTAGGGGTACACTCCCCCCATTTCTAGGAGTTACAGAGGCTTCATGCCTCCCCGAGAGATCTCTGCCCATTATCACAGGAGATGGAATTGTGAGGGTGCGCCCTGCCCCATAGCTTGGAATGATGGAGACTTCATGCCTTGCTTGGACATCTCTGTACATTAATAGAAAAGCAAGCCAGGGGTACATTCCCCTGTTTCTTTGAGTTAGAGAGGCTTCATGCCTTCTCCAGAGATCTTTGCCCATTATTAGAGGGGACAGAAATCTGGGGCACACCCCGCCCCCTAGCTAAGAATGATGAAGTCTTCATGTCTTCCCTCGAGATCTCTGTCCATTAGTAGAAAAGCAATTTAGTGGTACACTCCCCCCATTTCCAGGAATTAGAGGGGCTTCATGCCTTCCGCAGAGATCTCTGCCTTTTAATTGAGGAGATAGAAATCTGGGGGTACACCCCACCCCATAGCCAGTAATGTTGAAGGCTTCATGCCTTCCCTCGACATCTCTGTCCATTAATAGAAAACCAATTTAGGGGTACACTCCCCCCATTTCTAGAAGTTAGAGAGGTTTCATGCCTTCCCCAGAGATCTCTGCCCATTATTAGAGGGGATAGAAATCTGGAGCACACCCCGCCCCCTAGCTAAGAATGATGAAGTGTTCATGTCTTCCCTCGAGATCTCTGTCCATTAGTAGAAAAGCAATCTAGTGGTACACTCCCCCCATTTCCAGGAATTAAAGGGGCTTCATGCCTTCCGCAGAGATCTCTGCCTTTTAATTGAGGAGATAGAAATCTGGGGGTACACTGCACTCCATAGCTAGGAGTGATGGAGGCATCATGTCTGCCCTCGATATCTCTGTGCATTAATAGAAAAGCAACCTAGGCGTACACACACCCCCCATTTCTAGGAGTTAGAGAGGCTTCATGCCTTCCCCAGAGATCTCTGCCCGTTATTAGAGGGGACAGGAATCTGGGGGTACACTCCACCCCATAGTTAGGAATGATCAAGGCTTCATGCCTGCCCTCGAGATCTCTGTCCATCAATAGAAAAGCAATCTAGGGGTACACTTCTACTACTTCTAAGAGTTAGAGAGGCTTTATGCCTGCCCAAGAGATCTCTGCCCATTATTAGACTTCATTTAAACGTGGGGGTGCACCCCGACCATTAGCTAGGAATGATGGGGGCTTCATGCCTTCCTTGGAGATCTCTGTACATTAATAGAAGAGAAATCTTGGGGTACCCTCCCCATTTCTAGCAGTTAGAAAGGCTTCACGTCTTCCCCAGAAATCTCTGCCCATTACTAGAGGGGATAGACATCTGGGGGTACAACCCGCCCCATAGCTAGTAATAATCGAGGCTTTATACCTTGCTTAGAGATCTCTGCGCATTAATAGAACAGAAATCTAGGGGTACACTCCCCCATTTCTAGGAGTTAGAGAGGCTTCTTGCCTTCCTCAGAGATCTCTGCCCATTATTAGAGGGGATAGAAATCTGAGGGTACACCCCACCCTATAGCTAGGAATGATGAAGGCTTCATGCGTTCCCTTGAGGTCTTTGTCCATTAATAGAAAAGCAGTCTAGGAGTACACTCCCTGCATTTCTAGGAGTTAGAGAGGCTTCATGCCTTCCCCAGAGATCTCTGCCCATTATTAGATAGAGATCTCGGGGTACACCCCATCCCATAGGTAGGAATGATGGAGGCTTCATGCCTTCCCTTGAGATCCCCCTCTATTAATAGAAAAACAATCTAGGGGTACACTCGCCCTATTTCTAGGAATTAGTGGGGCTTCATGCCTTCCCCAGAGATCTCTGCCCATTATTAGAGGTGATAGAAATCTGGAGGTACACCCCACCCCATAACTAGGAATGATGGACCCTTCATGCCTTCCTTGGAGATCTCTGTGCTTTAACATAACAGAATTCTGGGGGCACACCCCCCCCATTTTGGATCACCAACCAAAAGACCCCCTCCGCACTAGAGAGCTCTCCTCTAGTTTTGAAATTGAATTGGAGGGCAGGGGTAGAAATAGATCCAGGGATCTGTGAGGCCTCTGCCCGTGTTTCATTGGCCCCTTCATGTGCTAGGCACCCCCCATCCCACCCTTGCTTCCCAAGGTTTCTCTTTTGTCGCTGGTCTCTCAATGCCTTTCCTGCTTGTCTTTAATCCTGTATAATTCTTTCAACCATACTTTCCCATTGCTTTGAGTGGCCTTCAATGTTTTTTTTTCTTCCCTTGTTTTGACTGTGTGGGGAACTGTTTTTGGGTGGGATGGGGCTCACTTTCATTGCAGGATATGTGGCGTCCTGAATTTTGACTTTTAGGCTTTTGTTAAGAGTAACAGCGGCAACAGCGTTCCAGTGAGGCTGGTAAGACTCTGACTGCCGTGGAAGCGACGAGAAAGCCATGCAGGAAATATTGCAAAGAGGACTAAGAGAGGAAAAGTTCATGTAGGAAAGTAGACCGTGTTGGGGGAAACTAAGGAGACCCCAGAGAGCGAATGCAGAGATGTTGTGAGGGCCCCCAACGCTTCTCCTCCTCCGCTACCTTAATTGAAGAGCCGAGTTTGCCTCCCAAGTTAATGGCTCTGAGATGGAAGAGGATTTGTTGGCCACCTTTCAGGGGTGAGTTAGAGGGATTTCTGTCCCGCCGGGGTTGGTCTGGATGACCCCTGAGGTCCCTTTTAATTTAATTCTCTGTAAATGGGATCTCAGCAACTAGCACCCCAGAAACCTGAAATACTGAGAATAACTAGCTCTAGGAAATGTGCAGAGTGAAAAATAGTAATTATAAATGTTACCATTTAATAGTAAAAGCCGGTTTTATGACTGTTATATAGTGCTGCGGTTGTCCTTTTCAATTTAGATTTTCTGCAGCACCCAGAATAAGAAATGGCCACCATAGGCTCCCAGTTTTCTTCCTATGGGAGGTAAAATCCCCTTTGGGCCCAGCAAGACATGTTAAGGAGACAGAGGTTTGCTGGATCCACTGGGAGCAGGAGAGGCATTGTAGGGCCCGAAAGGGGCACATCTTTTCCCCAGGTATTATAATTCAGTCCTCCTGAACTGGGAAGACTCTGAGAAGTGAGGAGGCCGTTCACGGTTCCTGCCTAGCTTCAAATATCAATGATTATCAACATCATATCTTATTATGAATTAATATGCTTTAAAAGCATAGTTTTTCTCTTAGGTTAGCATAGTGTGGCATCCTCCTTCCTGGGAGGCCTCACCTCCAAATAGTTCTCCTTCTTAAACGTGTAACTCCTGACGGGTCCCAGCTGCAGGGGAGTTCTGGTGATCCAGTCCTCCCGGATCCCTTTATGGGGTCTCAGCCTCGGAGAGGGGGGCCTTCAAGGTCTCCCTGGTCCTCAGGTCAACCCAAACCTCACCAGAACAGGAGAAGATGATGAGAGGTTTCCCCAGTGGCTGGGATGTTAGTATTGTTGGGCCAATGCAGGAATCGAACTCAGTTCTCTCAAAGTAATTACCTTGTCCCAGGGGAACTGTTTCCCTTTTTAAATTCAAGAGCCATTAATTTAAGAGGCAAAGCTCTGGAGGTCCGTTGGGGAAGCTGCAGGCTTGCAGGCCAAACATTCTGAGAAGTAAATTCAAAATGTTCTTACACTACAAGGTTGGGAAGGAAATAATCTTTTCATTTAAAAGCTTGACGTAGGGGAACGGGATCCAAGTAATCATGTTTTCAGAAGACGGTTGATAATGTAATGTAAACAAATGTAATGTGTTGCAATGGAATGAAAAGAAAATGTAATTTAAATGGATATGATGTAAAGAAAAAATGTTGGAGTGGGGAAATTCTCTAAAGAGGCTGGGGTGGGGTTGAAATGGGCTTTAAAAGTGAAATTTGGGGAGTGTGTTTCTGAAGGGATGATACCAGGACAAAAGGTTTACAAAGTTCCCGTTATGTAAGTGCAGGATGTGGGCTGAGAGCGACCGGCCGAGGGAGTGAGGCTCGTGGCTGGGACTTCTGCGAAAAGGGCCGTGTTTCTGAGTTGGCCGTAATTGGAAAAGGGGCCCAAAATTAAGCCCCAAAGGTCCTTCTGCCTTTGCACAGACCCACAGCATCACCCCATCTGGAATACAGTGTTGAGTTTTCTGCATTTGAAAAGGATGTTGGGGAGAAGGAGAAGCTGGAGGAAAGGGCCACCCAATTGAGCACACCGTCCGGGTCTTTTCAGGTTATAAAAAAGAGAAGGAGGGGGTGCCAGGTTAATCCTTGAACCCTCTGAGGTTGATCCCTGAAGGTGAAGGGTGGGAGATAAAAGTAAGACCCAAGGCCTCTCCCCACCCCCAGGATTTAGGGATGGTTGCCAGGTTATGTGCCTTTAAAATGGCCCTGGCTCGGAGGTTTGTCTGTCCTAAAATAAGGAAGGAAGGAAGGCGGCAGCTCTTCATTTGGTTTGCTTATGAAGATAAAACCCCACAGGCTCTTTCTGCAGCCTCTCCTGGTCTGCTCCTAAGGAATTCCTTCCTGTTCTCCGTTGATTTATGAGTCTGTAACCATTGCTAGAGAATTAAAAAATATAGTTTTGCATGCAGGAAAGAGAGAGAGGGGAGATGCATAACGCTTTTGCCTGCAACACGGTCTTCCTCCCACGTTAAGCCCCGTCCGTTCCCGCGGAAGACTGCCCGCTTGGCAGGTGGCGGAGTCTCCTTCATTGAGGATTTCTGGGCCAAAGTTTATTCAGGGCCACCCGTCAGGGGTGGCGTAATCCGGATTGCCGTCCAGGCGACAGGTTGGACCGGGGGCCCTCGGGATCCCAGACGAAGGACTGAAACGCATGCCTAAGTGAGGGTCCTTCTCTTTATCTCAGAGGCAGAGGACCCCATTCGGTGTTAGGTGAGGCTGAGAGAGGGTGACCAGCCCAGGGCCACCCCATGAGCCTTCATGGCTCAGCAGCAGCAAAGAGCCCTCGGCGCTTGATAACCCGTGCGCCCCTCTGGGATCCCGTTTGGGATATGTAGTTTGGAGGGTAGCAGGGAGAACCGGATGGAGCCTTCCAGATGGGGTCTTTCCGTAACCTTTCACTGCCGTCCTGGGATCCTTTTCTCATGTGCAGTTTCTGGTCGGTTCCTCTTCATCCCACACCTGTGCATGTGAGGGTTTGGTTCTCATTTTATTTGAAGCTCACGTACCTGTAATTCACACCACAGTGTTTGCTCTAGGCTTTCTAATCGCTTAGCACTGTTTTAAAAGATTTCCTCACACTCTTGCTTAGTACAGAAATATTTTTAAGATTGCTGGGCGGGGGGGTCCTGCCGTGTAAACGAGGGGCTCCTTCTGCCTTTCTGAACCATTTTTCTCTCTGTTTTTCTGTGCCCGAAACACCGGAGAGCCTCCCGCCAACATGTCATCCGCCTGCCAAGAGGGAATCCCTTGCCTGGAAGGTCTGGGATCCGAGTGCGGTTCTTTCTGCGTGCAGAGCGTTCCTTCAGCCTTATCCAGATATTCAGGCTTTGGGGTCCTGAAAATTAGAAGAGAAAATCGTTCTTCCTCTCTCCAGGGGCTTTTCTAAGCTTTGCCATGAGATGTTTGTTCTCCTCCATTGGATGTTTGCTCACACTCACCATTTTACACTCTTGGCACTTATTTGAACCAAAGCTTATGTCCTTTTCTTCCTCTCAGTAAAAAGCATGAAATGTTATAAATTGGGAAATGTTTCCAGTCCCATGGAGTTTCAGCTCCATGAGTGCAGGTTCAGAGGAAGGAGAGTCTGTGTTCTCTCTCAGGGTCTGGAGAGGCCAACTGTTCAGTATTTTATTGTATTTATTATAGTGCTTTCCTCCCAGGAGGTGATTCCGGGGGGGTTTACCTATAGAAGCACAGCATAGTTGATAAACTCATAATACAAAAGAACGTGCAACAGTCGTGCTTCAAAAGAAAATAAAAAATGGTTTTCAAGCCGAGTGGAAATGCAAGAAGAGAGACGCAGAACACACTGCCCGCTCGTCCAGTGAGCCTTTCTTTCCCCCGATTTCTAGGGAGCCCCCCTTTCCGGCCTCCCACAAGCCCTCCTTGCTCTTCTTCGTGGCTCAGTTGCACAAAGAGCGGTCTCAGCTAGACAGTCGTTCCTTCCTGGGGAAACATCTGTTAATCTGAACTGTGTTGGAATTTGGGGCCACTTTCACTGAGGCTTTCCTTGGTTGGAAGAAGCCTCTCTGGGTTTTCGGATCACGTCGGTGGTGTCGTCAGCGTAGAGTTTGGGTCAGGGAGTGCTTCTCTGTCTTCCGTTTCCTCCTCCGGGACCCCGGACGGCCGGGCAGAGACCCCCAACATTTGCCCCCCCCCCGTGGCAACTGCTAGCTTCAGGGGTCAAGATAAATTTACAGCCTCCTCTGCCCATCTCTTTCTTCCCTCAGGACAACTTTTTAAATAAGCCGGTTAATATCTTGATTTCCAACAAGGGGCATTCCTTTGGCTCTGCTCAGTACACGTTGCCCCAAAATTTCCTTCCCTCCACCAGTTAAACACACAGCCAAAATTAAGAAAAACTGCACTGTTTATTCAGTGCCCTTTCCTGTTTCGGAAAAGTCCCACCGCCTCTTGCAAAAGAAGAGCCGCAAGGGGCCTTGAATCCTCCCTGGGCCCCTTTCTGGAAGCAGGTGAGGGGTTGGACTAGATGTCCTTTCGGCTCTTGTGAGGACAGAGACCCCTCCAAAGCATTTGGGACTTGCGTGGTCCGTTAAAGGGAGCCGACAACTTGCTCCTCCTGCCGGAGCAGGAGAAAATGGGGGTGTTTTTTCTGTACCAGGGAGTCTGGCTAGTGATGGTTTTGTGGGAAGGAGGGCTGAGAGGCTGCAAATGGGCCTCTTGGTCCTTTGTGATACTGTGTATCCCAGGGAGATGGATGTATCTGTCCCTCCCTTCTCTCTCCTGGCAAACTAAGACAGGGGGACGAAAAGCAAGGGTCTCCTCCCCTTCTACTGGGGCTGATTCGGGTCTCCTGCTTCTTCGGGAAGTAGATGATAGTTGGGGTCTTCATCCGGTGGGTCAAAGACGAGCTTACTGCAAGGGAGGATGAACAGATCCGAAAGGGATTCTTGGGGGCGGCTGGGCGCATTCACCCCAATAAAGTCCTTTGGGCTTTGGGGTGGAATGGGTGGCACGGCTGACAGGAATCCGGGCATCAAAAGCAGCTTCTTTCCCCAAGGCTGGTTGGGGAAAATGTCGTCCAGGAAGGAGTAGAGGTGGCCCACGGCAATGCCTGCGAGATGCACGGAAACGGAGCCTCGTGAATGGATCCACCAGGAATTGGATCTAGTCTCCAGAAAAACCAGCTTCGTGCCCCTGCGGAATTGGGGCGTGAAGGAGCCCGGCAAAACCCCAGAAAGGCCAAGTTGGGCAGAAACCATGGCGGCACCACGTAATCCTCCTCCTCCTCCCAGCTGGCCCATCACCCGTATTTTGTACTCTGGTCCACAGGCCACCCACCGAGGAGGTTGGTGAGGATGGAGTTTCCGAGGAGGGGGGAGAAGCCCAGAAGGACTCAGGGCAAAACTGCATAGAGGGGGAAAGGGAAATGGTGGGTTACCCTAATATTTGCCTTCCCTGGCCGATCCCCAACCCTGAACAGGCTGCCTCCCCTTTTCCAGGTTCCCCATTCCAATGCGAGGGAGAAAGGAGGGAGTAGGAAGGGATGCACCCCAAAGCCCAGCCTTTGCCCAGGAGGAGGGGGGTCCCCTTAGAAGGAGAGGACACAAAAGGAGGGGGTCCCCAAAGTGGGGAGAGGGAGGATGTCACCACCCCCTTCCAGGAAGCAAAAGGAGGTACCAGGAGCTGTACCCCCAAGTCTTCACCACCTGGTTCTTCATTAGCGGAGGGCTGGGGGAATCGGGAGCCCCGGGGAGAGGCAGGAGGGGCTGCACCCCCAACGCCCCCACCCCGAAATCCCCCCTCTCACGCCCGGCGGGGGAGTGGGGCGCAGGGGGTTCCGGGTTTCCACGGTGGTGGCAACGAGGAAGCAGGCGGTGCTGCAGCCGCGGGTGGCGGCCGCGATGCCCCAGTGCTCGGACGCCAAGCCCAGCTGTGCCATGGGCGGGGGGGCGGCAGAAACATCCAGAAGAAGAGACCCTTTCCGTCCAGTGGCCGCGGGCGGCCTGGGAGAGAGGCCCCGCTCCCAGTCTATAATCTAAGGCGTCTGTGCGAAGCCCGGGCGCTCCTCTGGCCTATCGCAGGAGGGGAGGGCGGGACGTGTGGAGAGCTGGGCCAATAGCGTCACGGTGTCCGCCTCTGTGCTGGCTCGAATGCTGGGAGTGAAGAGGCTGAGTGGCGTCCTTTTCGGCGAATGGAAAGCCTCTCCGGAGTCCATCTCTCTCACCGCCCTGTTTGTGTCCGAGGAGGAAGGAGCCACGCGGAGCAAAGCCGGCGACCGGCCAGCCAATCCCCGTGAGCCCTTGTTTGCATAAGCCGTCGCCGTGGTTACCCGCGCAAGCGAACGCAGATCTAAGAAACTTTGAAGAGAGAGCACATCCTGTAGTTTTCTGGACAGTTTCCAGGCTCAGTGTGTTCTAACAACTGGGATTATAGATTCATCCTCCAAAAGATCACTTTTCGTGTCTGCCTAAAGTCCTGCTACAGCCCTGCAAGGAAGGAGAGATTCATAGAAAGGCATTGGCGGGGGTGTCTAAGGCTTATTCTGCTCTCTATGAATGAGAGGAACAAAGAATACCAAAAAGTACAATAGAAACAATCCAAAAAAGTGCAATAAAATATTGTGTTCTCCATATATTCAATAAAAGAAGGCAAAGCAGATGATACTATTGCCTGTAAATGTAATAAAATAATATACGTCTCTGTAAATCCCATAAAATGAAATAAAATAAATGATTCAGGTCTATAAGAATGCAATGGAATAAAACAGATATTTCTGCTGCGTACAAAAGATATTTCAGTACAAAAGATTATTCTCCTCTATACAGTAAAATAACATTTTTTAAAATAGATAAAATCATTCTGGTCTGTATCTAGGGGAAGATAGGAACATTTTCTTAACTAAATAAAATATCTTTCCTTTCTTGTCCTGCAGCACCATCTACTTGCAGAAAGCAACATTTTCTTAATTAAATAAAACTCATTTCTTTTCTTTTCCTGCAGTGCCATCTGGTGGACGATACAGACATTGTTTTAATTAAATAAAATCCCATTCTTCTGCTGCAGCACCACCTAGTGGACGATACAGACATTTTCTTAATTAAATAAAACTCCTTTCCTTCCTTGTCCTGCAGCACCATCTAGTGGAAGATAGGGACATTTTCTTCATTAAATAAAACTCCATTCATTCCTTCTCATGCAGCGCCATCTAGTGCAAGATAGGGACATTTTTTAAATGAAATAAAACTCCTTTCGTTCTTTCTCCTGCAGCGCCATCTAGTGGAAGATAGTGACATTTTCTTAATTAAATAAAACCCCTTCTTACCTTCTACTGCAGCAAATAAGAAAAACACTTTTAATTAGAAAATATAGTAAAAAAATTGGGGAGGGGGAGGTTTTTCCTTGTTCCTTAAGAACAGACATCAGGCGACTCCCAGAACTAGAGTGCTCCCCCCCGAGGCCCATAGCGCACCTATGCTTGGGAGCTTTACTGGAAAATTTGTTCACGTAGGGTAAGCCCTTTATGCCATCATCCAAGACCGAGAGACTGTGATACACCCATAGTTATCCAGTGGACTTCCATTGCCAAGCAGGGATTTGAAAGCAGCCTCCAAAGTCTTAGTCCACCATAAAAACTGCTCCACAACATTGGGTCTCACAACCTCCCCTTAAAGACACCCCCTGGACAGGCCACACCTTGAACCCTGAGACGCCGCGGGAGCTGCTTGGGTCCCCCCTCTTGTCTTTTGAGGGCTTTCGGGGTGCCCCCTATCCAGCTATGGCCCTCGTTGACCTTTGGGCAGCTGGGCACAGCCAGCGTCTGTCCTGGAAGCTGGGGATAGATGGTGGGAGACTACAACTCCCAGAATCCCCCGTGGGAGCTTAAGGCTTCTAGAAGTTGAAGTCCAGGAACCTCCAGAGGGTGCAAGCCACTGCTGAGCCCTGATCCAGAGTCAAAGTGCCAAGGGAGAGGAGTTTCAACTCAGCCCCCCCTTAGGTCTGGAGTCTTTAGAGATGTGGACAACAGTTCCCATTGTCCCCACATAGCGCAGCAACAGGAGTTTCACTCTCCACCTTCAATGCCTTAGTCTCACACAGCAAAGAAAGGGGCCAGCTTAGTTTCTTTCAGTTTAGCTTCTTGAGATACAAGGCCTTTAGAAGTATTGCATGACACTACCCATCATCCCCACACAGCAACTCAGGCTTTAGGATAACGAATTAGAGGTTTAGTAGCAAAAAAGACCAACTCTACCACCCGAGCGTGCTCAGAAACCGGTTTTGGAAATCAATGCATTCAACCGTTCCCATCGTTCCCACATAACACAGAAAATAGAGCTTCCAGTCAGTAAGGACAGCACCTCCCATCATTCAGACACAGCACCGAAAATGGGGTTTTGAGTCAGTATAGACACTTCCTAGCAGACTTCCTATCATCCCGACACACCAGAAACTGAGGCTTTGAGACATTTTGGACAATACTTCTCATTGTTCCCACACAAAGCAGAAAGTGAGGCCTTATGTTAGTTTAGAAAACACTTCCCATCATATGTACACCGTGCAGAAAGTGAGGTTTCGAATCACTTTTTTTAAAAAAAGGTTGCAATTCGCCACCAGATGATTTTAAAACGTGCTTCATTCCTTGCCCTGCATTGCCATCTGGTGGCCAATTGGGACCAAATCACGGCTCAGCACCTTTTTTTAATTAAATAAAACCCCTCATTCCTTGTCCTGCCCTGACATCAAGTGGTGGAAAGTGGGGACTCGTGTCAGGTTGGACAACGTTTCCTATCATTCCAACACAGAGCTGAAAGTGAGGTTTTGAGTCATTTTGGACAACAGTTCCCATCGTCCTCACACAAAGGAGAGGTTTCACGTCAGTGTGGACAATACTTCCCATCATCCCCACAAAGCAGAAAGAGGCCTTATCATAGTTTAGACAACACTTCCCATCGTCCCCATGCTGTTCAGAAAGTGAGGCTTCAATTCACATTGTTCTCGCACAGTGGACAAATTGAGGCTTTCAGTCAGTTCAGAGAACACTTCCCATTTTCCCCCACTTTGCAGAGAGTGAACAGAAAGTGAGGCTTTGAGTCTGTGTGGACAACAAATCCCATCATTCCCACACAGAGCAGAAAGTGAGGTTTCAAGTCACTCTGGACAACATTTCAATGTTTTGCCATTGTTGTGGTTTGTTGGAGATTCTGTTTTTCTTCTTTCTCTGTTTTTCTTCTTTATTTATTTTTAATCTTTTCTTTTCTTTTTTATTTTTTTGTACCAAAACAAGTAGAATAAAGGCTATTTTGAAATAGCCTGGTAGCCGCAGAGGACACCGGAAGCGCTCAAAGGCAATATATAATTCCATTTCCACTTACAAAGAAAAGAGGTCTTTTTTTTAATTTTCATTTTCATTGTAATTTTATTCTGTTTATTCCCTCAAAGGGCCTACACAGCAGGTGTTTTCTGTTTTCATTTCCTAGCAACTTGTGTATGAAAGTAGACTGCTTTTGTATATAGCAGCTCCCCTTCAGCCTTTCCCTTTCAATCCCCCTCTCCTCCTCCTCCCTGAACATGTGTTATGGCCTTGGAGCACCAATGTCACTCAATCTTCTGGCACGAAATGCCAAAAATCAATTCAGTAATATTTGGAGTTTTCTTCTCCTTTGACTACTAAGAGAGCAATCTGACCTCTTTCACATCAAATACACAGAGACAAATGCAAGAAGCCAAACAAATGGAGGAAAGTTTAATACCTAATACAGGGATCCCAGGTGCAGCATGTAAACTCCTAGAAATGTGCACTTCAGCTTTTAGGAAATGGTTCAGCCCCAGGAAGCACAGAAACTCAGCAACCTCAAGCTACTGCCACCCCACAACCACCAGAGGCACAAATTGTGCCTGGACTGCTGCTCAGCACCCTTGCTTATGTCTGGCTCCCACAACTGCCCCCATCAGCAGCCACACCATGCTCTGGGAAGGAATATGCCCCTGCACCTCTGTTAAGGAAGAGCGCTCAACATCTGGATCCACCTCCCAGCTCCTCCCCATTCCTTGCATCTCACCACCTAGAAAATGCTGTATCAATTCCATGTTGACGAGTTGGGGGAAGGAGCACTCCTGCCATCCCAATCTTGCTCTACAAAGCACCTAAGCATCTAACCAGTGGTTTCTGCCTGGCCAGTACCCTTCTGCCAAGGAGCAGGGTCTGGCTGGAGCAAAGTCCGGGCCCTCAAATCAGAACCTGGCCACTTGCTGGAGCTCCGGTCTGTCGGCAGGGTGGACTTGCAGTACGTGAATCCCGGTGTTGGTGCTGGCACAGAGCAGGGAGGCCTTCCCACAGGCAGCCAGAGAAAGCAGAGGCCCTGCTCCGTCAAGGCAGGTGGTGGACATGCAGACTGAGGGCAGAGAGAGAACAAGACAGCTGGCTGCTGAAGGGAATCCTTCAATCTCTCTCTCGGGGCTGCATTATGGTTTTTGTAGTCCCAGGCGCTCATATATTTAATTCCCTGCCTTGCCTCATATTGCCGTATCACTAGGAAGAGTTTTGTGGGCCCTAAAATCCTGCAAAATTTCCGTAAGCCTGAGGCGCTGTGCCTAAAGCACCTAATGGATAAGGTGGCCCTGCTTTCTCTACCTCTGAAAGCGCACCGTGTCAGACACAAAAGGGATCAGAGCTGAGCAGAAATGGTCTCCCTTCTGCTGCCTTGTGGTCTTCTGATCCTAGAAGACATTTTCTCTGAAAATCTGGACAATGCTGCAACCATTTAAAGCAAGCACTTTCCTCTTAGCACTTCTCTACTCCATAAGCATGTGTCAAGGGTGCTAGAAAATTTTGTCCTGGTCCAGTCTGTTCTGGCCACACTTTCAGTTTTGGGGCCCCTTTGAGGCCTTAAAGGTCACGTGGGTTTTCCAGGCCAGGAAAGGGAACTAGAGGAGTCAATGAGCCTGGGTTTGGGAGGTGGCTGTTTCTCTTGGCACAGTTGCCAAGGAAGAATCAGGACACCTCTTTAAGTTGGATTCTGAAAAGGCTGTTTTGGAAAAGCTGTCGGGGGGCTATGCCCCCAATTCTCCCCACAGCCCCCTCCAGGGATGGCTTGAGCTGAAGATGCCATCCAGCAGGCCATGCAGCACTGAGATGCAGACCACTTCCTGACTCTGCTGCTTCCTGAAATGAGTCCTGGGGCTGGATCAGACCAAGGCTGGTTCCCAGCTAGTTCCTCCAGGAGGAGGTTCTCAACAGGACATGAGCAAAGACCGTACCACCTCCCTGCCATCCCCTCATCCCCCTGTGCTCCAGCGAGTGGGATTCAGAAGAGCTGTTTTGAGTCTCTGTTAACCTCATGCACAGCATCCATGGGCAACTTTACCTCCTGTGTCCTGGCTCCAGACTTTCACCGTGCCATCGTGAGAGGATGTGGCTATGATGGGGAAGGAGGCCAGGCCCTGAGGGAGAAAGACGCAGGACGCCGTGGTCTGGGAATGGCCCCAGAACTGACGCACTTGGCCCCTCAACTGCCGGAGGTCCCAGAGCTGGACGAAAAAAAGACGGGGAGGGAGATAGGGAGGGAGGCTCAGGCGTCAGGCACATAGACTGAAGCAAAGTCCCTGCCAGCCGCCACACCCGTCCCCTTGAAACTCAAAGCCAGCATGAATGGGAACCCCCTGCAGCCTCTGACCTCAGGCAACGAGCAAAGGGATCGCTGGCACACCCTCTGGGCCAGCAAGAGGATCCCATAGGCTGGGGAGGGCGCCAAGAGAGTAAACCGGGCCCTACATGGTAGGTTGTCATTTTATGCTATTTACGGACTGCAATGGGTTTGTTGATCCACAAGTTAAGAATATCGGTAGTAACCTCCAGAGGATCAAACAGCAAGTGTATCAAGTTACATTTAATACATTTTTCAAAAAAGCTGTAGCTGAAACAAACAGCAAAATGGTAGCAATGGAACAACTAAAGTGTCTTAAAAGGATGACACTGCTGGAGGGGCTACAAACATCCCACCCAAACGCAATTACCAGGATCCTTTGCAGGACACCATGACAGTTGTCCTCCTCCCAAAGCAAATAAAGACTCCCATGGGGACAGAGGCCCACAGAGCCAATAGGGGGCACAGACCCCCCAGCCTCTCTTGCCCACCTTTCCAGTCCCAGTTTTGGCCTTTGGCAGTCAGAGGAACTGTTGTGGGGGAGGTCACAAGAGCTTACCACAGCCTCTCCTCCCTCCCCACCACAGCCATGGCTGCCGCTGAGACAGTAGCGACCATCCAGGCTCACGTCACATGTCACTTGGATGTGCTGCTGCGGCTGGGAAGCATGGGCCACCTGCAAGCCCCGCACGTCCCAGACTCTGGAAGGGAAAAGACACAAAAGGACATGCAAAGCGTCTCTATAGCCCAAAGGTATGCCTCAGTCAGCCCACGTGGCTCTGGGTCCAGCCGAGGCGGCTCTCTACCAGCAAGGACCAGAGGACCGACAGGAGAATGGGACCTTCTGGATTGCCAGCCTCCTCACACACATGGAAAGAAAAGTCAAGCTGTGGGTCAGGGCAAGGGAGCGTCCAGTACCCCATGGAACCTCCAGTTCAGTCACTGGCATCCCCAGAGAGAAAGGAGGGGACCCTGAAATCTGGACAGACTGGGGATGGAGGCTCAGTTTGCCTGGAGAGGGCTGGGTGGAGCACTCCTGACACCCTACCACACACACACACACACACACACACACACTCCAGGAGGGCCGGGGGCACCTGCCACTGAGATGAAGTCCAAGGCCAAAGAGATCCTGCTCCACTTTGTGTTGAGCCATGCCAGGGGGCCCCCAGAGGCCCAGGAAACCCAAGGCTCCCCCCACGGCAGTGACGCCCACTGAAGATCAGGTGTCCCAAGTTCAAGATTCAGAAGGAGCACTCGCAAATAAGTTTGCATTCAGAAACTTTGATTCAAAAGCAGGATGCTCAGTTTGTGCAAGGTCTCTTTCCTCTAGCGCCTGGAGCCCACCCACCTGATCATCTTATCCTCTGAGGTCTGGACGACATACGGCTCTTCAGGAACCCAACAGAGGTGTGTAACCTGCAGGAACAGAGGAGAAAACAGTGAAGAACTATCTAGAGATGGGGGCACATGAAAGGTTTGCAGCTGGCTTTTGATCATGTTAAAAAAGCTGCAGATTTTAAGAACATGCACTGTTTGGAAATCTCTAAAATGATCACAGCACCGTATCAGAAAGACTGAAAAAAGCTGGGAAAAACTCAGAAACAGGAGTAGACCAAAGGCACTTCTAATCCCAGTTCTGGTCTGCCAGATGCATCAGGGAAGCTCACACACTGCGAGCAGCCAGAGAGACACTGCTTCTGAACACAGAGGCTCCGGTCAGCTGCCACTGCAGGGACAAGCAGTCTGTACGTGAGGGGTCTGTGCCTCTCCCACGCAAAATCTGTGGGGTGTTATTTTTCCAAACTGCCCTTCTTACCAGATTCCTGGAAATGAATGCTCTGTGCAGACAGATGCCTGTCTCTATATCCCACGTGCAGACGCTGTTGTCACGAGAGCCGGTGATGAGCTGCCGAAAAACTTGAGGTGAAGAAGCGAGAAGTGAGGAAGCACAACAACAGAGAGGGAGGGAGTTCGTGACTCAGTTCCCTCTGAGAACAGTGCCAGGAGCCAGCAAGGGGAACTGCCTCACCTGGGCTTACAGCCAGGCCAGTCACCACCAAATCATGTCCCAAAAATCTCTGGGCTGCCCCAGCCATCCCATGGAGCCCCCACATCAGCACCGTCTTGTCCCGGGAGGCGCTGAAGAACCAGTTGGACTGTGGGAGGCAGCTGACCTGGGTGGAAGAGGCGGGGAGTTAGTTGGTTTCAGAGGGAACCCACCTTCTTACTAGCTGAGCTTAGCACGGTTGGCCCAGAGATGCCCTGTTGCTATCAGAGGTGAAGAGAGGGGCATCGGAAGCCCATACCAACTGACCAAATTTGTGGGGGCTTCCTTCCTGTTCCCCTCCTCTTCCTCCAGTTGGAGAGGTTTGCAGGCTGGCAAGCAGAGCCAGGGGCTGATGGTGGAGGGACAGAGCCTCTGGTCTCAGGGGCCATCACTGCTGGGGAGGCAAACAGCAGCAGGACATTGCTGGAGCATAAATTTACCTTTGTCACCTCCTGTTCATGACCCTTGAGTGTCTTCACCACACTGCCACAATGCCAGTTGTACACTACCACAACCTGGTGAGGAAAAAAGGCAGAAAAGAGAAGAAGGAAGAAAAAGAAAGCTACATCAAGAAGTTATCAAAAGAAGACACCCCCTGCCACCATCTTTACGCCTCCCATCAGCTGCTGTTTTGACATGCAAGCCTCCTTCGTCCACAAGCTGGACACTGTGTGGAACACTGGCAGCAGCAGCTGCGGTCCAGTGGCCTGGGGGCAATCCAACATCCCCTCCCTCCTGCCTGTGGTTAGGCTGCAACCTCCGGTATCCTTTCACCACTGGCTATGCTGTCTAGGAGTGAAATGGGAGTTGCAGTACACCCAGAGATGTGGGGGGCATTTCCTCTCCCTCCAACCTGGAGCACAGTGCATCCCACCCCCTGTTGTGAGGGGCCTCTGTGCTGGCACAGGCCAGTAGGGTGGTTGCCAAGCCCAGCCACTGCAACCAAAGCCAATGACTCAAGGGACTCTTTCTCTCTCATGCAAGGGGATTCCTGCAGTCCTCCGGCTGACAAGCGTTCTGCAGGGAAAGGGGCGCCGGATATTCCCTCAAGGCTGCTGGTCACTCTCACCCTGGCCTAAGAGAATCCAGCCCAATGCCTGGCCAACTGACCTTGTCTCTTCCACCTGACACGCAGAAGCCTGGCGCAATGGAAGCCACGGAGGCCACGGCACCAGCATGGGTGGAGGCATGATGTTGAAGGGCAGCCCTAGTGGAAGGAAGAGGCGCTGACACCTCCTTCCCTTCACCCCTAGAGAGGCAGAAGAAAAAAGGGCATCCGTATCATGTGCTGAGTCCAAAGGGCATTCTGGCGCCAGAGGCAGCATCCCCCTCAGCAGCCCAAAAGCGGGGGGGGGGCTTGTTCCTCACGCAGTGTGCCCACCTGTCATGGCTTTCTGACTCTTACTTATTTTAAAGAATCCTTGTCACGACTCTCTTCTCTTCTTTTCCCAGCCTTTTCGAAAAGCTTTTTCTAAAATTTTAATTTAAAATTCCAGAAGGTATGAAGCTGGTCAGTGGAGCCCAGTTTTGTCTCCAGGGTCTTACGTGGCTCCTTCCCCGGGGCCAGTCATCTTCCTGTCCACAGTCTTTCAGCGGGAGATGCCTCTTGGGAATAATGCTGGGGGCCCAGCAGACAGTGTCTGGGAGGGGTGTGTGCTTTCCCTCCTGGCTCGGGAATCTCTCCCACAGTTGAAGCTGAAGCTGCTCCCTCTCCCAGACTCACCTGCCTGGCAGGGTGCTTATGGAGTTCAGCCCCCCGACTCCTTGGAGGAGAAAGAGCAAGATCAGACCCCAGCGGCTAGGCTGAGGAAGGGTATTCCTTCCTCCCCACTCCCTGACCTGCACACGGAGGAGAAGGAGGAAGCGGAAGCTCTGTAGCAGCGGGGTTTGCTCTGCCGTGTCCCCATCATCCAGAGGCACAATCACAGAAGCCGAAGGGAAGCCCTGAGCCGGCCAAGGTCTCTGGCAGAAGGGCAAGAAGGAATTAAGGAAAGGGACTTAGGTTCCTTGTTTGCCCACATCACAGCAGGATCCACTTAACTGCTGGCCACTGTCCCAGCCGCCCTCCTCCCGTCCTCCACCCCCCACCGCTGTGGCTCCAAAAAGACACCAGTCTGACTGGCTAACCAAAGAGTCTTTTATCTTTGCTCTGATGTATTTAAACCAGGGTGGGAGGTTGGGTGGGTGGAGATACAGTCAGCCATCACCCTTATTCCGCTATATGCAAAGTGAATTGAAAACCGTGAGCATATGTGTGCTTCCGTCTTTTGAGTCTCGCACGTCATCCCTCTGCATAAAACTACTTCAAGTCAGCTACTGCAAAAATATTTAACACACAGAAAAAGTACGATCACCATATTCAACCCACCACGGATTCCTTTGAGGCCTCAGAGTTCCCTCCCAAGACAGAAGTGGGGGGCTGGTGGGGCTTACGGCCACCTCCACTGCTGTTCCACACCATTTTTAGTAGGGACTTACAAGCCTCATTCAGTTTCTCAGCCTCACGAGGCTTGCAGTCCCGATTAAAAATGGCACAGGGAGGCAGCAGAGCAGACAGCAAATAATTGATTAATAATCAAATCTGCAAAAGTGAAACTTGCAAATGTGGAGGGCTGACTGTATTTTCTGGATCCGAACAGTCTCTCAGCCCATCTATTTGTGACTCCACTTCCACAATCAACAAAGAGAAGTGGTGCAGGAACACCTGTTCCTGCAAAGATTCTTTTAGGAAATGGGTATCAAGAAGGGGGGGCAGGGAGCCACAGAGAGCAGAAGAGCCTCCTCTTGGGGGATGGTGCCAGCGGGGGCAAGCGGTGGTCTCTCCAAGAGTGGCACCTGCTCAGCCTTCTGTTCCAAGGAGAACTACCAGAAGGGAGAGAGGTGGAGACGTGGACCCTGCTCTGAGCGGCCGGCCCTGTAGCGGCATCCAAAATGTAGCACCGGCCTTGCGCAGATCCCCTCACTGGCTGTCCCCTGAAGTTTTAGGCCAGCCCTGAGGCAAGCTTGTCGTGGGGCTTTCTCGGGAAGGTTTGCTCAGAGTGGGCTTGCCACCATTGCCTTCCCCGGGGATTCCCATGGCCAAGCCCCCAGGGATTTCAACCCTGGTCTCCCAAGCCCCCAGGCCAGTGGTCAAAGCGCCGCTCCACGCTACCATTATCCATCCATCCAAAAGGCGCACCGTGCTTTAGGCACGGAGACTTCCCTAAGTAAAGAGGGTGAAAATCATGCCCGGGAAAGAAAAGGCAGCCCCAAAAGCCCCGGGCCTCTGCCTCTCACTTGCCTCAGGCGTCATCCACGGAGGGCCAGCGCAGACAGAAACCTCGGGGGCTAAGCACGCCCCGGGCTGGACCACCAGCCGATCCCCTTCTCCATCTGCAACCACACAGGGGACCTTCCTCTTGAGGAGCCCCGCTTCTGGCCCCTCCTTTTTGGGGGCTCCCTCCCCGGCAACGGCGACGAGGCGGACTCTAGCTCTGGTCCAGTGGCGCCACCTGGAAAAGGACGCAGGCGCTGCACCCCTCCCGAACCAGAGGCATCTGCGGGGGCTGGTACGTACACGCCCTTGCCAGCCCCGAGGGCATTTCGGGCGCGCAAAAGAAGGGGCGGCCGGGGGACCTCCGCCGCAGGGGCTGCGTCCTTACCTCCCTCCCTCCCTCCCGGGCAAGCGGCGGGGGGCCTGGCGGAGGGGGCTCCTCCTGCGGCCCCCGGGAGAAGCGGCCGCGGCTCCAGGGGCACCCGGGGCCGCGCTCTGGAAAGCCTTTCTAATTTTACTCGGGCCAGAAGCCGGCCCCTCCCCCGGCTAAGTCAGCGTAAGACCCGCTAAGCCCGCCTGGGCCGCCCTCCGCACGTCCACCCAGGAGGGCTGAGGGGCAGCGGCGCCCCCAGCACAGCCAAGGCGGCACCCCGGCGCCCCCCTGCGCTCTGAAAGCAGCCCGTCAACCCTGATCCCCAGGACCCGTCCCCGTGCGCGCGAGAGCCGGGAGGGGCAGGCCCCCGGCCCCCGGCCTGGCAGAGGGAGAGGCCGGACCCGACCTCCGACCGGGCGCGCGCGGACTCTCCGGCCGCAGCGGCAGCCTCCTCGGCGCCCCAGAGGATGGGCAGAGACCCCGCGGGCGGCCCGAGGCAAAGGCGCCCCCCCGTGCTCTCCCTCCCTCCCTCCCTCCCTCCCTCCCTCCGTGGTACCGTGGAAACCCCCCAAAGGAACAGCTCGCCGCGCCCTCTCCCGCGAGAAGTAACTGGTGCGCAGAGGGACGCTGCGCCTGGACGGGGAGCCCCGCCGAGCGACCTGCGCGCCCCACCCCTCTCGCAGCCTGCGGGCTTAGCCGGCCGGCCGGGTTGCCCCCCATGCGCCCCCTGGGAGCCCGGCGGCGCCGCCGCCTCTGCCCTGCGCTGGTGGGGCGCGTGGGGGTCCCTGGCCCCCCGAGCGCCCCCGTGCCCCGATGGGCTCACCCGCGATTGCCGTAGCCGCCTCTCGGCCTCCGCCTCCTCTGGCTTCCTCCCTGCCGGAGGCGGCGCCTCCTCGCTCCGCCTTGGTAACCGGCCACCTCCCGGGGCTGAGCCGCTCCCTCCCTCGGACCTCCTGGGGCTTCTCTTCTGAGGGGGGGTGCTTTTGTTCCAACCCGCCTCCCCGGTCGGTGGAGACTCAGTGCTGCTGGGAGGGAAGCGCTCTGCACATGCTCAGGGGTAAAGCAGCGGCGTTCTGCCCAGTGGTGCGGGCGGGCTCAGTGCAAAGGAAGCGCCCCAAGGACCACCGCTGTGAAGCTGGGAGAAGTTTCTCTTTCTTGGACTACAGCTCCCAGAATCCGCCAGCCACTCTCGTCAGACGGGGCTGGAGTTGGTTCCTAGTTCTCCGTGACGAAATTATGATTACTACCTGAAACAGAGCCTGGGCGCCCCAAACCCTCTCTGGATCGCCCCAATCCTAACGTCGCCCTTCCGAGGAAGGGCCACCAGCTCCCACAGGGCGCCTCCGGAGTCTCGGGGGGTGATTCGGCGGGTGGGGGGCGATCCTTGTCCGGGAAGGTCATCCGGAGGGGGGCGCGAAGGAAGGTCCCCGCCGTGGGGGGAATGTGCAACAGGCGCCCCAGAAGCCCTGGATTTGGGGTCCGGGGCTCTCTGATAGCCCCCCTCCCTCCGCAGTCGGAGAAAAGGTCGGGGAATTCCGGGCGCCTCCTGCCGAGGAGGACGATAGGGGAGCAGGAAGCCCCAGCAGCCCGCTTCGGCCCGGCCCTCGGGGGATTCTGAGGGTCCGAAAGAAGGAACGGCTCCCGGGAGGGTCTCCTTTCGCCCGGCGCCGCGGGGCCCCGAGGAGCAGCCGCCCGGTGGGGCGGGGAAGGAGGGCAGCGCGCCGGCCCTCCCCGAAGGCTGGTCCGGACGAGGCGGGGCGGAAGGGCGGCTTCTCCGGCGGCAGGTGCCTGGCCTTCCTCCTTCCCTCCTGCCCGCTGGCCCGCCATGGCCGAGGGAGCGGGGCCACCCGGGAGCGGGCGCCCGAAGGGGCGGACGCGGCCCCCGCCTGCCCGGTCCACGGGCTGCCGCTCGACCGGTTCTGCTCCCACGAAAGGCGGCCGGTGTGCGTCGGCTGCGTCGCCGGCGAGGAGGCGGCGGAGGCGCCGCGGGGCTGCCGGGCCCACCGGGTGCGCGGGCTGGCCGACGAGGCGGGCGAGAGGCGAGTGAGTCGGAGGGGCGCGCGGGGCGGCTGCGGGGCTTCTGCCCCGGGATCGCGAGGAGGGGAGGGGTGCACTCCCTGTGGCCCTTTCGCGGCGGGATGGCGGAAGACGCCCCTTGCTGCCCCCCATCACCCGCCCGCTCGCCGACAGCAGCCCCTCAGCTCCACTTCTCCCGGCGGGGCGACTTTTCGCCGGGTCGAGCTGAGGATTTAGAGCCTTTATATTTCGAGGATGACTGAGAGTGCCTCTGACCACGCACAGAGCACATTTTTCCTGGCAGAACCAAGGTCACTGCCAGCTGCCAGATATCTAAGAAGAGAAGGGGGTAATTCAAGGTCGCCCTGCGCCCAGCTTCCGGAGGTCTTGAAATTTCTCGCTGAGAGTTGCCCGAGTTGAAAGCCAGGGGGTGGGGACTACGTTTGGCTGGGCCCTGAGTGCCAAGGACCCCAACTTCAGATCTGCTTCAGGGCGCTTCAAGCATCGCAGTTCAGTAGCAGCGCAGCCACTTGGTATGGAGGGTGCCCAGAGCCCAAAGGTCCACCTCCAGAGAGGGCTGCAGAAACTCCACCCTGACACACACAAGTGCGCGCGCACACACGTGGGCGGACACCGAGGGAGGGTCTGGCTGCTCCCTGTGAAAGTCCCTCCTGGCCCTACTCCAGGCAGCATAGACCCAGGCCTCAAAGCCTACAACCTCTCCCCAGGCGGGGGAGCCCCAGCTGCCAGAACGCCCCACCCGGCACTTCTAGGGTCCCATTTTCCGCTTGCTTGCAGAACCAGATTGTGGACCAGTGTGAGAAGCTGCAGCTGCAAAGCGCTGCCATTGCCAGGTTCCTGGGGGAGTCCCTTCC
The DNA here is from genome assembly GCA_948472985.1 of Iguana delicatissima. NCBI lineage: Eukaryota > Metazoa > Chordata > Lepidosauria > Squamata > Iguanidae > Iguana > Iguana delicatissima. Next base: position 420,516 of record CAOKZL010001001.1, on the reverse strand, counting down.
ACAGAAGAGGCAGCGCCTGGTGGTAAGGGGAGAGGGGCGGGGGGCAAGGCATTGCCCAGGGGGGTCACCCCTTCCTTTCCAGGGACTCCTGCGGAGGCAGTAGTAGGTCCTCTCCCCCAGGGGACCTTGCCCTTCCTCTGCCTCCCTTGAGGATGAAGGTGGGTGTTGAGAGTGGCAGCTTTTCCAGTCTCCAGTCCCCTGTGGGTGGAAGTTTCCTGGGGAGAACCAGAGCCTCTTCTGCTCTTTAAAGCCGCCTCAGACCTTTCTTGTCATCAATGTTTCAGGCCTTGCTTTGCACCCAGGAGGTTTGGGGTTCAGTTCTGCTGGTGGCAGCAACAGCAGCCGCCTCTATTGGGGGGGCTGGGAAATGACACTGGCCAGCTGCTGGTTGGAGCAGGAGGCAGGCAACAGCCTGACCTGTCCGTGATCTGCCCCACCTAGTGCTCTCTCTCCCTCCCCCCACGTGCTCAGAGCATGGCCAGCAGCATCCGGGAGGCCCTGATCCAGCGCCTCAACCTGGTGAGGAACATCTGCGAGAGCGAGGAGCAGCGGCTGCTAGAGGCAGCCCACTCCGAGGAGGAGCGAGCCCAGCAAAGCCTCCTCACCCAGGAAGCCCATTGGGCCGAGGCCCTGCAGAAGCTGGAGGCCCTCCGCAGCTACCTGGTGGCCATGGTCACCTGCACCGATGACTGGGGCCTCCTGGTAAGTGGTGTGGGGATTGGGCCCACATCTCCCTCTGGACATTTCCCACATCCTTCCTTGGGTCCCTATGGTCGGGGAGAACCCGGCATGGGTGGGTTTCTTGGGGGTGGGAGTGCCGACAGCCTTGCTTCTCAGCTCTGTTCTTACTGTGTTGTTAAGATTTTGTTGGGGGCAGTGTTACCAAAGCTACTGTTGCCACTGCAGCTGCCGCTCCCCATTTGCAGCCGCTGTGCTGCTCCCAGAGTGCACAAGAGGGGCTCCCGGCAACATGCCAGCAGGAGAATAAGTGCTGAACAGCAAACTTGTGGCAGGGAGGGGAACAGTACCGAAGCATAGCCATGTGAGCACCCCCTGAAACAGGAGCCAAGCCAAGAAGCCCTGTGGGTCTGTGGAGACACAGCTTCCCTCTCTTCACCAGGGCCCTCCCAGGAAAATCTTCGGGGGGGCTGCATAGGGTCATACACACCTCCACCCCACCCCAGTAGTCTCAATTCCTTCTCCCCCCCCACTCCTGACTGGCCACTTGCCTAACTGCCATGTTGCCCATGAACCAAGATTTTCTCTCATGTACTTTTCACATCTGCTTTTTTTTTGGTGGGGGGAGGCTAAGAGCAAATTGGGAGATTGGCAGGAAATTACAAAAGACAACAAAATTCTTGCCATCACTTTTTAAAAGAAGAGACTACTTGGATTTTCTGGAAACTGTCCTATCCCTGTCAGGCTGTTCGTCCGTCTCCCCCATCCTGTTTGCTCTGACAGAGGCCGCTGCTTTTCAGAGATTCAGAAGTATGGCAGGGAATAGTTTGTCTCTGAGCCACAGGCTCAGCTCTTTGCATTTTTTTAAAGCGCAAGATGTCAGAAAGCCGTAGGCAAAGTATGTGCTCTCTGAATGAGCTCTGGGGAGGGGGGTGACCCTCTCTTTTGGGGTTTCCTATCCAAGGATTAATCAGCTACAGCCTTACTCTTTGCCTGACATATTCTCTCTCCTCTTTCTTTCTGTCCAGCAGGCAGAGGAGGAAATCTTTGAGCGGTGAGTATAACAGCATATAGATATCTGCTTCCTACAATCAACGGCACGTTACCACTCCGCCCACCTTTCCTGGAGACCCCCAAGATGTGGTTCAGGGAGCCCAGCTGGATCCAGGCCCCTGGAGTTCAGCTGCCCAGCAGTTACTCTTGGCACCTCGCTTGGCTCCAGTGGTGTTATCGCCTCTTCTGCCACCCCCTCAGCACTTCCTCCTCTACACCCACAGGCCTCACAGCGACAGCAGCATGACCTTCACGTGCTCTCCATGGGCGAAAGCCATTGGCTGTGTCCTCCCCCCACTGGTAGAGGCACATGAGGGTTTGGTGCTCAAAGACAAGCAGGAACACGACTGGGGGTTTGGGGGTGGCAAAAAAGAGCCTAGGCCGTCCCAGGGCCCAATCTGCTCCTCTGCAGGGAGCCCCTGTTATGTTGCCTTGGCCTTTCCTCAGCTGCAGTCTGGGCGGGATACCACCGGCCTACCTTGCAGGTTGCAGTACTCCTTGGTTGAGTAAAGCCTTCAGTGGCTGCAGCCTTCACTGATCACATTAAGTGTGCCATAAATGTGAGGCCTGACGGCTTCTGTTGCTGTGTCACTTAGGACAGAGGAAGCCGAGGGGATCTTGGAGCCCCAGGAATCAGAGAAACTGAACTTCAATCCACGCTGTGTCCAGAGCCCTGTGGTCAGACACTTGTGGGCGGTGGCTGTTCTCTCCTTGGCCTCAGGTCAGTCTTCGGTCTTCCAAAATTGGGAGGTGGTGTGGCATCCTTCTGGCCAGCATTTTTTGGCAGCATCAACTCCATGAGGAGGGAGGTGCACCCCTTCAGCCTAAGTCCCTGTTGGCTCCCTTGGTGGATGGGGCCAGAGTGGGGGAATTTGGAAACATTCACCAGTTTTTCAACATTCCCGGTTTAAATGATGATTTCAAGTTTAGACCAAGATCATGAATTGCAGTTCCTGCACTTAAAAAGAGAACAGAAAGTCTAATTCCTCATCTTGGTTTTAGGCTGCTCTTCCTAGTGAGCCAGCCCTATTTAACTCAGTGGGGCCCAGGATTGAAGGCTTTATTGCCTCTGTGTCTCTGCAGACTGGGTCTGAGCCCCTGGCTCTTTCCCCCAAGCAGCATCGCCAGATGAACTTGGAAGACTCTCAAAATCTGAGGCTGCCAAACAAATGGGGGGCATGCAGTCTAGTGATAGCCCAAAGGCCTTTGGAGGAGTATTAAATATGGTAGAACAACACAAAAAAAATGGAACAGCACACAACTAAGTAGCTTAGAGAAGCAAGCACGTTAAAAGACGAGCAAGAGATGCTAGGAACAGCCGCAGACGGAAAGCCTCCATCCTCAAAAAGCTGGCTGGAGTCTTTAAGGGTCTTTAAATGCCACCTAAAGGGCAGTAAGAGGAGGCCAAATGCACTCCCTTGTAAGTATGGCAGAGGTACAGAAAAGGCCCTGCCTTAGGCACTCAGTTTCCCCAGGACCTGGCCAAAGAACCACAGAGAGCAAGGTCTTGGGTGCTGATTTTACGGAAAAGGCAGGTACAGGTGGGCTCTCTAGCTAGTAACTGGTGAGATTAATCTACTGATTAAATGTTGGAGGATTCTGTAAACTCTGGAGAGCAAATCCCTGGTCCAAGTGACTGGAACAGCCCTGATCCCTGGTGATTCCTCTCTGCTCAGCATCCGCTGACTGGTTTTCTTTCCCTGCCAGCCATAGATGACATCCACCTCGATGAGAAGACAGTCAGCCCACTGTTAGTGCTCTCAGAGGACAGGAAGACGCTGACTTCTGCCCCAAGAAGGCCAGGACTGAACCAGACGGCCCGGCCCGCTTTGACCACTGGCCTAATGCCTTGGCGGAGGAATCCTTCTTCAGAGGGCGCCATGCTTGGAGGGTTCGCGTGAGCAAGAGTGGCGCTTACAAGTTGGGAGTGGCATACGGCTCTCTGCAGCGCAAGGGTGCAGGCCCCGAGTCCCGCCTGGGCCACAACCCTGTCTCCTGGGTCTTTTCCCGCTATGACAAGGAGTTCCAATTTTCACATGACAACTCCCACCAAGCAGTGGAGCTGCTCAGGTGCCCGGCAGAAGTAGGGGTCCTGGTGGATCTGGATGCTGGCGAACTGCTTTTCTTTGACCCAGAATCTTGTGCCCTTCTCCATGCCCACCACCAGGCCTTTGCTGGCCCCGTGTACCCCGTCATAGCTGTAGCTGACCAGAGCATTTCTCTGATGTAAGGTGAGCAGAGTCCTGGTGAAGCTGGCGTGCACTTGGGCTAGAACTGCCATCTTAGGGAATTGGAGAGGCTTCTGTCAAGTCCACTGGGGGTCAGTTTGTCCTGAATTTTAATCCCCACTGGCATTGTCAGAGTGCTTTGCAGTTCCCCTCCCTGACAGTCTGTCCCAACGTGCCTGGATGTCCCATTTGGGGCTTGGCAAGTGGGGATGCCTGTGTCTTCCCTGAGGGGCTCCCTAGGCGATGTCCTGGGTGCATCTAAGGAGAGTGTGTTGGGATTGCAGCTGATGCACCGTTCAGTGGCTGTGAGCAGTGCAGAGCTTTGCATGGCTCCCTCTGTCACTCCATAGCACCAAGGCCAGGGCCAAGCAAGGACCCTACCTATTGGCTGTGTAGCAAGGGAGGCACTGATCCCCGTTGTGCCCTTCGAGAGAGGGGAAGAACAGCCCCTCCCCAGGGAAGCAGAGTTCCTACTCTCAGGAAGGCCAAACAGTTCCATGTGCATCATATTTGTACAGACAACTGTGCATTACTTGGTCGTAGTTTAATTTCGGATTCTTTCCATTTCATGTAATTTATGACGCTTGATTTCTCTTATCCTCATCATCATGGAAATAAAGATGGGACGGCCAGGAAGATGGTTTCTGTTCCTCTTCCCTGATAAAGCCCAGAGTGGCCAGCACCTCCGGGGGCCATTCAGTGGGGAGCCACTCACCGAGGAACCTTCAGTACAAAGTCAAAGGGCTCATGGTCTGGAAAGGGGAGGAAGGGTTGGAGGAGGCAGCGGAGGACTCACATGGCGCGTGAGGATCAGGCTGCCTCCAGTGGCTCTCCTGTTACTGGCCAGTCCTGAATGGGGTGTGTGGGCTGGGCTGGCTTGTGCCTGGCACCAGTATGGGGCAGAGGTAGCTGCAACTCACAGGATTCCTCACAACCACAGGCCCTGTTGCCTGGGGGCACAGTTCTTCCAGGCTACAGGCCAGGGGGGAGGGAGGGGGGCCAACTCCTGCCCTCTCTGGTGACAGGATCTTGCCAGGATGTGCTTGGGCCTCAATCTGGACAGTCTTACTCTGCCCCAACACTTTCTCTCATCCACTGTTTCCTTCCCCTCATGCTGTTCCCTCTGGTGAAAGATGTGGTTCAGGTCCTATCACCACTCCATGGACTGAAGGCATTATTTCTTTACTGCCTGTTTGCCTTTCTTAAAAGGAGACTAAGTGGCCTCCTTCACGGAGCTGTTGGGGGAATGATCGCTGGCAAGATTGTAAATCCATTTGCAGGTGAATCAAGAGGTTTTATTTAACAAAGAGGGGAAGAGAGTTTCTGCTGTACCCCAAATGATAGGAAGCAGCTACTGATACCAAATCCACCCAGGAAATTAGATTCGCCCTGTGGAAAACACAAGTTTTGCTATACCGGCATCACTTTACCCCCACTCCGCCCCACTCTCTTCAGTGGAATGTCTTTTGCCAGTCCCTGTGTCCAGCAAAATCGTTCCTGGGTCACACTTCTTAAACTACATTGTGGAAGAGAGGCGTGAGCAGTCCGTAAGGGCCCTACAGATGACAAAACTTCTTCTATGTGGAAAAAAAGATGCCAGGTTCCACCCCAGTCTTTTCCCTGAGGAGCTAGCTTTCAACGCTCAAGAAAGCAACGCTTTATGGTGGGGGAGCACAGGAAACCAGTCTTGACCACCCTCCCTGTGAGCCAACCAAGAAGATGAGGCCAGGAAGGCCCACCCCCTCTAACCCCTCCCAATCCGGGTGGGCAACTGAGAAAGGGATTCCAGGACATGGCTGTGGGGCAGCTCTGCCAGCCGGTCTCTCTGTTGGCCAGTCTCCCCCTTGAGCAGAAAACTGTGCATCCCCACCAGCCTGGCAGCCCGATAGTCATTGTTGTAGTCGTCCCCCACGTGAGCAGCCAACTGAGGGGGCACCCCTGAGATGCGGAGGGCTTCCAGGAAGATCCGCTTGTCTGGCTTGGCAAATCCCACTTCCTCCGAGCTCAGAACAAATGTAAAATGCTGCCGGAGGCCACAGCAGGTCAGGACATCCGGCAGTCTCCGGTCAAAGTTGGAGACCACAGCCATGGGGATGCCCAGCTCCTGGCACTGGCAGAGAGTCTCCCGGGCTCCTGGGAGGAGCTCCCAGTTCTCTGGACGAATGTAATCTTGGTACAGTTTCTCTGCAACTGGTTGGAGAAGCCCTTCATTCTGGACACCAGAGAGCCGGAAAGTCTCCAGGACAACTTTCAGCCACCACTGCTTGGAGTCCAGGCCTCTGTCCCGGCCATAGTTGGGGAATCGCCGGCTTTGGGCCTGGTGGGCTTTGTGGAAAGACGCACTGAGGGCTTCAGCTGGCACCCGGAGGCCCCAGGCCTGGGCCCCTGCCGAGTAGCTCTCACCCACTGGCAGCCGGAGCCGGATCAGCGTGTCTTTCATGTCCCAGGTCAACAGCCGTAGCCTCAGCATGACACTGGCAACACAGCCCACTTTCTGCACTGGCCCTGGAAGGACAAACCAGAATGACAGAAGGTGAAGAAAGGCAGCAGTCCCTGTCCTGTCCCACTGCCATCCACAGGGCAGTGTCTTTCACAGGCAAACTAAACCTTGGTTTAATGTCTATTCTTGTAACCCACTCTCCCTGGTGTCAGTACTCCGCACCTTCCCAGCAGAGCCAGTCTCTGTCTCTGTCTGTCTCTCTCTGTCAGCTGCGTGTTTCAAGAGGACTGTGAGGACAGTCTGTGCAAGGAAAGGGCCGCCCTGCTCTGCTTCAGGCAAGGGTTGGGTTTTGCTTGGCTGTACAAAGAGTCCCTGTCTTCCTGGCACACATGCCCTTGGGTCTTGAGCAATCTGTTACTAACCTTCAAAAACTAGTAAAATGCAAACAGAAATTTGCCTCTTTGGCCAGAGTGGCTTCTGTTACCCAGACCACTTCATCAGACTCAATTTATAGCTGATTAATAAATAATGCAGGGTGGTTTCAGCTGACAAACACAACTGGAAGCAGCCGTGTTCAGGCACAGAAATTCTCTATATATGCACATGCGCGCGCACACACATATTTACATATTACCGTACCTTTCACTACAACTCCCAACAGCAAAAATCCATCTTTTTCAGCTTAAGAAAATAAACCTTACACACCTATACAGCAGGAATACATGCAGAGAAATGGCAAAGATTGATTCCTACAACTGTTAAACACCAAGGAGCTCAGTTCCCCTAACCCTGAGCCAAGAGGGCTTCATCAGACTAGATGGCTGCGAACGCATTTTAGCTCAAGTGAGATGTGTCCCAGCATCTCTGAATGAACCAGCTACCACAGTAGCAGGTGGCACCCAGCGACATGAAAGAGCTCTGGCAGGATTTGAGCAAGGGTGGCATACAGCCATGCCACTCTGTGGGCCTCACAGCATCCACGGAGGTCACAGGTCAAAACATTTTGGGCTGAGGTCTCTCTGAGAGCCAAGATGAATTAACTGGCCCATGCGATAAAGGAGTCCTTCTGCACCACTGTGGCCCCCGTTTTTGTTTGCGTGCAACTGCAAGGGGTTTCCAACTTATGGCAATCCTAAAATGAGCCTATAATGGAATTAGTTTTCTGGGGCTGACGTCTATGACACGCTCAAGGTCACCTAGAAGGTTTCCATGGCCAAGCGGGGAACAATCCTGGTCTCCAGGGTCTGCAATCCAAGGCTCAGACCACTGCACCCCCACTGACTGACTCCGAGCCATTTTGGCCCCTCAGTGATAGCTTTACACTGCCAGCTTGAAATGGCTTCTCCTCCAGGTGCCTTTGGGCTTGTCTCAGGTTCAGTGCTTTGGGAGGATGCATCTGTGTTTGTCACCGCAATTACCTCCGCTTATGCAAAGCTGACGCAGAAGTTTTAAGAATAGGCTACAGTGTGCTGAACTGTTCTGAATAGGTTTTTCTATTTTTCTATTATTTATATTTATTTTAACGTAAGAAGAACAATGACAAGCAAAGCCCTACATTGGTTTGCCTTACTGGTGGCGGTCCTACTTTCTTGTTTGGCCACGCGTGACAGCAGCACGCAAAGGCAGGGCAGCAGGGAGCATTAAGAACCCCCTCACCACCACTAGCACCCACAATATTAAGACACGTTAAAAGTTGTGACAGGAGGATATTCGACAATAGGAATCTCCCTACCAGCGAAGATGTGGAGGAAGCCTGGCGGATTACAGGGCCCCAACGGTGCTGAGGTCTGCTCAGGTGTAAAGCTCGCTCACTGTGCTGGGGCCGGTAAAGTGGTTGGAGACGGCTGCTTAAAAGCTCTTTCAGTGGGTCCAAGACACCCCGCCCCCCATACACACATTGCCAGCTTACTGCAGGTCAACCCCTGGGCGGTGAGCGCGGGAAGGGCGGGGCGGGGCTGCAGCAGCACGACCGAGCTGCACAAGGAGCCAACCAGACCGGTTGCTGCTGCTGCTGCTGCCGCCGCCGCCGCCCCTCCTCCTGGAGCCCTAGAGCTGGAAGAGATCCCAGGGACCCTCGAGGCCAAGCCCCTTCCGCCCCTCGTCTGCCCCGACACTCGTGCCCCTCTGGCCACGGACGCAGCGCTTCTCCGCCGAGCCAAGCCCGCTTCCCCCGCCGAAGTCGCCCGCTTCGCTCCACGGCAAGGCGCCTCTGAGCTCGTGCAGAGTTCTGTGCGGCGGGCTCACTCTGGACGGGCGGCGGCGAGGCTGCAAAGGGGGCTCGCGGAAGGAGAGCGGGCGGGCCGAGGGAAGGGGCGCGGGCAGCAAGCCCTCCTTACTGCGGGCGAGTCCTCCCTCCGCCTCGGGGCGCGCCGGGGACGCAGCGAAGATCGGCAGCGCGCCGGACGCATCCCCGCCCCTCAGCCGGACCGTTAAACCGCCGCCGGGGCAGCGGGCACGCGCCGGGCGAGGCGCATGCTCAGAAGGGCGCCCCGAAGCCCTTCCGCCCTCACCCGCGCCGCCTCCTTCTGGGCGCAGCCGGCCCGGGGGGTCGGAGCGGCCCCTGACTTGGAACGGCCTCTCGCGCGCACGGCCGCCCTGCTCCCGGAGAAAGCCGCGGTGCGACGTTTTTAAACAGGGCCACGCGCCCTTTCCTCCGCCGGTTCTTCTCACAACCGCCCCGCAGGGGCGCCCCACTTCAGCGCTCCCCACCAGCACGAACCCCGGTGCAACCGCCCGGCCTGCCTCCCAGGGCCGTTGAGAACGCTCAACGGGACCTACCTGGGCGGCGGGAGGAAAACGAGGCGGCCCCTCACCCGCCCTCTGCTGCAGGGGCCGTGGGGGCTTCCGGCCGTCAACACCGCCGCCCTCCCTCCTCCCTGGCAGCCCCCGGGCTTCTCTCCCCAACTCCTCGGGGGGGGCTGTGCGCGTTCAAATTGAGGACAAACCACCACAACACCCTCCGTCCTTCCAGTCAAGGCCGGGCCTTTATTTGCCCCTCGGCTCGCGATTCCACAGCAATACACGGAAGACCAGCGTCCAGCTAACGGTGGGGAGGACTGCGGGGGGGGCGGTTTCCCATTTGCTACTGTCCGGGAGGAGCAAGGGTGGTGCCAGCGGAGAGCACTGACTGTGCCACAAGGAGCGTCACACGCACCCCGTTTTCAGTGGGGCCCACTCTCTGCGCGGCCAAAACCGCTTGAGGGACGGAGGGAGGGAGACCGGCAAACGGCCACCCAACCCGGGCACAGCAGCCGCCCAGAAGGGCAGCTCCTCGCCCTGAAGCTTCTCTGCGGCCACCTACGCGGCACCTCTGGTTGCCAGCCTACCTGGGGGAAGGGTTGCCTGCTTCACCCCCACCCCGCTCCATTCTTCCAAGCAAGGGTACCCCCTTAGTGCCTTTAAAAAAAAGAACGGTCCTTGCAGAATTGGCCTCTGAAGGCCTCCTGGCATGCAGTCGGCAAACTGGGACAGCCACGCCCTGGCCGTACCAGCCCCAAGCAAAGGGGGCAAAGTGCCCTTCTCAAAAAGAAGTTGCCTCTTAAAAACTAATACTCTCATTTCCTTCCCTCCCAGTTTTAGTTTCCTGGCACAGTGCCAGCATTTTTAAACCTCTAAAAACATTTTAACCCTTCCAGCATAAAATTGGGCAAGGGGACGAGCGTTGACCTATCACCAGAGAAAACCTTTCCTCCAAAGGGCCCCCTCTGCCTGCAACACTCCCAGCAAGAGAGAAAGAGGGAAAGGATCAAGCAGCTCCTGGGGGCCCTTCCCTCAAAAAAGAAGCAACCCAATGGAGAAAGCGGAAGGGGGCAGCTCTGAGTCTGGGCTGCACAGCACAAGGACCCTACAGGGCCTCGAAGAGGGGTGTCTGTAGCTCGATCTGCCCCCCTCAGCCCTTGCTCCATTCCAGGCCTCCTTAGCCATTCTCTGGCACCGCTTCTTGCTGCTCCGGAGGGAGGGACGCGGTCTGGCTCACGCCTGGTCAGCCTTCAGCCAGCGCAGGAGCTGCGGCACGTAGTACGTGATGAGGATGTCCGCTCCTGCGGGGGAGAGAATGGCCTCTTATTTAACCAAAACAACCTAGACAAAGTGTCAAAGAACATTTTCCTGCTTCTCAATTTGTTTTTATGGCCCCCCGGGTCCCTCTGGTTCCTTTAGCAACACCCCCTCCCCCCAGCTGTTTCTGAGCCTTTTGTGGACCGGAGAGTCCTGAGAGGTTTTTGTGTAGGGACTCTGCACCTACCTTGCAAGCACCAGGGAGACTCTGGCAAAGACACCAGGCAGCCTCTGAGATGCCAGCCGTCCAGAACAGACAGAAACACCTCCCAGGTCCATGTGGCATCTCTGCCACACACCCCCCCGCAACCCCACGACATTTCTGGGCCTTCTCTCTCACCTGCTCGCCTGAACCCAGCCAAGGTCTCCATCACTGCAGTCTTCAGATCAAAGGCCCCTGCCTGGGCCCCATGCCACAGCATGGCAAACTCCCCTGAAACGTGGTAGATGGCCAGTGGATGGTTGGGATGCTGGAATCAGACACACAGAGGTCACCCGAGGGCTCCTCCTTCTCCCTGGCCCTGCTGAGGGACTGCCCATGCTAGATGGCAGGATGGGAGTTCATGTGTGATGGCGCTGCTGGGGGGACCTCTCATGCTTACCACCCCCATGTCCCGGCAACGTACTCTGTTCTTTACTTCCCGTACAAGGTCCAGGTACGGCATCCCCGGCTTTACCATCAGCAGGTCTGCTCCCTCCCTCACATCCCGGTCCTGGAAGGTGATAAACAAGCCACTGGAGGGGAAGGACAACAGGAGCCGAAGCTGGTGCCCCACTCCCACCCTGCATCCCTCAGCCACCTCTGGTCCAGATGCCACCTGACTGGTAGCAAAAGCTCTCTGGGGTCCCCATGTGCCAGGGCAGAAAACCCCACTTAAGGCACATCAGAGATATAAAAGAGAAACCAATTTCATTCACACTCCTCTCACAAAGCATGAAATGAAAATAAGACGGCTCTCATAACTGCAAGCCACGCCAGTCACTACTTCCCCCCCACCCGAGAAAACAATGGAAAACTTTCCCTCCTGGCCATTAAGAGATGCAGCTTTGGGGCTCATTAAGCCTCCTCATCCCCAAACCTGTCCACCTGCGGGCAAACAAGGAGCAAGAAAGGTGCAGGCCCTCACCTGGCCTTTCCTACTGACCAGCTCAAAAGAGTCTGGTCATTTTGAAACCCCTGGCAATCAGGGAGCTGCCGGCCTCTCCACAGGCAGGACTACCAAGAGCCGACTGCACCTGTGCCAAGTCACCCACAGGGGCGTCTCGCCCAGGGCTGGGCCCAGGGTAGTCACAGAGGTTGCTGGGACAGAAGGATTGGTGCCTCCATTTCTGGAAGCAGCAAACGGCCACAGCAGAGGTTTCTTCCCAAGGAGCAGCTACACTCTTGGAGGAGCTGGCCCAGCCCGGAAGGAATTAGAAAAGGTCAGCAGAGCCCACTGAGAACTGCCAGACTCATGGCAGTGACCCCTGGGCAGCAAGTTTAGCCGTAATCCCCCATCCCAGACACACTAAATCCCCTAAGAGGATCTCTCTCTCTTCTCTCCTTCCCTTCCTCCCCTTAAAGGGAGAATTGCCACCCAGTCCCCCCCCAGCTAGGGAATGAAGTGAACAGTATGAGGAGCGGACAAGTCTCCCTTTCAGGGCAAAAGGAGAGCTCTCTCCCAACTGAGGCAACAGTGCTGGGCCAGCCCAATATCATGCCACTCACCACCGCCCGCAGGGCCAGCCCACGAGATCCCGGAGGGAGCTGGTAACACCGCCGGTCTCCAAAAGCAGGCTTGGACAAGGCCGCATCCCTACAGACGACAGGAAAGGAAAATAAAAGGGAAGTGACTCTTGCTCCCACTGTGTTCCCTCCAAAATACATGCCACAATTCCCTGGCAGCCGCTTCTCCTCAGGAAGGAGGCAGGGAGAGAAGAGATAGAGGGAGCCACCACACCCATGCTAGGATCTTCCAGACACACTCTATCCTGATCTGGGGGCTCCTGGGTGTTAGGGACTCCCCCTATTGCTGCCCAAGTCATCCCTCCAAAGGCTGATGGGAAAAAGCCGGCCTTCACCCCACTGAGCCACATGGAGACAATGCTCCTTTCCTCCATAAAGGCCTCAAAGAGTGACCCCTACCGGAACGGGCCGTAGAAGCAGGAAGCAAACTTGGCACTGTAGCTCATGACCGAAACCTGTGTAAGCAAAAGGAAGATAAGGCGAAGTGCCAAGCTTCCAAGGAGCCCCAACATGCCTGCTATGGCTGGAGGGCTGCTCTAAAAATCTGCAGGCCTCCCCTCATGGGTGGGAAAGATCGACCAGCGCTTCCTCATGGGTAACAGCAAAAAGAAGGGTGTCACAGGGAGAACCTTAGCTCAAGGGCAGAGGAGGCCTCCTGGTCCCCAAAGCACCCACAGCCTCAGCCAGGGCTGGGGGAGGAACTCCCATCCTCCTTGACACATGAATCATGGAAGGCTGGTTGTGGAAGTGGACCAAGCTCCCTCCCCCAGCTGATTAAAAGGTCTCCAGTCTCAGGCAGAGCGCACTGGCCATACTCTGAAGAGAGGGTGAAAGTCTACCACGGAGAGGAGACTCCCAATGCCCAGTGGTACCCACCTTGTTGCCCAGGTCATTGGAGAGCAAGGCCTCTTTGATTGCCTGAATGCGCCCGTCCATCATGTCTGAAGGAGCCACAATGTGGCATCCTGGAAAAGGAGGAAGGAGGGGAAGGTGGGAGAAAGGAAGACAGGGCCCCATGGTGTCAGAGGAGAGCTGTGTGAGGGTGCCATTCCTCAGAACCCCAGCACCTGGACTGAACCAAGGCTGCATCCCCAGCACTGAGATGCTTGCCGTAAGCAAGAAGTGAAGCCAACAGGACTCCCTCCATCCACCGACAGCCTGATACTTGCCACTGGGACCCAAAGACAAAGCACCTCCAACCCAGGTTAATGCCTGTACTCCCCCCAGGCCTCACTTGATGCCAATTTGGCTATCAGTAGCCATCGCCACCTCCTGCAGCTGTGAGTTCCACTGTCTAAGTCTGCAGAGTACAGATAAGGCTTTTCTACAGTGAAGCTGCTGCCCATAAATTTGTCTTCATCAGGTGATCTAAAATTATGCTACTCCTGCCATTACTGTTGTTCAGTTTCTGGATTGCTCCCTTTGACAATCTCTGAGTCATTCTGTCTGGCAACATTAAGGGGTGAGAAGCCTCCTCCTGCAGCTTCTCCTCTGCCTTCCCAGGGGCCTGGGGGTGGGGCCGGGAGAACCACCAACCTGCCTTACTCACCTGCCTTGGCATAGGCCAGCGCCACCTCTGCCAGCCGATGGCAACTGGCCTCGTTCTGGAGAGTGCCATCGGGCCGGAGGATGCCTGGGAAGGCAAGGAAACAAGATATTTGGGAGGGCAACCCTTCCCCACGCAGGCCTCACCTGCCTGTCCTTCCAGCATTTCAGCCGTGCCCTGCTGTACCAAACAATGCTCCAGTTGCCCTTAAAACGCCCAGGGCTGCTACGGCCTCCCTTTAATAAAAATTATATCAAACTCCTAGTCCTTCTGGCGCAACCAGCCACACCCGACAGTCCAAGAAGCAGCTGGGGTGAGGTTCCCAGTTTGGACAAGGACTGGCACGGGGACGTGAGAAGGCTGAGCTCTTGAGTCTGGGAAAAGACTGCGCTCCTCACCACCCCCACCACACCCCCACTGTGCTGTGCTGCTTCCTGATTTACACTCCCCAGTTGCCCCTACCACAGTGGCCGTGAGACGTGTAGGGGCACAGGCAGACGTCACAGGCGATCACCAGCTCAGGAAACAAGGAGCGGACCATTTTGATGGCCTGGATCACAGGTGTGTCACTGGCATCAGCTGCAGAGCCACACTCATCCTGCGAGGTGGGACAAAGTGAAAGACAACAGTTAACCCAACAGCCAGGCAAAAGCCACGGAGCACTTGGGCTCACAGGTGGTCGCTCTCCCTGTTTTTCCCACCTTGACGGCCTTGCTGGGGACCCCAAATATCAGGATGCACTTCAGTCCATCAGCCACCAGGGAACGCAGAAGCTCCTCCAGCCTGTTGACGCCATGCCTGCGTGGGAAGAGCAGGGCTGAATACACAACCAAGGGAAGGCAGAGGTGGTTGGATGGGTGGGTGGTCTCCTCTCATAGAATCACAGACTCTTACAGAGGAAAGGAACCACAAACACCACCTGGTCCAATCCCCTGCCGGGAAGGAATACAAAGTTAAAGCATTCCCAGCAGGTTCAAAGGCACGTTGCCTCTAGATGAGAGGGCTCTACCTAGCGTGTCGGCCACAACAACCCATATACGGGTGCATCAGAGCCACCTTACAGGATCACGCCAGGCGTCAATGGGTAGATCTCCTGTTTTTCAAAGCCACTGACCAGTTGTCTCCAGGATGTTGACACCAGCGGAACACCAACACCCCCTCACAATATTGGTCCCTGGCACTGAGGCTCAGAGAAACACAGCGGCTGCTGCTGTTCAAACTGGAGGCTCCTTCAGCCTCTGCCAGCGAGAGCCACCGGCAGGATTCCCCATCCTTCTCTCCCCTTAAGAGCTGCCAGAGGCAGGGACCCCAGCCGTACGGCCTCCTTCGACAACCAATCCCACTCCCAGAGAAAAGGATGACCCCCAGAGAAGCAAGACTAAAATATTTATGAAAATGACGAGAAAGAAGAGAAAGCAATCTAACCAAAAGGGAGTTTTCTCTTCTGGTCTGGAACAAAGAGAGGCACCCATGAGAAGCTGCTTTGCCCTTTTCCCAGCTGGCAAAGAGAAAGGTGGGAGGGACAAACACACCCAGCCTCCCTCCCACAGAGGGGCCGGCCCAGAGACCTTTATCACTCACCTCTATGAGGCAACAAAGGGGATTTTTATCTCTCTGTGGGACAGGAGGCAGGGCCTGGGTGTGGGGGTTTTCCTCGGGAGGAACCCCTTATCTGCAGGACCCAGCCAGGCAGAACCTCCCTCTTCCAGTGTGTTGGGCAAAGACAGCTTGCCACACTTTCTCCCCAAAACAATACTCACAGAGCTACAAACTTTTCTGCTAGGATCTAGATCAGGGCTGGGGGGGGGTTAGACCTTTCAAAATGAGACGCCTTCCCCTCCTCACCAACACGTCTGTCAGCCTCTTCTCCCTCCTCTTGCTCCTCCCAACACCACCATGGCTGCTTCTCCTGCTGCTGCTGCCCTCTTGCCCCACCACTCTTCTCCCGAGAGGCACAGGCTGTGCCAACAAAGAGAATGAGGAGGGCAGCCAGGGGGAGGGGTGGGCAAGGGAGCGGGCGTAGTAGAGGCCACGCATGCACAGGAGTGGCACAGCACCCTCTTTCGTTGGACTGTGCCCAGGGACTCTGGATATGCTGGGCTAAGAGGAGAGGGCCAGCCCCCTCCCCACTCTCAGTCCCTTTCTTGCCCGCTGATCACCCTGCTTTTGGACTGGTACGAAGAGTCCTGTCTATGCCTGTGTCATTCCAAGCTGACGCAGCTCCTCTGGCCTGCCTCTCCCACAGGGAAACTGAGGCATCACACAAACACAGTCAGGAGGAGGAAGAGGAGGGTGGGCAGCAGCCACGAGGCAAATGCACCACTCTCCCAAGAGGTCTGACCCTCAACCTCCCTTCTGGTGGCCCCCAGCTGAGCCCCCTCCCAGCCCCAAAAGGCCCTCAAACGGGATGGCTGAGCTGCAGTTGACAAGGAAGGTAGGAAGGACTGCCACCCACCCTCCTACCCACCCATGCTCAGCACCTGCAAAGCTGAGGGATTCCCAGCTCAGCCCCGACACTCACAGATCCATCCACTTACCGGGCCTGGCCAGGAAGAGTGGCGATGGGCTCCACGGCATCTGGGTTGTCCCTGAAAGGGTTAAAGCAAGAGAGAGACCGTCAGAGAAGACCCTCAGCCAAAAAGTGAGAGGTAGGGGGACAGAACAGGCAGGCCTTGGTGTGGCGGGTGCAGGTGCCCCGGACTCTTTCTGAGAATGGGACAGCATCCCTGCCTGACCTCCCCCCACACCCACCAGGAGCTGAAGTCAAGCCCCCTCCCAGAACGTGCAACCTGGCGCCCTCTGCACGGTGGGTGCAGACCCCCCGCCAGCTTACGTTATGAAGATGGGGTACACAAGATGGGAGGCATCGAAGGAAGCCGCTGTGGCCTGCCAGGACCGGAGCACCGGGTGGAAGTAGCCGCTCTGCAGGAGTGACTCGGCCGCCATTGCCACCTCCAGGGGATCTCCTGCCTCCAGGAAATAAGAGGAGCCACCCCAGAAAAGGAACGGCAACAAAGACAAGGATAATGCCGACAATAAGACCGATATCCTGACTGTATCCCCCTTTCCACAGCCTGAGACTCAAAATGCCTTGAGAAGGTTATAGCAGACATAACCCAGAACTTCCTATCGAGCCAAAAACCCTCAACTCCTCGTCCCCGCAAGGGCAGAGGGGTCGCGGCCGCCCCCAGCCCCGCAGGCAGCGCAAAGAGGGGGAGGAGGGGCGGCGGGGGCGGCAGAGGCGGGCGAACGAGCGGATAGCGGAACCTCTCGGCCTTGGGCGGAGAAGCGGGTCAAAGGGCCGCCTCCGCGGCCTGGAAGCGGCGCAAAGAACGCAGCTGACGGAGGGCCGGCGGGCGGACCCCCGGGGGAGGAGGGGACGGGGAGGGGCGGCACTCCCCCGGGCATCGGGGGGCCCAGCGGCTGGGGGTCTCCTGGCCAGGCCGAGGGGGGCGGCGCGGGACGGCGCCCTCCCTCGGCCCCGGAGGCCCCCCTCCCGCGCCGGACCTCGCCCTCCCTCCAGAGGCGGCGGCGAACAGAGAGCGGCGGCAGGGAGACCCCCGCCCGCTTCCCCGGCTCACCGTCTCGGTGGCAGCAGCCCCAACCGCGCTCTCCCACGCGGGCGGCCTCGCTTTCCCGGCAGCCCCTGCGAGCCACGCCCCTTCGCCACGCCCCCTCCTCCCCCGCCTCCCTTAAAGGGCCAGCCGTGCCGCCTCTCAGCGCTGCGGCACCGAGGCGGGGAGGAGCAGCAGCGCCGCCGCCGCCGGGCCGGGCCGGGCCGGGCCGGGCCGGGCCGAGGAACCCGCGCGGGAGTCCGTTCCCTACCGTTTCCGCTGGGTTGCCAGAAGGTCCCTGGGGTTTCTTCCTGCAGACTGGCGCCCCACCCCAGGCAACGAGAGAGACCCTTCCTCCCTCCTCGCCGGTGCTGCCCCCGGACCCGGAGGGAGGGGAGTGGGGCCGGGAGGCTGTTTCCTCCACGCCCGGCTCCCCTGACCCGGCCCAGCGGGAAGAAGGGCGCCCTCTCCTCCTGCTGCCGCCGCCGCCGCCCTCGGCCGACCAGCGAGAATCTCCCCGGGAGGAGGCGTTTCTAGCAAGCAGCCCCCTCCCCATATTCTGTCAAGGGCGGTGGAAAAGCTCCGGAGAGGCTTCCCCAGGCCTGCTTGTGCTGCAACTTCTGACCAAAACTCCTCCCAAACCCCCTCTCCCGCCCGCAGCCAGCACATAAAATAGCCAAGACCCAAAGCAGTTTACACGTTTAATGAAATTCTGTTAAACTGAAAAAACAGAAAGACAAAGAGAGCCAATGCTCCAAACTGGAAGTACAAGGGAATCACCAGCGGCACAAGAAGGAGGATGCTCTGTGAAAAACCACACAGGAAAACCTTCATGAGTGAAGGAACTCAGGATCCAAAAGCAGCTTCCCTGTGCTTGTCTTCCCCAAAGGTCCCTGTCCTTCACCCCCACCAATCCAAACAGACCAAATGGATCACAGGCAGGACAGGGATCGAGATGTCATGTCACCTTCCTCTTTCCAAATGCCCAAGGCCCATGAATTTCACATCAAAAAAGCTACCCAGAAGATTCTGCAGGAATGTGGGGAGCCTCTTTTGCAGCACCAGAGATTATTTCTCCCACTCCAGGGTTGGTAGGTGGGTCAGTCTGGCTCTGACTGCCAGCCTGAGTCTTTCACATGAGGTGCCCCATAATCCAGCACAGTCCTTTCAGGCAGAGCGCAAAGTAACAGCAGCAGCACTGGCTAGCATGAGGCCGCCCTGAGTGCCTCAGCTCTCCACCTCTTCCTCCTCCTCATTCTGTTCCTCTTCCTCCATTCTCTCCTCTTCGTCCTCGTTCTCTTCCTCCTGGCTCTTGTCAAGATCTTCAGAATCCTCCTTTTTGTCTTTGTCCTTCTTTTTCAGCTCCGAGGCACCTCTTTTTCCTTTCTGCTCACGCCTGTAAGCTTAAAGACAAGCAGCCCACACCAGCATTACACCAAAACACACAGGCAGCTGTGAACAGGGTTATTTGTACCCCAGACCAAGACACCATCTTCCAGCAGCTGCCGTGGAACTACTGCGGACCCCTGCATTCCTGTCTCCTTCATCACAGCCCCCTCCTCCAGCTTGGGCTGCCCTTGGCCAGCACCAGAACTCAAAGGGGCTGAGCATACACAGTCTGTAACAAGCTTCCACCATCCCTAGGCAGAGCATAAAAAGGAAGAAAAACACACAGAAAAAAGCACTGCTACAGGGCAACCAGATGTTGCTGGAGGACCACTTCCCATGCCTGTCTCCATGCCCAGCTTGGAAACAGGAAAGCCTGATAATGCTGAACTGTTAATGAACCTCTGCCCCTCTCCCTAGCCCAAATCCACTTGCAAAACTAGCCCAGATGATCCTGAGATGTTACCTTCCAAGGATTCCTTTAAGGGAACAATGAATCTCTGGAACTCCATTTCCTCCATAGCAGAGAGGACGTCTCCAGCATTCAGTGTCTTCCTCTTCCCCTTCGTTGCAAAATTATTAGCACTAGTTGCAGAAAGAGATGTAAGGGAATAGTGAGAACTACTTCCTATCACCAGTGGAAGTTTGAAAATGGAAAACGTTTGGACGTTACGAGCATCTTGTTTCTTAAAATTAGTAAGAACCTGAATATGAACAAACAGCTGTCTAAAAAATGCATCTTTCACACTAAAACTCATATACTGAAAGTTGCAAAAAAAAATTCCAATTTTTTTTTAAACACGAACAAGATCATGCACTGGAACTTCTTGTACCAGAAATGTTTTGGCAATTTTTAAGACAAAACAACAATACTAGCTAATTGTGTGGTCTGGTTTAATAAGCACAAGTCAGTCAAAGAACCTAGAAACACATTTCAGTTATTTCTGCTTACTACTGGAGAAATGATGCGCCTGCTGGAACAGTCCCAGACCTCACTGTGTTTTGCGGAACAAAGCCAATGAAACCGCGCTCGGCAACCAGATCCACGCGGGCTTCTGGAACTCACCACGAGGTGGCATAAAGCACAAACACGCTGGCCGCTCGGGACACCGCGCTCCGGGCTTCTTTGGAAACGTTCACCCCGTCGGGAAGCTGAGAAGAGGGCGGCTGCGGGTCAGCGGCGGGCGCGGGGGAGCCGCCCCTCGGCCTCTGGCAGGGACCGAGCCCGGAGCCCCCCGCCCCGCCGCCGCCGGCCCTGCCTTCGCGGGCTCCCTCCCTCCCTCCCTCCCTCCCGCGCCGCCCCGGCCTCCGCTCCGGGCACCCACCGCTTCCTTGATGATGCGGGTGACCACGGCGTTGGGCAGGTTCAGGTCCTCCGGCCGCTCGGCCATCTCCGGGGCGCCTGGCGGGAGGGAAGCGCAGTGTTAACCCCCGCCCCCGCGCCTCCCAGGGCAGAGGCGCTTCCTCGCCCCCCCCGCCGCCGCCGCCGCCGCCGCCGCCGGGAAGCCGCTTCCTTCGGCTCTTGCGCGGGGCCGGGCGGGAGAGGGAAGGGCCCGGCCCGGCCCGGCGAGCACCCGCGGGGCCGCGCTGCCCTCCCTCCCTCCCCCCCCCCCACCGCGCCCGTCCGCCGGCGAGGCTGCCAAACGGGGTCCCGCCCGGCTCAGCTGCTCCCGTTGCCGAGGCGGCGGCGGCGCGGCGAGGCAGAACCCCCGGACGTACGTGGAAGGCACCGCGGGACGATGCACCGAAGCCGTCGCCCAGAGTCGTGCTCTCGGGCGAGGAAGCGCCGGCGGGGCCTCTGCACATGCACAGAGCGCCAGGTGCGGCCTCCCGGCCAACGGCGCTCCTGCCGCGCGGGAAAGAGACGGGCCGCCTCGGCCACGCCCACCGCCGGCCGCCCCAGCATGCACCGCGCGAGGGACCCGCGGGCGACGGAGAGCGAGATTTCCGGTTCCCGTGCGGCAAGCGCCCCCGCGACTTCCGGTGCAGCCGGCGGGGGCTTTGCTGAGAGCGCTCCCCCCTTCCCTCCCTCCTGCCGTCTCCGGGCTGCGGCGACCTCGTCGCTGGGCTCTTCTGACGGGATTTCTTCACAAGGCGCTTGGCCGCCCTCTGAGGCTGAGACAGTGTTGCCCGGTCCCAGAGCCTCTCGTCGGAGTCCCGGGACTCACAGCCCCGCCCGCCCGCCTTCCCTCCTGGCGGCGGCGGCGGCGGCGCAGGAGCTGCCGGGAGGGGCGCCAGCCCGGGCTGAGACCCGCCGGGAGACGCCGCGAGCGGGAGCGGGAGCTGGGGGGAGCCGCCCCCTCGGCGGCGTCGCGGCCCCCCCGCCCACGGCTCCGGGCGAGCGGGATCCGGAGGCGGCCGCCTCTGCCCGGGGCTCGCGAGCGGGAGGGCGGGGCCATCGGGGACCGCTTGGCGTTGCCAAGCAACGGGAGGCCGTCCCGCTTCGGCCGCGCAGGTCTGCCGCCGGCTCTCTCTCGCTCTGGGCGCCGAGGGAGCTTCGGCCGCCCTCCTCGGTCGCGGGTAGGAGACCCCTCTCGGCCCCCGCCTCGCCCCCGCCCGCCCCGGGGCCGAGGAAAGAGGGGGACGGGGGGTGGTCCCGGCCCCCAGAATGTCTCTTTCCCAACTTCGCGCTGTTCTTCTTCGAAAAAGAGGCGTTCTCTCCTGTCTGTCCTAAAGTATTCATTCACGTACACGCTTGAGGGTTAGGATAAGTGCTTTGTTCTGGATGTTTTTGTTCCTGTGCCCGCTTAACCAAATCGTTCTTGTCAGCAATGCGAGCTTCGTAGTTTATCAGCCCGCCTTTTCCTCCCGGCACCCTTTGCTCAGGGCACCCTGGGGGCCGTGCGCCGCCCCGCCCGCCCCCCGGTGTGCCCCTTCCCGAGGGAGAGAAGGATGTGGGGTGGCCCCGGGGAAAAGGGCCACCTTGTCTCCACTGCAGTCTGAGGGGCCCTTTCTTCTTGTTTGGCCCTGCTCAGTCCCTCCGGCAAGGACAGGCTGGTTAAAAAGAAGCCCAGCACGCTGCCGTTCAATGAAAAACACCCTGCTGCAGGTAGGGTTTTTTTTGAGCGCCCGCCCCACGGGAGGGTTTTGGTGCTCTTTGGGAAAGTATGCGGCCAGGGGGCTTTAGTGGCTCCCTGAGGAAAAGGCCGCTCAACGTGCACTGATTACTGCTAGGTTGCTTTCTGTTGGGAAAAAAGGCCTCTCCATCCTAAAATGGGCCACGGGCAAAAGGATGGACCATCTGCCCCTTGGGGGCATTTGGATGCTACTAAACCTCATTTTCTTAATGGATGGGACCCTCCATGGTCCCCCAAGGGAGTCAATATACCCCTAGACCTCAGGAGTTGCCCAGCTTGGTCTAGAGCTCAAAGTTTGGGGATGGTACAGTTGGGAAAGCGTTCCCTGTTGATTTTCCTGGACAGCACAGGGTCTCTGAGGCCTAGATAAGGAAAGCTCAAGTATCTGAACTCAATATCAGACAAAACCATCAAGTGTCTTCAGAAGGAATGAGGGGTCTTTTCTGTCCCCTCTGGGAAATCCTCTTGATTATACCTATCTTTCTTTCATGCTTGTGCGCAGTGTTGTCAGACCAGGACGGAGCTGTCAGGATGGTGAGTGTGGATGCCCAGCAGTGGGACGAGACCATTTGTAACATGCTTGCTTGCCAGCATCCACCCTGCTGGGAGGCGATACGGAGAATTGAAAGTGGGCACCCCCGGATTGTTTTAGGAGCCCTTGACTCACCTGGTAGAGAGTCTCCAGATTATGAAGGTAACCAGGTGTCCTGCTGAAAAAGAATCACCATGATGCACTCATCTTCCCATACTGATGGGAGTTTTGGAAAGGGCGGCACTTGCAGCCTGCCTCTGGGTGGTTTGGAAAGTAGGCCTAGAGGGGAGGGGGCCTCTTCCTTATGGAACTAGGATCTCATTCTTTTGTGCTTGACAGTGGTTTCTCCACGTTTCAGGTGAGTTGCCCACACTGAAGATTGTCAACCTTCCTCTCAACTGTTCTCGCAGAGAGGGAATCAAATGCAGCGAAAGTTATGGTTCTGTTTCCAAAACCATCTCAAGTATAAAAGACACCAGAAGTTACTTTTCAAATTCCACCCAGAATGATATTTGGATATCCCCCATCTCAGTAGTGAGGTTAGCAAACTCAGTGTTTGGAATGGCAAGATATAGGACTTCCTTGCTTTATGAGTCCCTTTCTGCTCCTTCACCGTACAGTTCCCGGGAAACTAGATCCAGGGCCCTCAGCACATCCAAAGTTTCCAAACACGCTTGCGTGCATGGCCAGCTGGCAACAGGACAAGGCTGTTGGAATATAGTGAAGCAGCATAACAATGTGGCCATCCTGTTGGAAAGCGTTCCTATATTTATGTGAAGCGCGTGCAATTCGTCTGGGCCCTAAGCTCATTACTGCGTGCAGCCGTAGGTCCTAGAATTATGGGTGACTATGATATTGGTCCCTTGCTTTGTACTGACTGCCTTGCTCTTTCCAACATGCTTTTCGCTCTCCCTGTGCCTTCCAGTTCTGAGAGGGATCCATTCCCAGGGCTGAACTCCCGGATGGATTCTCACACCCCACACTTCTCACCAATAAGCTTTACTTGCTGGAGGCAAACTGAGAAAGTAAGTGTTACGGTAGAGGACAGGCGGGAGGGAGTTCTGAATCCCCTCAGCCTGCTGAGATCAACCTCACTGTGTTCTCCACTTTGCCCCAGGTGGTTTCAAAGGGCTTCTGTTCCAGCCCATGCCAAAGCAGAGGGGGCGGGAAGCAGGGGCTCCTGCTGCTTGATGAGTGCTGGAGCAGCCACTGTTGCCAGAAGGAGGCTGCTCTTCCCCAGAGATATTCCATGTGCCTGACAGAAGAAACTTCCCCAAGACTTCTACAGTGTTATCTGAATTCTTCAGAGTTGTATAGATGTTAGTGATGGTGAAGAGCGGGGTTCTTTGTTGCTGATTATTTGCAAAAACAGTCAGCAGGTGCTTATGGCACTCAGATGATATCACAGAAGTGTACAAAAACAGCTGAGGGAGCATTGTGTTTATTCAGAAACCATAGTTATTTTGTGGTCTTTTTCTGTGATAGGACCTTTCTGTTCTGACTGTCCGGTTCTCTCTCTCAAACCTTGACAGGTGCAAGTAACAGATATCAGTGAATTTGAAGTACATAGCTTGGACTATCGGCCACCCTGTGGAAACTTGGTAGTTAGGTGGATCCCATCCACCCGGCCCAGACACCTGCCACCTAAGAAACAATCCGCAAGAGCGTAAGTAGCAGACCTGCCTGGTACCGCTGCATCGCTTCTTGCCATTGTGTGTATACAGAAGAGAAAACTAGTTATCTTGGGAATACTCAGTTCTCCTTGTTGCCAGAAACAGGTGCCTTCCTTTCTTCCCAGTGATGGCACAGAAACTGGCGGGAGGGGAGTGAGGTCTTGCTAGAGGGAACCCAGACACCGTGAGAGGCTATTGGGCAGCAAACACTCCTGCTGCCTCCTTCCTTCTCTCTGGTGGATTCAGAGGTGGTAGCGGCTAGCTGAATGGAGGGGGAGGGTCTCATCTGGCCCCATGTGCCCCTTTCTGTTCCATTGCGCTGCCTTTCAAGTAGAGATGGGATGCTTCCTAGTCTCCATAGGAACTCAGCAGTGTGGCTCATCTTTCTTTAGGGAGGCACCTCCTGGAAGGACGTGTGTGAAAGACCTTGCTTTGGAAAGCATCCCCTCTTTCAAGGAGAACCTGGAAGCTGTGAGTGGTGTTTATTGTTCTCTTTGTGTTCCGCTGCCACCTGCTGGTAGATTAAAAGCTCCCTCGTAAGAGCATTATCCTCTCTTTTCCTTCTCTGCCCAATTTGCGTGGCTTGTGGGTGTTTAGCATTGGCCTGAAGCTCAGAAGTTCTGCAGGCTGAGATTTTTCAGGCACAAAAAGAAGAGCTGGGAAAAGTTTCCATTGCTAATATCTTTTGGGTTGCCGATCAAGGCAGAGGATGGGGGCTTCTTGCAAAATGGAAGAAAGTTTTACATTCTCCAGAATTACAGCCTGGATGGGACAAGGACAAGGGAGAGCCTCTGGCATGTTGAGTGTTGTGGCTCAGACAGAACAGTGTGGCTGGACAGGGGAGGGTTGGGAACTCAGCTTGCACCTACAGTCATTCCCGTGGACTGCCACCTCCTCTTCCTCTTCCCAACGAGGGCAACCTTACCACCAATGACTCCCTCACCCACTTGCTGGTGGCCTCTGCAACGCAGGGGGGTGGGTGACTGTTCTGGAGAGGGGCAGAGGTGGCAAGATCAAGGCATGTGTGAAAGTGTTCACCCAGCTGGGTTCCTTTTCCTTTCTCACACTCTCATTCCTCAGAAGAGGAAGAAGTCAAGTAAAGTTCCGACAGGAGGCCAGCCCTACCTCCTTCATCTGAGGAAGCACAAGCTGGATCGGCCTGACAAATCAAGGTCAGTCTCTGGTGGCAACTTTCCTCAGGGAAAGGGAAAACCCTGAAAGGAGGTGCACAGAGGACCAGACTTCTGTTCTGGCCCACTGGAGAGCAGGAGCTGGAGCCCTTGGCTTGGAACGTGCCATCATGGTCCCCCTGGGCTTGGCCATGTTCTTTGTGTAGTTAGAGACAACAGTCGTGGCTCTGGGCCCCTTGAGCAAAGAGGAAGGAGGGCCCCAGTATTGTTTTTGTTCTGTGATAGCCTTGTAGACAAAGGAAGGAATGCCAAGGAAAGCACCCTCAGGAAAAGGCAGTTCTCCTCCTGCAGTCAGCGGCTTACTCCACTGGTGTCATCCCGAGATGAGGGCAACCCAAAAACAGACAGCAAAAGAGGAACGCTGTTAGAGAGCAAGGAGAAGGGCACACCTTCTTTCTTCATTGTGCAGAAAGCACCCAGTTTGTGCAGATTTGAAACTAAGGTGGGCAAGGAAGGCACATGCGCAGGCATCTCTCTATGGGGGATGGGAAATTTTGAAAAGAAACTGGTGGTTCCTTTGATGTGTGGACAGAGAGTCACATGTCCAGACACTTGTTTCATTGCCATGTCTTAACAACGTACACCAGGAAGTGCTATTGACTTGCCAATCTTTTATATTTGAAGGCTCCAGAGAACAAAGAATTTTGTGGCAAGCAAGGAAACCTCTTTCCCCACCCCTTGAGTACCCACATGGCCTGGCATGTTTCTGGTCAGGTTTCCCTGACAGGATTCTGGACACCCAGAGGCATGGCACAGGCAGCATTGCCTCACGCCCCATGCTTTGTAGAACAACTACTCTCTGCTTTCCTGCTCCTCCTCCCTCTGTCCCTGAAATCCCAGCTGCAAAAGGCACAGGCGGCCATCTCATACAGAGAAGTCCTTTGGCCTTTCTTCTGGGGTGGTGCTTTGAAACATGGAGAAGGCGTAAGAGGAGGGGATGGGGTGGAGATTTGCTTTGCAGACCCAGCTCCTTTTCTGTCATGTTCCTGAGTGGTGTCGAAATCCTTTAGGAGCTTGGAGACAGAGCCAGCTTCTGTGTTTGCTTCTGACATGAATGTTGACGGGGGGGGGGTGGAGAGAGAGATTGGCCTGGTTTTAAGCTACGTTTCTCTTCCTTATTTGTCAGCCTTTTTCCTTCTTTCCTTTCGTTTTCACTCTTTTCTCTAGATTACTGTGAAAGGGGAGCACTCAAGAAGAATCCGCAGACAGCTTAGGCTTTCCTCAGGAGGTGTGAATGCTGTCGTTCTGGCTTTAGCTGTTCTGTGAGTCCGTCTGGCGAAACAAAGGCTGACGTGCCTGTTCTGGCCCTGCTTTAGGCTCAGGGCCCAGGTGGCACCCGATGCCAGAACTGGTGGAGCAGTTGGACAATGCTGATGCCGGAGGTTACAGAAGAGGAGCAGGAAGCATTGGCAGTGGTGGCAGCAATCAGCTGGACAAAAGAACTCGGCTGTTCCAGGAAACCGTAAGTGTGGCTACAGCTGTTTGGCTTTCAGAAGTGCCTCAGGGACCTTTGTGTCCAGGTATCCACAGCGTAGGTCACCTAGTTTGGTATTGTTGACTTGCTTGGGATATTGATGGATTTTTTCCAAATAAAATTCCCAGGCAGCAAGTGACAAAAATAAAACACTTAAGCATGGTAGGTGCTAATCAGTAAAATGTATTTCAACAGAGAAGATAGGAACACAGTGTAGGGTGAAAAAACAGAAGCTAAATGTAAGGTTTGAGCAGGCAGTGAAGTCTGGCTCAAACAATTTGGTGCTAGAAATCCTCTAGAGGGAGGGAGGGAGACAGTTCCATTAGTGGGTAAGGGACAGGGGTTACTGTGAGGGCCATCTCTGGCCACCCTCCTTTCTTTCAGGGCCCTGGTGGGTTGGGTGGAAAGAGAGGGTTCCCTTCCCCACATGCCCCTATAGGAAGTGTGCTGCTGGACTGAAGTCAGCCTGTCTTGGTGCATCTGAGGGCTGCTGGGCCTCTCACAGAGTGGCCATGGGCCCATTTTTCCCACCTGTTGTTCGCAGTGTCCGCATGAGTCCTAGACTATGCCCTGGTTCACACAATCCTCAGCCCAGCCAGTTTGTACCTGGCAGGTGGGGTGTACTGGTGGTTTTCCAAAAGTGCTCCTGGCCCATTAGCTCTGATGAAAGTTCTCTGAGGATTAAAAGTGGGCACAAACCCTACGTGGATTGGTGGTGTTGCCAGCCTTGGCCGAATGGGTGCTGAGAGCTGTGCCTTTGTGCTGCTTCTGGCTTTACCCTTTGGGGAATTTCTGAGCATTCACCACTTAAGTACTGCCAGAATTTTGTTATCCCGTGGCAGGGAGGTCAGCCGGACAATGTTCAAAGAAGATGTTCCTGGTGCATCTACAGTGAGCAGGCAGGTTCCAGGTTCAGGCTATTTGAGGAGAGGACCAGGTGGGGAGGAGAGATTAGGGAGGTCCACTGTTGCTTTTTCTTCTCCCCAGGCTGCAGAGGAATGGGCCCCCCCAGTGCCCACCGTGGCCCATCCCAGGAGGAACCCACTGGTGAAGTTTGTGGAGTGCAAGGGCACATCAGCCAGCCTGCTCACGGCAGGTGAGTGCTGCGGACTTTTCCATCCTGGGTCTGCCTTGTGCCTTGTAATGAAAGCCTTGATTTAACCCCGGGATCACAGCTGGGCCCCGCTCCATGCAGGGCAGGCGTTCTGCTGGCAAATGAAGGTTTCAGCGACCCCCTTTTCATTCACTCGTGCTCTGTTTGGGTAGTTGTAGTGAGTGGGGCCTCTGCCTCCAGAGGGATGGGGTTTGGGTCCTTGGTTTGCATCGTGGCCAAACATTAATGGCTGTCTAGCGGCACGAAAGAGTTAACTTGTATGAGGGACGTCGGTGGATACTTTTTGCATTCTCTTTGCAGGGGCTGTACAGTTCTCATAGTTATGTGGGGAGAAACGGGTCATGGTTCCACACATTAACTGTCTTTGTTTGCTCCTGCACTGCGTAATCCTTGCAGTCCCATCTCCCATTGGTCCAAGAGCTTCCCATATGTCCACCCAGCAGTGGGGGTTTGATTCAGTTGTGGCCAAGGAATAACTCTGGGAAGATTTAGTGAGGGGGCCCACTCCTACCGTGGGCTATGGGGCTGCTGGACCCGGCCTACAAAAGGTCAGGTTCCCCACCTGCTGCATTGTGGCGACTGATAGCCCTTATGCTGTAGCAGTCACACGTGTCAGTTTCTGGCGCCAAAAGAATCCTTGGAGAGGCCTGGAACTACATCCAGTTCCAGAATGAGATAGCCGTAGCAGACGAAGCCAGTGGTGCCAAGAGGAGCTTCACAGTTCTGGCCTGTTTCACCCAGACCTGGCCAGTCGTGCCTCAGAGGCATAGAGTGCACCTTTACCTGGGGAACAGAGGGTGAGCACGAACCAACCAGCTTTTGCACCCAGGACAGCAGGGTGACCTGGGCCTTAGAGGGAGAGAGGTGCAGTAAGGCATGCATTAAGGGGGGTAGTAGCATGCATGGAAGGGAGGGTATGGGAAGCATGGAGACTAAGAGGGGCCACCCTGAGGGTACCCCCTGATGGGCAGGATGTGAAGCAAAGATGAGCTCTGCTTCTCAGCCACAATGCTCCACCATCTTTCAGCTGCAATTGAGAGCTTTAGTCTGCACTGGGTCTGGGCCCTTGGCAGCAGCACCTTCTGGGAAAGTCCGTTTCTGTGTGTTGAGGAGGAGCAGCAGCAGCCCCTTTCTGTTACTAGGGTTGGGTGGGTGGGATTGGTGCAGCTCCCTTTGCAGTGGGTGAGGCAGAACTCCCTCCCAGACACCTTCCCCGTCGTCCATTGGAAGGATTGTCGGTGGAGGGAGCAGGGAGTCTCAGCTCTAACATCTCCCGTTGTTGCTTCCTGAATTTTTTTGTTCTAGTAGTGTCGTACGTGCCAACCGCTGCATCCCAAGCCATGCCTTGTCTTGTTTTGCTTTGCTTTTCTTTAGGTCACAATAATTTTGTTCCCCAGATATTGAGAATGGACTCCAAGGAGTACTGTGAGCCTCTGGTCGGCCAGAAGGAGTGCCCTCCACCTGCAGAGGAACCTCCTCCAGCCACACTCAGCACAGGGAAGCCCTGGCAGCCCACAGACACCCCTCCAGGGGAGACCCTCCCTCAGCTCCAGTCCCCTAACCCCCCTCCCCCTCCCCCCTCCCCCTCCTTCCTCGGGAGCAGCGAGAATTCTTCCCTGGACTGACGGAGTGGGTCCTGGTGGCCATGGTCTCTTCCAGGAACGTTGGCTTCCTTTTCTGAACTGGGCAGCGGCAGGAGTGGCTTGGGTACCTTGGGTCTCGGAATCATTAAAAGCCCAGCTCTCTCTTTCCATTTGCTGCTTGTGTTGCTTTGTCTCCAAAGGGAAAGAGCCTCTTGTACAGCACAAAGGTGGGGAGCAGAGCAATTCCCACCAGCCTGGAAAAGGTGGTGAGTAGGGAAATGCAAGACCTGGGGCAAGGCTTGGGGCCGGGGAAGGGGACACATTCACAACTGGAGAATGAAGGGCTTTTGAGAGGCAAAACACGCTCTTTCTGATTGTACCACTGCTGGGGGGGGGGAGACAGGGGACCCTTGCCATGGGAGAAACCCCCCACCGTGAAGAACTTCTCCATTAATCGCTGCTGGGGAAGCTCTCAGCAACTGAGCCACCATGTTAATAATCTGTTCCACTTTTATTGCAGCTCCCCTCCCCTAACGGCCCTCCTATACTCACTTTGTGTAGTCTTGCCAAAGTTGCTACCTATAGATACACCTGCCACACATGCAGTCAGTTTTGCACGTGGTTAGCCCAGGAGGCAGTAAGTTCTCCCGAGACCCCCGTGGCCAGAGGCAATGGCCTCTCTCCCGCTGGTGGCTGGAGGGCTGGCTGATATGTTGTCCCGGCTAGGTTTCAGCTTGCCAGCCCAGGGCATTCCTTGGCAAGCCGAGCGCAGGCAGGCAGGCAGGCAGGCAGCGGGTGCCTGCGGCTGAGTTCTTCCCCTTCCCCAGGCAGGACAGCCTGTGCATGGACATGGGGGGGCAGGGAGGAGAGGGAGTGGTGTTTGAAGAGAAGTTTCGTTCGGGCATCTTATTAGCCAGACTGGAGAGAGGCTTGGGGCATTTAGGTTTCTGACGTTCTCCATAATCAGATGTTCTCTGGAAACATGGTCCCCGCTGTTCCTCTTGGCTCCTGGTCATTTGGAGCCAGGGCAGTGGCAGTGGCACCCATCCTCAGTTCCGACCCTTTGCAAGACACTCCTTTGGCTTCCATCCAGATGTCTCCTGAAAAAGGAGACTAAAGGGTGCGCAGAAAAGGCAAAACCCTCACTGCTTGCTGAAGATTCTCTTGGCAACTGTGCTGAAGAAAAGGGCTCTGGAATCTTTCTCCCCCTTCCCCATTGTTCTTACACCCTTCTTGGCCCTCAACCCAACTCCTGTCTTGGTCTCTTAACATCGAAGGGCAGGATTGTCTGCTGTAAATGAGGATTAAATTGGCTCCACATTCATGATTTGCAGTTCCTTTTTCCTTAGCCAGTCCAGTGACCTAAGCAGATTTTGGCAAATGATAATTAAGAAACATCTAAGCAAAATAAAACAGACACACACAACTAACCAAACCAAAAAATAAAATAAAACCCATGCTTGCCTATTTGCTGGGGGAGGAAATCTGAAGGCTGCTCGTCTATGACAAATTACCTGGGCAGAGACACGGTTTTGTCCTATTCCCTCTGAGGTGAATTGGGGCCGTGACTGGGCATTCTCGCAAAAGGGTCGTGTGCCACTGCTCGTGGGCTGATGAAGAAAGAAGTGAAGCAGGTAAAGGACTTCCTACCATAGAATTCATGCCAAGTTTTGTAAACGAACTAGTAAATTTCAGTTGATTCATTAGCTCTCTGGGCAAAGTCCTTCCCATTTGCAGGAGAGTCTCTTGGCAACAGGACACTTGTAAGAAAAGTAGCCTTTTCCTGGAAAACGCTTCCCCTTTGTTAACTCCCTCTCTGTCTTTCTTCTTCCCACTAGCTTTCCTCTGTGCCAGCCAGCCGATCCCAGAGAAAACAGAGCCCTGCTTGAAAGATTCATCCATTTGCCATCTTTCCTCCTCCTCCAAACTCTCTCTGGTGTGCTGCATGCTGAGGTAAGTGCCAGGCTGCTCTCTGCAGGAGAATTTCACTTTGCTTTGCTTGGGAACAGAAGAACTGAAACAGTGCTGAGGCAGCTGAAAAGATGGACAAAGTCTGGACTGTATGGTGGATTGTTCTTTATGTGGTTTCAGGAAAAGCTGGCTGTGGGGTGGCTGGGTGGGGTGGCACTGGGTGCATGGGCACCTGTGGATTCCAGGGGGC
Source organism: Iguana delicatissima (assembly GCA_948472985.1). Lineage (NCBI taxonomy): Eukaryota > Metazoa > Chordata > Lepidosauria > Squamata > Iguanidae > Iguana > Iguana delicatissima. The sequence goes on along the minus strand of CAOKZL010001001.1, from coordinate 389,045 downwards.
AGAGTTAGGCTTGGATGAAAGTTCTGCGCTTCTCCTCTTTCTCATCAGGTGAGTGGCTGTTAATCTCTGTGTCTATTGTGGAAAATAAAACATGCGATTGTCTACAAGTTGTTAGCTTTACCCATATTTTAAACAGTTGTCATACAGTTTGCTCCTCTCATTTTGCAAAATTGCTTTACCTGCCCAGGGGAGGCACAGGTGCGTGGCTGTGTGTGGAGGTGTGTGGGGGAGGCTTGCAGAAACCCTTCTGCTCTTCTCTGTAACCCTCTTGCCAAGAACCTGCAGAGACCGTCATCGGCACCCTTAATGCAAAGCCGAGCCGGCTGACTGGCCTGCAGAGGACTGGCTGCTGAACGGTAACAAAATGCATGCATGAAGGAGAATGGTCTTTGCTCTTGGGGCATGACTAATAACCTCCTAGCTGCTGATCTCCTCTTCCTGGCAAAAGCAGTCCCGGAACAATCTCCTCCTCCTGCCTTTTGTCTCCCTGCCTCTGCCTTTGGTCCTGCAGCCTCATCTAGGTCTTTCTCCTCTCTGCTTCTGGGGGGTGGGGGGGTGGTGCTGGAGTCTGGCAGCCCTTTCCCAGCCCAGCAGGACCACCCTTCAGATGACAGCTGAGCCGTTGTCCCCTCCTGGCCTCTCTGGGTCTCCCTCCCCGTGTCCCCAGCCCAGCTTGGTCCTGCTTTTATGCTCAGAGATTGAATTGTAGTGGCTCTCAACTGAGAGGATTTCAGGGGCATCAGCACTCTTCAGACTTTCACCAGGTCCTTTGTTTCCAAGATTTAGGGGGGAAATTGGGAGGAACAGCCCAGTTCACTCTTCCCCTGTTCTGGACATCTTCCCTTTTCCTGAAAGTGGTCTGGCTGAGGGTTTAGTGCCCAGTGCTGCTAAGAGAGAATTTGCTGTCCTTCATAGCATTTCGGGCCATTCTTATCTTGGTCTCCTGCCTGATTTCTGCTTTTCTCCAGACCCTGCACTGGGGTCCATCCCCGAGGCCTGAAAACATTCCAGCTGCCTTCTGAGCCCTGGAGCGCCATCTCTAGGCAGCTAACCTGCAAAGGGGTGTTCTGGCACATTGCCATTCGTCTCTGTGGGTGTCTTCTCATTTGCTGTGGAAACAGCTGCTTCTTTTCGGGAAGGCAGTTCCTTCATGACAGGCTGCATTCAGCCTTCCCCAGGTGCCAGAAGTTTGCCCTGCCTCACTCCTGTTTACCCCAAAAGGGCGCTGGTGCGAAAGAGCAGGAGGCTCATGTGCTCTCGAGGGAGAGGCGCCTTCCTCCACTGCATTACTGGGGAAGGAGGCACGGGGGAAGTTGGCGAGGGGGGCAAGAAGATGTCATGTGTGGATCTTTCAAACCAAAAGATCAAGTGGCAGGTGAGAGATTAGAACAAGGGAAGCTGTGAGGTAATCTTCTAACCCAGCCACTGAATTAACTTGCAGAGAGCAGGAAGTGTATCTTTTTCTGTTCATCAGGAGTAGGCTGAGGGGAGGGAGTTCTTCTCCCTCAGTCCTCCCCAGGGGCAGCAAGGGGTTGCGGACTGGGGCGGGGGGAAGACAGAGAATAAGTCTCTCCCTCTCTCTCTCTCTCTCACCATGTTTACCCATGTTTCCATGAGCCACATCCAATATGCTGTTAACAGCAGCTAAAGTGGGAGACACTACCTGTTCTGAGAAACTCCCATCTGCAGGATCAGACCAGGCTGTGTTTTTCTGGTCTGTGTACAGCTGCAAGAGAAGCAGAGCCAAAAAGGGAAACTGAAGCAGTGCTTCTACCACGGCCATACAGCTGTTGGGCTAACCATCTGCAAAACTTAGATTGTAACAAGGTCCCGGCAAAGGCACTCCTGTAGGCAACTCCTTGCAAGTGCCATGCAGAGGTATGTGCAGCATACTGCCCCTGAATGTGAAGGTTCAATTACTGTCAACTGTACTGATAGAAATTCCCTTCTGCACGCGTGACTCCTTCTCTAACCCCCATCTCTACGCCAAAGAAAGATGTATCAGCAGATTTGAGAGCACTCGGAGAACAAGAAAGGAAATTAAGGGGGAGAGGAGGCAAAGCACCCCAAATTGGGGGAGGGGGAGCATGCAGGAACTGTAAATAAAAGTAGGAAAACATAGGACCAGCTTTGTAGGCAGATGGTCTTGGGGAAGGGGGTGGCACTGCATCCCCCCAACTCTGCAAGACGGTTGTAGGGATGGATAACCAAGGTGGCAACCAGCCCATAGACAACCGGTCTAGCCTGCGTAGGTGGTGGGCACGCTTCCATTTGCAAATGATGAGGGCGGCAGACATGACACACAGCCCCTGGTTCCAGTGGGTGAGCTTCCCCCACGTTCCCTTTCTTTGCAGGAATGGAGCCGGCCGCCTCTGCCGAGGGCTCTGGGTGGTTCCTGAGGGAAGGTGTCTCTGGAGTTCGGACTTCGCCAGGGAAACGGTCAGAGTTGTTCTTCTTGAGGCGGCGGAGGAAGATCAGCCCTGTGCATGTGAGGGGCAAGGGTAGGCACCAGGAGGGGGCTGATGGCAAGGCCGGGTGAGGAAACAAAGTAGGGGCTGCACTGTGGAAGTTGGGGGCGGTTCCCTGGCCAGGTCTCCTAGTCAGAGCCAAATGGCTGAACTCTCTCGCCCGCTCCACCTCTCAGGCCCTGCCTGAGCCTCCTGTGAAGCAGCTGACTTGCTACCTGAAACCCCCTTGCTGAGAATGACCCCCCCAAGACACCCACTCACAGGTGCTGCTGCTTCTCTGTTTATGGCAAGGGGGGTAGTAATCTGAAGCACACAAACACCCTGAGAACTGAGGAGGAAAGAAACCCTGTTTTCTCTGCAGCCACTGGCTGTCCTTGAAAGATGCAGCCTTGTCACCCCTTCCATCCAGAGACGTGGAGCGCCCCCTCCCCGTGATGGTTCTTGCCAGTGCCCAACAGCCAGAAGGCAGCATCTGGGTCATCCCTGGCAAGTGGGACTTTCTTTCAGGCAACGTCCGCCATGGAGCTCAGTAGAACATGTCTGCCCAGCGAGGGAAATGTTTTGGGGAGTATGACTTGGAAAAAGAACTTGGGAGAGGCTGTAGCCCCTTCGCCTTGCCTGGCCGCCCAGAGGAAGGGAGGTGGGGCTGCCTCCGCTGCCTAGAATGGCTGCCTGGAAGGAGAGAGTGCTCTGCCTGCTCTGCAAAGATCACGGACAGAGAAGGTCTCCGCTGGGTGGAGGGTTGCCGGGGACAGACTGGCCAGAATGGACAAAGGCTCTGAGTCCCGCTCCCAGATTTCGTGTGGTCCAGGGGCTTCTGTTCAAGTGCTGGGGAGGGGGCTTTCCACAAGGCTTAGACGGCGCCACTGAGTTTGCTTTGCCGTTGGTCTCTAGGTTGGCCTTTCAGCAGAGGGGCAGAGGCTGCCAGGCAGAGGCAGGGAGACAAAAGGCACCGGCTAGTGGGTGGGCTCAGAGCAGGTGCTCAGGAGGAGCCCGTGGGACCTTTGGAGAAGTGGGGCTGGGGGCACCTGAGGTCCTTGGCGCAGGACAGAAAGTGTGTCTTACGTTGCTGTCGGGAAGACAAAGTGGGTATCGTTGGAGGGAAGCAGGAGGAGCAGCATGTCTGGTGGGGGGAGGGGAGGGGGAGGTGGCAGCGGCTCTGGGTGTGAACATGAGTGCGAGTACCATCAGGTGCGGATCGGCTTTCAAATCCACCAATGGGCGTCTAGCGCCCTTTGTCCTGTTCAAACAGTGGCGGTTAGAAGGCTGGGCCGCAGCTGACTGGCAACTGCCTGCCTGCCTGCTTGGGATTAAGAAAAAGAGAAATTTTATGGGCTGCTGGAGCAACCGGCCTCGCCTGCAGTGGCATCTCCTCCCCGTCCTCTTCCTTTGTGAGGGGAGGGGGCCATGGAGCACAGCCCCATCCCCCTAATCTCCCTCTGTGCCAGGCCGGCCAGCGGCTGCTTGGAGACTCCCTTTTATCTGACAACGTTTGGTGAGTCTGCAGGAGGAGTGCCGTTGCTGTGGCTCCGCTCTGGTTGCCAGGAGCCGTTTGTTCTGGGGCGTGGGGGGGTTGGTGCCTCCTGGGTTCCCTCCCTTTCTTTGCAGCTGGGGGTAGCTGTGAGCCTCCCTTGCCCACCACCCATTCAGTGCCAGGGAAGGCACTGTGCCTGCTGCGTGTAATGAAGGTGTGCTGGGCAGCCATGGCCCCCTTGGTTTTCCATCAGGCCTCTGTGGAGACAAAGGGTGGCTGTGGCCGTGGCCCCCCCGAGCCCGCTTCCGGACACCTGCAGGGCAAGTGTTTCCACAGCTGGGCACTCCTCTTTCATGCCCACATAGAGCTGACCTGCGTAAGGCAGGAATAGGTGAGAGACCAATTTGGAACAGAAGCCGGGAGTTCTGTGCGCGTGCAGAGGGCCCTCTCTGCTCTCCAGGGCAAACCCCCTTCCCGACGCATTAGAACAAGGTTAGTCGTAGGGGCTGTGCTCGGGGGCTGGCCTCTGTCCTGCTGTCCCACTTCCCCTTGAGGCCTCTGACTGGGGGCAGGAAAGCGTCTGAGCGCTTCCCCCATCCCATCCCTTCTCTTTCCAGCCTCATCCCTCTAGGCATCCGCCTGTGTTATCTCTCGCCTGGTGCTTCCAGTGGAGAAGCCGTCATCAAATTCTGGTGCTGGCTCGGTAGCCACAGTACCCTCGTCCTGCCCGCCTTGTGGCAGGCCCTTCTGCTCCCGGCCATGTTCCTCCACGCTGGGACCGGACCAGGCTGCGGCTGGCAGGAAGGGGCCGGCTCTCTCCAGGTCACGCTCACTTGGGTCGGGGCCCTTCTTTGGCCTTCACAGCAGTCGTTTTGTTCTCCCTTGGCTCTGAGAGGCTTGGCTGTGGTTGCCGGCCTTGCCTCCCGTCCAGCAGAAAGAGGAGGATCTGAGGGGCACCCAGGGTTTTAGCTGACTCAGTCTGAGCTTTTCTCTGGCTGCTTTAAAGAGCCCACGCCCACCCCCCACTGCTGGAAAAGAAGGGGGCACCTAAATACACAGGCAAGTGGAGGAACAGAGAGGGGTTTCTGGAACTCTGTTCCACAAAGTATGGTGCTGGTTTCTGGTTATGATGGCTTTTTAAAAAGGATAAGGCCCCCCTCCTCTTTTCTGGGGTAGCCCCCTCTCGCCATCTCTCAGACGAAGCCCCCCGGCATTTTTGAGGTTCCTCCTGTGACCCTTTTGCAGTCTGGACAGAAGTGCCTCCTCTTGCCCACCAGGGGGCAGCCAAACCTCTGCTCAGGCTGGAGAGCAAACGGGGGGGCGCCATCAGCAGGGTTTGCTGTGTGTGCCGTGGGCCACTGTTAGCCTGTTAGAGGTGGTTGCAGATTTTGAGGGCGGCCAAAACTCCACGAAGCAGAACTGCTCTGCTATTAGCATTGTAGATCTACACAGTGCAGGGATTTCAAAGAAATTAAGTGTGTCTTTTCTATTTTTGGTTTTTTGTTGTGGTGGTTATTGTTGGCTACCAGGGACATTTTGTAGGAAGGGGTTGTGTACCTTTTAAAAGTAAGCAGACTGCTCTGGAGAGAGCCCTAGCCCCAGGCTGCCTCAGAGCAAGCATGTCTCCTCTGGGGAAGGTGGCTGCAGGGTGGGATCAGAGAACCATGGAGCTGGGAGTAACCTGAGGGATCATCTAGCCTAACCCTCATTGCTGAGTGGAGGATCTGCAATGAAAAAGGCCGCCCCAGCATCCCCAAGAAAGGGCCAGGCTGCCTCTGCTTGAAAATCTCCTCTGAGGGAGCGCCTTCGGCTGCCTGAAGGTGCCTCTTCCACCCGCAGCAGCTCACCAGCTGTGAAATGGGGAGGAAGCAGCAATTTGAGACTGTCTAATGGCCTTTTGAGGCCAACTGGGGCATGTAGTTGCCACCCCTCCTTTAGGCCACCCTCTCTGCCTTCCCATTATTACACAGGCCGGAAAAGGAGAGCAAATGGTGAGTCCCAAAGCCGCGCCCCCCCAGACTCTGAGCCCAGCCCCCCTATCCACCAGTCTTCACTGTCTGGTCATGGCCTCTCTTGTCTCCTCCAGGCCAGCTGAAGCTCTCCATCTGCATACACAACGGGGACCTTCTGCTCTATGGTGAGTAGCTATTTGGGGCCCTGGGAAAACTCTGAGAGGGAAGCAGCCCAGGGATGGTGACAGCAGTCAAATCCAGATTTATTGTGAAGCAAAACGGTGGTTCCTGTCAGACGGAGGACACTGCATTGGGGGCTTCCCGTGGGAGGAGCTGATTCTACTTCTTAGCAGGACCTCCTGGGCCACCTACCTGAGGTCAGGGGCTTGCAGGGGAGTGGCGCCCAGCCGTCTGGAAGACATGAAGTGGGACTCTGTGCTTCAGACCTCTGGTGTTATTTGCTACCGGGCAGTAACGGTGACACAAGACTTCTGCACCTCTGAAGACATTTGCTTTCTGATCCTTGACAGGTTGTCTAACTGTGAGCCTCACAATTTTCCAGTCATAAAATGGGACTTTGTGCGTGAAGTCCTCTCCCCAAAAGTAAATGCTGCTACTTAAAGTGCAAGTTACAAAAAAATCTGGGCTGTGTCTAAAGCTTGTGCAGATAGGTCTCTCTCAGCTTTGGTGCTGTTCTAACAGGAGCATGAATCTTTGACCATGATTCTGTGGGTTCTGCCACTTGTCTGAATCCTTTTCCCTGGAAGAACTCAGAGGCAGGTCTCTACCTGTGGCATCATTTACAGTTCATGGGCCACAGGCAGTTACATTTTCCTCACCACCACAACTACTACCGTGGCCACCTGGCTCACCAAACCTTGCCATTTCATTTCTGGTGGAGCTCATTGTGTGGTCAAAGCCAAAAGGGACCCTGAAAGGCAAACGTCTCTCCAGCCCACAGAGAGTATCTGAGGGTCCCGGCTCTGTGCCGGTGGGTGAGTGTTGATGGATGGGGCAGCTGCAGCCTGATGGGAGGGGGCGAAATGAGGGGCTCACAGAGCCTCCAAGTTGGTTATGCTTTGGAGGGGTACCAAATGAAGAAAGAAGCCAAGAGCTTTCCTGGAAGAGACTGGGGCTGGATGCAGCCTCCTGCTGCAGAGAAACCTCATGGCCTCCTCTGCAGTCCAGAGCTGCGATCAGGATGTGACCGCTGATGCTGAGGTTGATGGCGCTTTGGGGCCTCCGGCACGGATCCCATCACCACAAGTTGGAGGAAGTCAGGCACACAAAATGCAATTTGGCATCTAGATGTGGAGCCGCGTCTGCCTCCAACCGAACACTAAGTCTTGGGTATTTTTAGTAGGGTTTTACTAATGGCAAACGTTACATGCTGTGGGCACATGCACGCCTGTGTGTGTGCGCACACACACACTCGCGCTGCTTTCTCCAGCACTGTCTTCTGTTTTCCCCTCTCCCCACAATGATGGAGCGGGTAAGCGGAAGGCCGCTGTGGGGAGGGGGTGGCACCATTGCGGATTTCAGCAGCAAGAGGAGAGGAGGCTGCAGTCACTGCTGCTACCACTACTGGTTCGTCTTTGCTGGATATAAAGAGCTGGTCCAGAATCCACCCAAGACTGGAGAGCATTGAGCTTGATAGATTTTAGAGATTCTTCCATGCCTTCTTTCTCTGATCTTGGTTTGCAAAATGAGGTGGCTGTTTTGAAGACAAATGTGGGTACCGCTCATTTTAATTGCGTTAAGTCTCTCTGTCTCAGTGCAGAATCAATTAGCTGGTCCAAAGCATTTATGATGCATTTTTCTCCCTGTGATTCCAGTCCAGAGCAGGCTTCAGTGCAGGTAACCATTTCCTGCACCTCGGTTTCATTCCCAAGAACAGCAACCCAGCAGGGGAGGTGGTCTGAGGGGTGCGAAGGGCTTGTTCAAACAGGGAGCTTGCCCTTCAGTGGGCAGCCTAGCTGAGCTGGCATTTGGATGAGCACTCGGACCTCTGCAGAGCCGTGTGTGGCCTGGGACCTGGCTGGGGCATTGGTTCCAGGGGCTCCCACCCTGGATAGCCCTCTTGCTGCTGGATGGAGCTGGAGGGGGCCCAGTACAGCCCATCTCCCTCGCTTAGTATGAAGAGCCCATAGGGAAACAGCCCATAGGAAGCAGACTTGGTTTCAGCCCTGGGTCTTGGGCTCTTGGGAGCAGAGGAGGAGGAGACGGTGGTGGCAGCTTGTGTTGGATCGGCGACGGACACGCAGTGCGGGGGGAGAGTGGCAGCAGCAGTGGCTGCTTCTCAGAACAGATGGCAGGTGGGAATTCTGCATCCCAGGCATTCAGTAGAGGTTTCAGGGATGCAGGAAGTTGGCGGATGCTCTCTGTGCAGAGCAGTAAGAGTTCTGACAAAAAGAAGATGACTTCTGTAGCTGCCTAATGGATATTGTGCAAATCAAGTGAATTTTGCATTTGCTTATTATATGTAACTGATTATTTTTCCTTTTGGGGACCCACTGGGGGCTGCATTATGTGGGTCAATGAAGCTGATCTATCTGCTCACTGCAGACGTAAATGAGATTCTGTCCTAATTTTAAATTATTGTCAGACCTACACAGCCTGTGTCCCAGCTGGGAAGCTCTGGGAACTGTGTTTCTCTGAAGGAGCTGGAGAAGCGCGAGTAACCGATTCTCAGTGTTCTAGCAAGACTTGTACTGTCTTTGAGGAAAACTCTATTGATGTTTAGACCTCACCCAGTTTGTGTCACAGACATGCTCTGTTTGCCAAGCATTGCCCCCATGCTTTCAAGCCACGTTTGCGGCCGTCAGAGCTAGTAACTCCCCTGCTGACACCCCTAGAAAAATCCAGAAGAAATGGCTGAGGGTGTCCAAGCAAGAGCGCAGTACCAGATGCTGTGTTTTCATGGATGTTTGTGGTACACACACAACAACCCCTCCCCAAACCTCTGCTCAAAGTAAGACCCCCAGCACTAGATGTCCAAATGACAGCAGAGAACTAGGGGTGGAGGGAGATGTGGGGGCAGAGGATTATGCTGAGTCAGCAGAAACCTGGGGGTGCTGAGAATGAGTGGGGAGATGGGCAGGAGGCTGCGGGGGCGGCGTGTGAGGTGCCCGCATGTGAGAGAGTGTGCCACTGGCAGCAAACAGTAAGTAAGCTTTCGGATAATCCTTTCCTTTGGCGTCTAGCGGAAGACCCTTCCTGTTCATGTTTGAAATGCTGTTTCTTACATGAGTTTTTCTGTCTCTCTCTTTCCTCAAGTCATGGAAGCCAGAGGTCTGCTGGGAAAGCGGCACCAGATCGGTGACTCTTTTGTCAAGGTGTGTTTACTCTTCTCCCTCTTCTTCTTCCTCCTCCTCCTCCTCCTCGTCTCCAGGAAAGGTGCTTTGACTGAGCTTTGCTTGGCAAACATGTTAACCCTGTTGCAGTGAATTTCCCTAGAGAACTCCTGTTATCTCTCTCCCCTCCCCGCCGCCTCAGCTCAGGCCCTCCTCCAAACTAGGCTGTTGACTACGTTGTCTGTAGCCATTGATTTTTGAAAGTGTGGATGTATATAAAGAAACAAAACCCTCCCCTCAGCTTATCAGCAGCAGACGTGCAACTTGGAGAGGAAACCAGAGGCACCGCATTGCCAAGCAGGTGCGAGAGGCAGGGCTCTGCCCCACATCTCACATCTTGGGGAGGGGGTTCTGGGAAGCCTCGTGATCAGCTGGCCGGTGGCAATTGTACAGCAGCCTCAGTTGTCCTCCCAGGGTTGTGGTTACAACGGCAAGGTCGCCTTGCTTGCTCGTGCTCTGCGGGGGCACCTGACGTAGATACCCTCTCGCTCTGAGAGAAGCATCTACTGAGAGCCATTGGAAGTGGTTCCCTTCTCTGCTTTTCCTTTATGGGCTTCTTTCTGGCTTAGCATCCACCCACCTCTCTACCGCTCATGACCTGGGATCTCCACCAGCTTTGGGAGATTGAGCAGTACTTGGGATTGACCTTGGAGAGTTTCAGAAAACCCTGCTTCCTTCTCTGCTTTCTCTTCCCTTTCTCCCAAATGATGCAGAATTTGAGCAGGCCTGAGTAGTGTTTGACTGTGCAGTCCCTTTACTCTCAGTTTTGTAATTTGTCCTTCCTCATAGAGTAGCTAGTTTCAGAAGAGGTGAGCTGGTAGGGAGTCTGCTCTGGCTGAAAGAGGGTCAACACTGTTTTGTTTCTTTTTCTCTCCCAATGAAGGTGTCCATCGTGCCAGACGCCGGTCAGCACTGCAGGCAAAAGACCAAGACTGTCCGGGACAGTAGAAACCCTGTCTTCCACCAACACTTTATCTTGTGAGTATGGGGCGCGGGTGGGTGTCTGTGTGCGAGGATGGCCGCTTTCCACCCCCAGCAGAGCTGTCCTCTTGGGGTCCCGAGGCAAATACGGCTGCAGGTCTCAGCCAGAGCCAATTTAGACCTGTCTGGATTCCCTTCTCTCTCTCCTGCTTGCTCTCTCTCTCTCTCCATATCTCCGTCCGCCACTCCTTCATCTCATCTGCCCTCCCGTCTGCTGTGAGCCCCTCCTGCCACAGCACTTGCCTCACGCATGGAGAGATGCAGCAGCAAGATGGGGAGTGACAGCAGACCCCCCCCCTTGCTCTTTCCTTGCAGCCCTGGTGCCTCAGCCTTGTGCACAGAGCTGGCTTAGCAAACTGAGAATGCAAAGTACACACACACACATTGCCTTCCCCACCCAGGCGTTGCTTAATTGAGATGCTTCTGAATGGCACAGAGGGAAAAGGCTTCTTTTTCTAAGGGTCTTTGCTGCCTTTGACATGGACCTTGGGGGGAAGGATTCCTAAGAATTCTCAAGTGCCCTCATGCGTGGAAGGGAAGGGAACACTCCTGTTGAGATTTCAGATCCTGAATCCAGAGCAGGATTGGGCTCGGGCAGGGGTATCTTTTCTTATGGTTGAACGGCCTCTCAGGGTGTCCTACTGTGCTGCAGTCCCCCCGTACTCTCTTCGGGGATATAAGATGGGGAACCAAACATGCCTAGAGCTTGGCCTCCTCAAGAGCTGATACAGCTGAGAGGGGGGTCCCGAAGGGCCTGGTGGAGACCTCACTGTCAGAGCAGCACTCTCTCAGCCTCTGAGGGCTCACTGCTGCCTCCCTGCCCATTGGCTTCCTGCTGCTCTGTGTTCCAGCCCTTTGCGAGAGGAAGATGAACAGAAGCGCCTGCTGATTACTGCCTGGAACCAGCCGAGGGATTCCAGGTAAGGAACACTCGGCTAAAAGGACTGTCTTGGGGAGGCTCACTGGAAGTGGCCACAGGTTGCTCCAGGGCGTGGCCTTGACTCCCCACTGCCTGTAGCTCACTGGGGTGTGGACAGCCTTTGGGGCAGTTCCAGAGCTGAGCTTGTTCTGTGGAAGCAGTAAGTCAGGAGGCGGCGGTGGGGTCCCCAGAGAGGCAGAAGACTGGGACAAGACAGCCTTTGTGGGGCAGTTGCAGAGCAAGGGGAGTAGGTGGGAAGGCTCTCTGCTGGGCCCTGGTTGTCGCAGGGAGCTTCTCCTCGTAGAGGATATCCCCCTGTCCCCTAGAGGCTAGGTGAGCTCCAGCATGGGTCTGGGCCCTCTCTGGCAGGCCCCCCCCCCCCGAAGGTCCCTGTGGCATCAGGCCTCCCTCTTCTGAAGGCCCTTGGCCATTGCTCTGTGGAGCATGGGAGGCCAGTTGGCTCTCGTTGGCCATCCTGGCTAGTTTAATTGGTCTGTGCTCTCATTGGCCATCCTGGCTAGTTTAATTGGCTTTAACAGATGCTTGTTTGCACCATTTTGTCTGGTACGCTGCTCTGGCACATAGAATCCAGGTCTTGTGCAGTTGTAGTGGTGGTGAGAACTGGTCATCCCTACAAGTTGGAGGGAGAACACAGACAGAGGGAGAGCGGGACACGTAGTCCTCTGCTGTTCCTCTCAGCTCCTGGAGGGTGTTGTTAATGGCCAACCTGTCATAGTTAAATTCCCAGGCAGTCTGATCCTTAAGATAGCTTTTAGGGGTGCAGAGAGAAGAGAGGCTCCTTCCGCGTGCTGCAGGGACCGAGGGGAGAGTCAAGGGGGGTAGCTGAGCAGACGACCCTTCTCTGCCCTTCTCTACCCACTAGGCCTTCTGCCCACAGTGCTAGCGTGGCTGCCCTCGAGAAGGCCAGAATGCCGTACTTTGTGCTGCATTTGGCTAGAAGTCCAACAAGCCAAATGGGGAAGCGGGAGAACAAGTGGAATTGAGGACGGAAGCGGGGGGCGGCAAGGATCTTGCCTGGAATGAGGGCCTGGGGCAGCAGAGCATCGGCTCAGGTGTGACCCCTCCAGCCCAGCTCAGAACCATGTGGCCCCTTGGTGGGTGGCTCAGATCCAGAGTGCCAACTGGTGTGGTCCAGGGCACCCACTCTCACCCTCTGGGCATGTGTGCTGCCCTCCCAGGATCGCTGGCACAGAGCAAAGCAAGAGGCTTTTGGTGGGTGTGAGGATGGGGCAAGAGTGTTCCCAGTGTCACCATTCCGTGACCGGTTCTTCCCTAGGCGGAGTGAACTCACTGGCTGCATGAGCTTTGGTGTGAAGAGCCTCCTGAGCACAGACGAGGTACAGAGGGGCCCTGGGGTAGGGAGTTGGGGCTGGGGGTGGGCTGGGCAGCATGACTGTGGCGCTTGTCCCAAGCAACGGAACCTGAGGCCCTGAGTGGCCATGGAGCCCGAGTGCCAGCAGTGGCCTGACCAAGGCCAGATGCGGAGCCTTCCTCCTTCCCACGGGAACAGAGTAGGGTGGACGGGTTAGTGGAAACAGGCCCCAGACGGGTCCTTCTCTAGGAAATACCCAGGGCTCTTCCCCAGAGGAAGGGGGCTTGGGCTTCAAGGCATCTCGCTGTAAACCACTCTGGTCTCTCAGTACCTGCAGAAGCAGGAGCAGAAGAGGCCCCTTTCAGAAATACTCAACTTCCATCTTTGAAGTTAAGCTCCAAGGGGAAGCCCTCCTCTCAGCTGTTAGTAAATACAGAGAGACCATTTCTGAAAATTAGCTGCTGAAATGCAATTACTTTAGCAACTTCTTCTCTATTAAGTAAATTCCCCAAAACCCAACACCAACCCAAATTCAAGTTGTTAAAATAAACAAACTTGTTTTTGAACTTTTTTCGTTTGTTTGGCAAGCAGAAAGTGTGTGGGAAAATGGGTCCGGACTCTCCCTGATTCTTTCCCTTGTCTGTTTACCATGTAATTGGCAAGGTGCTTAAGGGCTGGAGTGTGGATAGGCTGGTGCTGCCCTCTACTGCTGTTCTTCAGGAAGTAACTGTATAAAAATATGTATGTATGTATGATTGGCAACGTTTATTAAATGCTTTTTTGCACATCTGGAACCATAAAAAGTATTAAAATGTTATTGAAAAACACCCTAAAAAGTTATTTTTAGAAACCAAAGCTCAAACCAAATAATAGAGTTTTGAGCACCCTCCAGAAGCTCAGCCAGGATGGAGCCTGTCCGACTCCCCTGATGAGGAAATTCTGCCACAGATGTGCAGCCACAGAAGAGGCCCTGTATCTCCTCTGTTCTGTTGCTGAGCCTTTTGGAGTGGAGAGACAGGAAACTTCTGAGCAGGTCCATATGGGCTGAGGCAGACCTCCAGATATCCTGGTGCCAAGCCATAGCAATAGTCCATAATAGTTACAAAACACCTCTAGCAATTTAGATTAGCAAAATGTTTGAAGCCAGGTATATCAGTCATTCATGTGACAAAACTGCATTTAGCAATAGGTTCCTTTTCAAGGTACTGAACGTGCACCCACTGGCTTCCTCCCCTTGATGGGTTTGCACGTGAGGTAGGGAGGATGTGCGTGATTGGGCTGCCTCCGCCTCCCCCACACTCGCTGACACACACACGCACCTCCTTTACTAATGATGCGTAGTCTCATAGTGGTCACCCCCACCACTGCTGTCACATCGGCTACCGGCAGGACAGGAGTTGCTAGGCCCGAAGAGCCTGCAAGCACACTTTGTTTATCTTTCTAAACCTAGGAGATCTGCGGCTGGTATTACCTGCTGGGAAAAGACCTGGGTAGAAGGAAGCACCTGAAAGCGGCCACAAGGCGGCAGCGGTGGCAGAAGCAGGAGGGCACAGGTGGGTCCCACTGGACGCTGCTGGCATGCCTCTGTCTCCTGCCCCGGGATTGTCTCTCTCCAGAGGGAGGTGGGGTGGGATAGGGTGAGGCCAGGCACCAGGCTGAGTAGGCATTTGCCAGTCTCCCAGAGGGGTAGCCTTGCCTTCAGGCCTCCACTGAGGTGCGAGGCAGAACGGCCCGAAGGAGCCAGGCAGATGAGGTGAATGTGTTCTTCCCTGTTTTGTCTCCTCTTTTCCAGAGCGGATGTTTGCCAGGACAGCCGTGCTCCCTGGGAAGCAGCAGAAGGAAGACATGGAGGAGGTCAAGGTGGGGATGGGTGGGCTGGGGGTGGGCTCCATCCGGGCTCATACTTCTGCTCAGGGCAAGGGACGGGTGGGTTCCTGCTACCTCGTGATGCAGGCGTACCATCATGAGGGAAGGTGAGAGGCTGGGAGGTGCCACTGGAGTCAGTGCACTGAACAGGTTTGGAGGGAGGGGCCCCCTCCCAGCTCCACTGTTGCTGCACATCCTGGAAGCAGTGGGAGAAAAGGGCCAGTGGTGTGGCAGAAGCGATCGGTCGCTGTCACGCTGTGTATGTCTGTGTGTGAGGGGGAGAGAGAGAGAGAGAGAGAGAGATTAGCCTGTCTCTTCTTTTGTGGGTCTGAGGCTCTTCCGTAATTGTCCTTCTGTTGTTCTCTGCAATCCTTCGCCCTTTCTATTCCAGACACTCCCTCACCCCTGAATGCAAATGTGGAGGCAGCCCTGTGCCTCTTCATCCCCCTCTGTGCACACAGGCTGGGCCACGGAGGCCACAGCGGCAGCCACGGCAACATCCCAGGACTGTTTGTGGGAAGATGGGGCAGCCTCTCTGCGCCTGGGAACAAAGGCCGCTGCCTGGGCCGAAGACCTGACCGGAATCTCTCTCTCCCTCTCATTTCCCCGCTCGGAACGGGCTCTCAGGAAACCCCTGTGCTTATCATCAAGCAGCACATGGCAGAGGCGGCAGGGAGGCGAGGGGAGGCTTCCTGTCATTCTTCTGCCCAGCTCCGGGTTCCCAGGGGCAGCTATGCCCGGATCACCAGAGAGGCTTGTTCTCTCGGCTGCTAGACGGCGAGGACACTCTCCCGCTCTTGCTTGGCAGGCAGCATTTGTGGCAGGGGGAATGGTGGAGCGTTTCCTGGGCCATCTGCAAGGACCCCCCTGGCCTCAGAGATGAGCCGCTTCCCTGGGCTGTGTAGAGTGTGCTCGGAGCAGCGCTATTGCCAGGTCGGTTGGGGGGATAGATGTGCATGTACCCCCCTCCCTCCCACTCTCTCTCTCATGCTTGTGAGGGAAGACAGAAGGAGGGGTGCTGAGGAGAAGAGGTGGTGGTCCTGGGGAGGGGAACCATGCTCTGCTGTGTGCAAGAGCCAGGCCACTCTCCTGTCCCAGGGCAGCTGGTTGAAGGCCTCGCCTGTTCTTTTGGCTTTCAGGACATGTTGGAGTGCTTAGTGTGCGTCGGGTATGTTGTTGAGATCCAAAGTACCACCACCCTGAAAGGCAGACCAGCGCTGTTGCCACCTGAGCATTTGGGGGGAGGGCTCAGGAGCTTGGCTTGTCAAAGGCTACTCGTGGCCTGGCTGATTTCCGTGGGAGTCACAGCCTTGTGGGGGTTCCTCTGTTTACAGACCTTGGGAGTTTGTGGCTGAGGAGGGGAGAGCTCATCCGGGGTTGGTGGGGTGAGCTGCTGCTGCCATCACCACCAGCAGCATTGCTTTGGGTGTGTGCTTGCAGCTTGGGTTTGTACCTGAGAAGAGGGATGGCATTTTGCTGCCCTCATGGCTGAGGACCAAGAGCTGCCATATCTTGGACTTTGCAGAATAAAGTACCCCGTGGCATCATCCACATGCCCTGCCTCAGACTCAGTGGCGGGGGGGGGCGTCTAAAGGACATGGCCTTTCGCCAGCTACCCTCCCTGTCTTCCCACTGGTTCTCTGCCTTTTTTCTTACCAAAAAAACCCCAAAAATGTTCAGGAGGGATGGCAGAAGAGCCGTGTGTGGGCCCTTCTGGTCCCTCCATCTCCCTCTGTGGGTGCACGGGTGGATGGTCATCAAGGACACGCTGCCTCTAAATAAGGAGCCAGCATCATTCACTATCAGGGACACCCGTGAGCTCAACTCTTGCTTGGACCCTTTTCCTCCGCCTTCACTGGCCTTGGGTCACCTGTGCGGGCTCACATAAAGGGGGACTCTACTGTGAGCAGGGCGCTTGTCTGTTTCTGTCACGGTGGCGCCCCGTGACTTTGGGTGGGGCCCATCCTCACTCTCCCCTTGGGCCCCCTAGGGGACCAAAAGTGATTTTAGGGTCCCTTCAGCCCTTTGCTCCACAAAGGACAGAGGGAAAATGGAGGAGGCCAGAGGGTGACTGGCTGGACTTGACCTCCTTGGTGCTCTGGATGGGCTTCCCACCATGGGGCCAGGAGAGGAGGTGGGTGATAACTGTACGGTGCAAGGCTGAAGCTACCCACAGCACTGAGAAACCAACACAGTTGAATCCAGTGAGGTTTGCTGCTGAGCAGGCATGTGTAGGATTGTAGCCTTTGCTGTCAGGGAGCGAAAAAGAGAGAGAAGCCTTCCAGTTACACAGAATTCCTTGTCTGAGTATCTAAAAGAGAGAATCCCATAACATTGCACAAGGGTCCTTTCATCTCCTGTTCTCTGAGCCCCCAAGATGGTGCTGCTGCTCTGCCTTGGGATCCTTGCAGACAGAAGTCCCAGCAGGCAGGCGGGCAGGCAAGGGGCTTCGGTGCCCTCCCCGTGCACCCTGTGAGCCCACTCCAGGGGGTGGGTGGTTCTTACAGCAACCTTCAGAGGTTCTGGAGGGGAATGCTCCTTGCCTGCCTTTCTCAAGAGTCGGAAGGGCAGATCTTTCCCTTGGCTGGTCAGACAGGAAACGGCGGCCTTCTCTGGAACCAAGGGACGCCCTTCCACGCCTGTCAGTCCTGTCAGTGCAGTGTTGATGGTTCACTTGACGAGGAAGATGCCAAAGAGGCCCTTCTTCTGTCCCCTCCGCCCCCCAGTCAGACGGTCTCCCTCCTGCCTTGCTGGCTTGGCTGCTTTTTGGGCTGTGAAGCCTCTCCGTGGTTTGTTCCTTCTCTATGGGGGGCATCACCCTCCAGGACCCCCAGTAGCATCTAACATTGGGAGAGGGGAGTGGGAATGGGATAGAGAGAGGTTCCACCGAGGGACCAAATTCTTTCTGGAGGCGTGGCAGTGATTGTTGCATGGGCAGGACCTGGGCAGAGCAGGCAGGGCTCACCAGGGCAGCACTCCCAGTGCAGTTCTGACCAAGGTGGGCGTTTTTCCGTGGAGCGTACAGCCCACAGCCCCACTTCCAGCATGTCTACTCATGAGGAAAAGCTGGCAGCACAACCACTTCCAGGCATGCAAAAAGGAACAGGTCAGTTCCCTTGTTGGGAATTTGAAGTCTAAAAGGCTTCCAGTCCTTTATGGGTTGAAAGGGGAAATTCCACAGGCTGGGGGATCCCCACGGCCCTCCCATAGGGGATGGTGCTGCCAGCAGCATGCATGGGCCCCGTCGCCTTCTGCAGGGTCTCTTGCACTGCCAGGAAGGAAGGAAGGGGGTTCCCTTTCCCACCAGGCTCTTCTCCCTTTCTCATCTGCATTGCTTTCACAAAATGAAGGGAACAGCTCTCCAGCAAGTTGCCTACATGCATTAAGTACAAGACCAAAGCAGGCACCCTCACACACGTACCATTAAGCAGAGTAGAAATGAAAACAGGTTCAGAGAATTGAGGCTGAAGTTCTCCAGTTCTGCCTAAGAGAGTGAGTAAGCCTTAGGACCATAGTGGTTCCAGTCAGTTCCTTTCCAAGATCCACACATGAGGTTAACAGGAAGAAATTGGCCCGGAAGCCCATTTTGGGTTGTTCTCCCAGGAGGCTAGTGGGGGAAGCTGGGGTGGACTGGAGGGTGTCTTTGCTGGGTGCTGGATCCTTTTGGAGCCTGAGCTGCAGGGAGAGTGAGGAGGCTCCGACCTGGGGAGGGCCCTTCCGTCAGGCCCAGGGTGGGATGCTGCTGCTGCTGCTGCGGACTCATCCTCCTTCTCCTGCAGTGACAGATGTGGGTCGGATGGCACAGGGAAGACCAGGTTAACCTTGATGTCTTCTGCCCAGATTTGTGCGGTGGGAATTCTTGGAAGCAGAGCCTGGAGGGGAGAGTCTGGTGCTCCCCCCTGCAAATCTGGCAGCTGGAGCCTCCCTCTGCTTCTGTGACCCGTGGGGTGGCTCACGTCAGAAAGTGCTCAAGAGGCTTCTCCAGCATGGGTGAGGAGCAGCAGGCTCTAGGGTTCCCCTCCCGTCTCGTGCTCTGCAAATGTGGTGCAGCCAGGGCAGAGGAGGGGAGTTTCCGTGGCCTTCCCTTTTACCTCTCTTTTTGTTGTCACCGTGTGCCTTGAAGCCATTTTCAACTTATCATGGGGTTTTCCTGGTAAGATTTGTTCAGGTTTGCCGCCATTGCCTTCCCCTGAGTCTGAGAGTTTGTGACTTGCCTGAGGTCACCCAAGTGAATTTCTGTGGCAAAGTGGGGATTTGAACCCGGTCTCTGGAGTCCTAGTGTGCATCATGCTCGCTCTCTCTCTCAGGGACAGAGACTTGTTGAGCGGCCCAGGCAGGAGCGTCAGCGTGCTGGTATTGTGGGTACCCCCCAGTCCAAAAGAGGAATTGCAACTCTGCCCTTTGCTTGCAGGTTACCATCCCCCGTGGAAAGAATGGCTTCGGGTTTACCATCTGTTGTGACTCCCCTGTCCGGGTGCAAGCCGTTGACCCTGGTAAGAGCATGGGGGCTGTGTTGGGGGCTCCACTCTGGCTGGGCTTGGCCTTTTCCCTCAGCCCAGCTCCTCTTGGCACCCAGGAAGGGCTTCCCAGTAAGAAGGGGGAGCGGGAGGGCCTCTCAGGTCGGAATGCTTTTTGCTTTCATGAAGAAGGAACTGCAGCAAAATGTTGCAGCATTTTTCCTTGCTGCCTGGGACAGAAGCCTTGTAGGCTTTTTTGGGAGAGTGGGTGAAGGAGGAAAGACCCCCTTCACCTCTAGATAGAAGAGGCATGATTGTGCTGGAAGAGAGCCTTTGAAGGTTCTGGCAAGTGGGGCCGGCATCATGTCTTTGTCTGCACTGTTCCTAAATGCACAGGAGCCCTGTCCTGTTTTGGAAATAGCCACCCTGGCCCCAGAGAAGGGGAGGACTGTGAATCCCGTGGAGGAGCGCCAGAGGGGCTCTTTGCCTCTTTGCCCCCTCCCTCTGTACTCCTTCTCTTCTCCCGGCAGGAGGCCCGGCAGAGAAGGCTGGCTTGCAGCAGCTGGACACTGTCCTGCAGCTCAACGAGCAGCTGGTGGAACACTGGAAGTGCGTGGAGCTGGCGCATGAGATCCGGTAAGGAGGATATGTGGGGCCGGGCAGCTGGGGGTGGAAGCAAGACCTCCATTCCCCCCAGAGAGGGGCTGGGGTGTGTGGGGTGTGCCAAAGAGCAGGATGCATTTGGGCATTCAAGGCAGGGCCAGCAGGCAAAGGTTGCCCCCAGCAGCTGGAACTCTGGAGACAGACTGCCTCTGAGGTTGGCGGTCCTCTCCAGAAATTGGTTTAACTCTTTCCCTCCTGGCAGTGCCTTCTGCATTAGGGCCGGTCAAGATGGCCACGTCCACTGCCTCTTTCTTGCCCCGAGACACTGGTGGTCGTGGAATCACAGAATCTTAGAGCTGGAAGGGCTGCAAGGCCCATCTAGCCCAAGACACAGCTATTGCTGTCCTGAAAGAGGCCCATCCAACCTGTATGAAGACCTCCAAAGATGGCGTTGGTGTGAGGCAGGTAGACTGCCTGGCAGCCAGGAGGTTCTATCTCTCTGTCCTGCCTCAGAGCACTTGGCAGGTCCCCCTCCGAGAGGAGAAGTCACTGAGGGGGGAGGCCAGGAGGGTTGGGGGTGGAAGCCATCTCTGTCGACTCATGAGGGGAAATGGCTTGATGGCCCTTGAGTTTGGCTCTCTTCCTGACCCTTCCCGTCCTGCCTTCTCCCCCTCCTCCCCCTCCTCTACCACCTGTGTCCCTGCTGGTGCGGAGAATGGCGCATAGAGGCCCTTCTCTCTCTTCAGCCCCATCTCTGGGGTATGTGGGGCAGAGGGAGAGGGAGGGAGAGAGTGCCCTTTCCGGGACTGCATACTCGCTCTGAAGCTCCTCTCTCGCATCATGCACAGACGCTCTGGAGGGACCATAACTCCTTGTTAGTGATTTTCATTGGCTAAGGTTTTCGCCCGTCCTTTCAACATTTTCCTCTTTACAATGAGAATAAATAGAATTGTTTGCAGTAAGTGGATTTCATCACATGGGCTGCTGCTGCTGCTGCTGCTGCTGCTGCTGCTGCTGCTGCTGCTGCTCACTGGCTGCGTGGGCAGTTGGGCCAAATGGGCTGGGAGCAGAGGGTGGAGCAGTGGGCAAAGTAACCAACAGCGTGCCCTCGCCCCTTGCAGGAACTGCCCCCGAGAGATCATCCTGCTGGTCTGGCGCATTGTCCCTCAGGTGAGACCTGGCCTGGAGGGGGTTGTCCGCCGCTCCTCGTGCAAGTCAACGCTGGACTTGCAGTCACCGCCCAACAAACGAGAGAAGAACAGCGGGGCGCAGTCTCGGCCCTCAGAGCACCGCCAGAGTTGCCATGTGGTCTACGACGGGAGCAAGGGGCTGGTGCTGAATGGCTGGGAACGCTACACAGAGCTCGGGAAGATCCCCCGGCAGCAGCGGACCCTGCCCCCTCTCTCCCGGCCCCCCGCCACGGGCAGCAGCGACAAGAACTATATCATCCTGGCCCCCCTCAATCCAGGAAGCCAGGTAGGAATACTCTGGAGCGGCAGTTGCCAACCAGCTGCCCAAAAGGCCCAGTCTGGCCCAATGGCTGATTGACCTTTTGGCTTCAGCTGCCCTTCCTGCCCTGGTTGGGGAAGTTTTACTTTCCTTCTCAGGGAAAGCATAGCTGTGAGTTGGCACTTGGTTGATGCTCAGAGCCTCGTGGCTCCTTTTTGCTGCCCACGATGGATGGAGGAACATGCTGTCTGCCCTTTCTCTCTCTCTCTCAAAATTGCTGGTTAGAACCCCTTTGGGATGTCCCCGAAGCTCAGGATCCAGTGTGCTCTTTTCTAAAAGCTCTCTGCAGAGGAGTAGTCCTGGGGTCACCATGCACTTCCCAGCCCCCCACAGGCTAAGCTTCCGTGTGAAAGGGGGCTCTGTTGGGTGGGGGAAGGCGAGGGCGAGGAAGGGGTTTGGGCAAGGGATCACTCACCTGCAGATGCAAACTGCCTGAGCGAGCAGCTGGTGGCTCGCCTTTAGTGACACCTCAGGGCCCTCAGTCACTTTGCCAGCTCCCACAGCATTCAGCCTCTCCTCCTCTTCCCCCCTTTCTGCTTGGGGTGGGGATGGTGCCTCCCCCTGCCTCAAAAGTCTTATCCAAGGTGGTGACGCCTGCTGTACTGCCTTGTTGTTGTTGTTGTGATTATAAATCTGAGATCCCAGAAGGTGTGTTGGTCTCCAGAAAAGCACCTCCCCCGCAGCCTCCCAGTTTGGCTTAGAGGGCCAAGAAGGACAGGGCCTCACTCTCAGCATTTTGCTTTGTGTCCTTCAGCTTCTGAGGCCAGTCTACCAGGATAGCAAGGCCTCTCCTGGAGGTAAGTCTTGTTTTTCTCTTGCTGGCTCTTGCCTGGGGTTGCCCAGCACTTGTTTTCTGGTTGCGGTGTGTGGAGAAGTCAGCTTTTCCAGGGGAAACTCTAAAGGTGGCAAAGGGCAGCAACCGCTCTGGGAGAAGAAGCAGTGCAGTGTGTGTTTCTGGGACCGTGGATCTGCATTTGCTGGTGCTTCTTCCTTTGGACACAAACCAATGATCTCGTGCAGAACCTGTAAACCACCTGGGAGAGTGGCATTTACAAATCATGTGAACGTGAGTGTATTTCTGGGTGTCTTTTTACAATTTATTTATGAAATGTTAGTCCTAGCCTTTCTCCGAGTGGTTTGTGCTGACATAAGCAGTTCTCCTACAGTTTTCCAACCACAACCTTGTGAGGTAGACCATATTAGGACAAAACAGGCCAGCCTTGCTCAGCGACCTGCCTTGCTCTTCTTTTCCAAGAACGGTGGTGATCACATCCATCTAAAGTGTCCTGGAAGCCAGGGAATAGCACCATAGGAATGCAGAGGCTGGTTCTGCTGCTGCCCAGGAGGTGCCAGAGGAACTGCCTGCTGGGGGCTGGGGGGAAATGGGGCCCTCCTTCCCCCTCTACATGCTGCAGCTTGTCCTGAGTCCCTGCCAGGGAATGCGCTTGGCCTGGGCCATTGTTTCTCTGAGTCCAAACAATCCCTTCCAAAGCAGTGCCTGGAAGAGGGCAGCGCATGTTGACTTTGGAAGGGCCCTATCTGTTTCCCCAGGCCGGCTTGAGAGGGCGGAGGTCTGGCCTCAGGGCAGAGGCGGCTCTCTCTGCTCCAGTTCCAGGCCTTCTGAACTTGGCTTTTCCAGTGTGGGAGCAAAGGATGCCCACTCTGGTGAGGTGCCCCTGTGTGCCCATCTGTCTGTAGAGAGGGGGCATAGCAGAGCCCCTGGGGATTCTTTCCCAGATGTCTCTGCCCACTGTTCCCAGCTGCTTCCCCTCACTTGTGGCCCCTTTGCCTCCCAAATCCTCGGCAGCTGCCCTCTTTGGTTTCCACCATCTAATGGGACTGGTGCTCATTTGAGCCCCAGGGAGGAAGATGAAAGGTAGATGGATGGGTAGGCAGGCAGGCAGGCAGGCAGATGGACAGGCAGACAGATGGAGACACACATACCACCATGAAATACATAATCTTTAGGCTCCCTCTAGATGGCTGAGCTTCATTTTGAAGCTTGTGGAATCAACGCCTGCTCTACCTTTTGACGTTCCTCCCTCAGCCCCCTTCCCTCTCTTGGAGGAGCCGGCCCTGGGAGTTGGCCTCCTGGGTCAGCTCTTTCTCACTCTTGGCTGCCCTGGCCCCTCAGTTACAGTGACAGCCTTATCACCCCATGTTGTCCACACTTTCTTGCTATCGGGAAAATGCTCATGGTGACACGTGTTTGGACCCCTCGTCCTCCTGAAGGGCAAGCGAGTGCAAACAGGAGCAGTGAGAGCTGGCCTGGCTGAATAGCCTTGTTTTCCAGCTCCTCTCCAGCGGCAGGAGCAGGAAACTTGCCGAAAGGACCAGCCAACAATAATCCAGACCGACTCAACATTTCCGCTCAGCTCTACTTCCTGTCGACTCTTGGGAAAGCATCTCACTGCTGCTGCTGCGCCCTGGCGGGTGGGGTTGGGACAGATTGGGCTCAGTCAGAGAGCAAACAACCCCTCTGTGAGGTTTCTGGGTGCACAGGGCAGATGATAAGTGCATACTTTTGCATACCTTTCTGCGGTACTTTGCTCCAGAAGGGAAAATCAGCAGCACGTGAAGGCAGTCTGTGTCTGCTTTCTTTGGCTAAAGGGGCCCGCTGTTCTTCTTCATGGGCAACCCATCTCTGCCCGGTGGGTGATGGGGGCTGGATCGGCCTCTGGCAGGCCAGGGCACTCTTCTGGGGAGCCCTGCGCAGGTGCTGGGGATGGGAGGGAGGCCTCCAGGTGGGAACATGACAGTGTTCGTGTGGTCTCCAGCATACCTCCCTTCCTCCTTTGCTCCTCGTTCCAGGCAGCACCTGTCAGGATGGAACCCAAGGCAAGAAATCCCGGCTCATGAAGACCGTGCAGACCATCAAGGGCCGTGGGGGCAGCTGTGGACCCCAGACCTGCACCCTGGCCAGGCCCCTGGCCCCCAACTCCAGCTATGGCACATATGTGACTCTCGCTCCCAAAGTGCTGGTCTTCCCCATCTTTGTGCAGGTGAGTCCCCGGAAGCTCTTGGTAGGGCTTCTGTTTTCTTAGCAGTTCTGTGTCCCTTCCCACCTTTTTCCCCAGGAGACCAAGAGGGTGTTTGTGGCTGTCCTGCCCTGCTTGCTCTTTATCCTCACGGCTTCAGCCCTGTGAGGTAGGCCAGACTTATTGAGAGAGAGAGAAAGACCGGCTCATGGTCATGGGTGTTCCAGCTGAGTGGGAGAACTCAGAGCCCACGCTGTAAGCTCTCTTTGTTCGCAGAGGGGTGCGGGCATGTGGGATAAAGTTGGGAAAATGGCCAGGACCAATGAGCTGAGCATTTTAAGAAAGAGAAGGCTAGGAACTCGGAAGCTGAGGAAAGGTGTGTAGGCCTTCTGAGGACGTGAAAGGGGAAGGAACAACCCAGAGCCTGTTTTCCCTCCAAAGTGGTGCCTCCTTGAGTGCGAGCAGAGTACTCATTGGGACCCCTGTGGTGTTTCAGAAGGTTCTGGAGCATGTTCTCAGGCTGCCTGGAGAGCCCAAGAAGGGGAGTCGATGGGCTGTTCTGGGCGTGTCAGTTTCCCCTTCCTTGCAGAAGAGTCACCCGGCCCCCACCAGACCACTGGCACTCTTGGCCAAGTGGAGGAGAGACCATTTCTGCTGAGTGCAGGCCCTCTGCCTGACCTTTCCTTCTGAGAGCCCTCCTGCCCGCAGGAACTTTGGAAAGGGAGCTGTGAAGGAAGGCAGAAGGTGCCATGTGGGGAACTCTGTGCCTCAGGACGTGTGCCCTATGCCGGCTTGCTGCATGCAGATGTTTTCCCCTCCAAAATCAGGATGACTTTGTGTTTGTTGTCGTTGGTCAGTTTGCCGCTCCCATGGTGGTTTTAGAGCCGAGCACCACTCACGTTATTTTTGTGCTCCCTCTCCTTCTGCGGCCCTGGCAGTGGTGGAGGTGTTGCGACTGTGACAGCCGTCCCAGCCTCCTCCTGCCTGTTGATTTTGACTTGCTGGGAGACACACTTTCCATTAGCAAGATCTGGCTGGTTATCAGGGGCTTTCAGCCAATGTGGGTGAGGAGGAGCCGGTGTCCTTCTCGGAGTGGGGGCGGGGGAGGATTTTCTCACCCTCAGCCTCCGTCTCCTTTCTAGCCTCTTGACCTTTGCAATCCTGCCCGGACTCTGCTGCTCTCAGAGGAGCTGCTGTTGCATGAGATTCGGAACAAGCCTACAAAGGTAAGAGTCTCTGTGCACCCCGGGATCCCTAGTGGTCTGCGCCACCCGCCACACTCAGAAGTGTCGTGTGGATTATTGAGCCCAAAGGGAACAAAGCTTATGTCCTCTGCATTCGGGATGTGTGTGTGTGTGTGTGTGTGTGCGCATGCTTGCCCCTCAGTCCCCAACCCCAGAAAGGGAACAAAATGGGGAATGTGGGCCAGCAATGGTGCTGGGGTTTTCTGGCAGCAGAGGCATGGAGGTAGGTCAAAGCGTGGAGGACAGGCACAGCAAGGCTGCCGTCTCCCTCCCCAAATCCCTGAAGGAGCCAGTTTGCCCCCCCGCCCCACCACCAGGGGTCTTGAGAAACCTCTTTGGCTTGGCTCTTTGAGGCTGCAAACACTCATACTGCACCCCTCTCTCTCACACACACACAATCACACTCACATGCACACACACACACAGGATGCAGTTTGTAGCTGGAGGGTCTCTCTTGTTGTGCTGGCTGTGTCTCACTGAGAGGTTGCCACCTTCTTTGTTCTGGCCATGCTGCTCTGCATTTAACACTGGCATTTTTGCCAGCGCAAATGTTGAGGTAAGCTTTCCTCACTCCCACTTTGTCTGCTTGCTCAACTTCCCTGTGCTGAAATGGGCCGAGATTGGGAAGAGCTTTCTTATTTGTTCTGCTGCCCTACAAATGTTTGCATTAAAAATAAGCCATTTCCTTGAATATGGAAAACTAGTGTGCCTGGAGAAAGGTGCTTATGGTCTTGCCTCTTCCTCCCTGGTGTGCTGGATGAGCTTTCTCTGTGCAGGGAGTGGTTTTGTTTTTTGTTTCTTTTTTAAACTGAATCTTTCTTGCCATGAGCACGCAGCCAAGGAGGTCTGCAGAGTGACATGGCCAGGTTTGGGGCGGGGGCGGCTGCGGCACATTGCCTCCTGGTTTCTGTGGATTCTGGGGCGGGAGTGGGGGTCCGAGACTTCCCACAGAGGATGGGCAGCTGTGGATCCCTTTACCACATGAGGCCAATGGCAGGGTGCTCTGGGATCCACTCACTGCATCTTCAGCAGTCTCTCCCTCTGCCCATCTTTGGGACTCTCTCAACTTGGCCATGATCCCCCTTGGGTCTCCAGTAAAGGAGGCCATGGGAGGTCCCTCTGCTGTTCTTGTCCCCCTTCTGGGAATGAGTGTGGCAGCTGTGCCTTTTGGCATCATCCCGGTTGCTGCTGCCGAGTTTGGCTGAAGTGATCTCTTCCCACCACAGAAAGATGGGTTAGACCAGGGCTGAATCCATATGGGCTCTTTTCAGATAGGTAGCTGGAATTCTTGTGTGGTCCTATCTTTGTTCCATTTCCCCCAAATTTTATGTTTATGGAAGCTGCTTCCAGTACTGTGGTCAGAAGAAGCATAATAGTAAATGACACAAATGGGTAAACTAATTTATTTCAATGGAGGAAAGCTGCCAGGGTGTGTGTGGGGGGCAGCAGCTGGCCATGGGGCACCTGGAGCTGTGCCAGCAGCGCCCCAGCTCTGCCCACATCTGGTCTAGATGTGCTTTCAGTTCCCAGGTCACAGCTTCCAAAACCTGGGTCTTGGGCGGTTTCTGGCTCTGCGTTGGCTGTTTCCTTGGCCCCTGGGTGGCTTGGCTCAGCTCCTCCCCTGGCCAGCCCTCTCCATGCTGTGTCCCTTCCACCTTGCCAGGTGACCCTCTTCATCTACTCCGACTTGCTGCTGTTCACACAAGAGGAGGAACCGGGTAGGTGCCACGTCCTCCGGAACCCCCTCTACCTACGGGACGTCCGGGTGCAAGAAGGTGAGTCTGCCAGGCTCGTGGAGGGTGGGGGCACTCCTGGGTTGCGTGGCTGGTGCCAGGCAGGCACAAGAACTGCCCGGGTGGATGGAAAGCTGGGACCTCTCCAGTCCTATTTCCAGCTATGGCCTTGGAGCTCCCCATTGTGCTGCAGGTGCATTTGGGCCCCAAGCACAGCCCCACAAACATCACCTCTGGCTCCAAGACCCCTGGAGATGAGGCTGGCAAAGAGCACAGTGGGTTGATTCCTCCTTTGGGGGGCTGAGGAGGCCTGGACCCACCAGCCACGCCCTTCCCCACAGAGGAGCCAGGCCAAAGCAGGTGGGAGAAGAAGCCCAGGCGCCCGGGAGAAATGCATGTGTGGGGAAAGAAGGGCAGGGACCCCTTTCCTTGCTGGGTGCTCTTTAGAGTCAACAGTTCTGCTGATGGGCATTCCTTGCAGATTCCTCTGAGGAGCTGAAGTTCTGCCTCCTGTACCTGGCAGAGGTGAGTGATGCCAGAGTGCCCAGTGCCTTCCTTCACCCTCCTTCCCAACGCTGGCATGTGAGAGGGAGGAAACGTGTGTGTCTTGACTGTGAGCCTCCTTTTCTTGGGTCATTTTCACTGGACAAGAGAGACAAAGCACTGATGCAAAACTGTTCATGTAGTATTCCTTGTGTAGAGAGCTTGCCCAAATGCCTGCCCTCCAAGGATGGCCCGGGGGCAAGGTAGAGGCTTTCTGCTTTGTGCCAGCAGGGGCAGCAGGATGGGGCGGAGGGGGGCATTGGTTGCCCTTGGAAGAATGCTCCTGGAGGGCGGGGGACGGGGGTTCATGGATTAGACGCATACAGTGTTGGAGCTGGCCATCCCACACAAGAAGAGGCTGCCTGCTGTACCCCTGGTGGAATCATTGTTCTCCGTTCATCCCACCCTTCCAGTCCTGGAAGGTTCAAATCCTCTTTTGCCATCTGGAGGGCTGGACTGACGGCAGGGGGTTCCCTCCAGATTTAAGGGGAGGGGAGCAAGGAAAGCATGCCACCCTTGGGACCTGCTGGAGAGGTCTGGCAACGAAGGCTGAGTGAGTGTCCCAGTGATGGGGGCAGACGAGGGGGCACAAAGCGACTTCTTTTCCCCCAAATCCTGCCAGTTTCCTCTCTGGGACATATCTGGGAGCCATGGGGTTTGCCTGCTCCTCTGTGGGCCTTGGGGGTTGTATTTGGGGTACTGTGGACAATTGTGGGAGGGGGAGAAAGGTCCATGGGGAGGCCTCCTCCTCCTCCCGCATTTCCTGCCAGCCAGTGTGCCCAGCATGACTGTCGCTCGGGCCTAATCGAATTGAGGCAAGCTGTTAATTCCATTAGCTGTGGTGAAGGCCGAGGGATTAGGAGACGCTCTGCCGAATTGCTCTTGATGGAAGACAGCACTTTGAAATGTCTTTCCGGCTGCCTCTGGGGGAACATTTGGGCTCGTTCTGGCGTAAATGGTGTATGAGCGCAAGCTGAAGCTCTGCCAGTTTGCCCCCCCCCATACCACATTTGGCCTGGCGAGCCTGGCGCCCCGTCCTCTAAGCCTCCCTTCCCTCCTGTTCCTCTGGGCAGAAGCGTGGGGAGTCCATGCATGTGGAGGGAGGGTTGGCACCAGTGAGAGTCCCTGCGCATCCTTGTGGCAAACCTTCCTGAAGAAGGAGGGGGGGGGTTCTGTCCCACTTTGAGCAGCTCTTTGTGCGTGCTTCTTCCTCCTCCTCCTTTTCCCTCCTCCCTGAGTCTGGGTGGGCCTCTTACTTCAGCTGGGAAAAGTTGCTCCACTTAGAAAATACTGAGGCAAAGAGCCGGGCGAGAGCGGGGCCTGCCCTCTTGGGCTTCCAGGGCGTGACTTCAGCCGTCTCTGGGCCGGCTGGCAGAAACTGAAGGTGGGGGCTGCTGGAAGAAGAGGGAGAGGTGCACCTGCGTCCTCCAGCTCTCTGAGGGACAGGAGGAGGTGGTCTGGCGGGGGTCTGAAGTGGCCCCCAGTAGGGTGAAGGCGGGGAGGCCTTCAGCACATGCTCCCACTCCAGTGAGTTGGGCTGATGGGGGCCAGAGTCTTGGAGACTAGCCCTCGGGTGCTGCCGCAAGGAAGGGACCACCCAGTGGTGCTTTGGCAGAACGCTGCTCAGGTGGGGCTTCCTTCTGTCTCCCTTCTTCCCTCCCTCCCTTCTTCCCTCCCTCTCTGCTAGAAGCTGGAGTGTGTGCTCAGCCTGGAGGCTCATTCCCGCGAGCAGAAGAAGAGAGTCTGCTGGTGCCTCGCCCAGAACGCCGCCAAGCAGCAACAGCAGCAGCAGCAGAAGGAGGAGCTCCTCGCGCCCACAACTGTGCCCACGGCCCCTCCAGCTGAGACCAAGGTAAGCCCCCCGTCACTAGCTGCCCTCTCCGGCCTGTGGAATTCCTTCCCGCTTCCCATGTAGGGCTGCGAGAGGTCGCCAATTGGGGATTGGCCACAGAAGGCAGCTGCTGCTGCTGCTGCTGCTGTTGAGAGGATGGGGCCCCGGGGCCCCTGGTGGAGACGTCAAGGGATGGCGGAGGTGAGCAGAGGGCTCATGGGACCCGGCCCTCACTGGCAAGGGAGAATGCCCGCCTGCCTGTTTGGGGCTGTCATGGGTATCCTGGTTTGCTGGGGATCCTGGCAATCAGTTGGGGGTGTTTTTCATTGGCATTCCTGGATGGCAAGATGTCTCCTCAGCGGCCCAGGGATTTGGAGTGGCTACCACTAGCTCAGCCAGAGCACGCCAACAGGGTTGGGGCCATGGGTGCTACTACTGAGGGGGTTCTGAGTCTCGAAGTGGGGCTCCTCAATTGTAATTCAAAGTCTACGCGTGCACACTTGCACACGCTTTCCTCTTTCTTGATTGGGAAGTGAGGAAACCCAGATGGACAGGTCCTGGGGCAGCAACCAAGCGGGGCCAGTTACCTCCTATTCTGCTGGTTCCTGTTTGCCAGGCACAAGAAGCCCCTGCGAGCTCTGGCGGAGCCAGAGGTTGACCAGAGCCTCCAAGGAGCCCTCTCTGCAAAGGAGCAGGGCAGGTGGCATGTCCTCCAACAAGGAAATAACCCTCAGAAGGCTTGGCCAGCCGCGGGGCAGTTTCTGTGCCTGGAGCCAGAGGGGGCTGGCTGGTGAGCTGTTGGTTGCACTGGACTGTGGCTGCGGGAAAGCGGGCACCCTTGGGGGCTGCCAGCACAGCGTCAGGAGGAGTTTCCTGGCCTTTCCTGCCAGGAGGTCAGGTCGCAGAAGTGACTTGAGGCTGACTGTGGAGCTACATGTGCATATAGGGGTCACAGGTGTTTCTCTGCTCCTCACAGCTTGTCTCCAGGGAGGGGCCATCTTGGTAGCAGCTGGTGTGTTGGCACTGAGGTTTTGGAGGACTGGATGTTGCCAATGGGGAGGAATCCTTTGAAGCCCTCTTGGCTGCTGGGGTCTATTTATTTGGCCCCAGGTTGGTGCCTCTGGGTGGCATGCATGGCCCTTGGAAGTAGAAGAGGCCTTTTTTCCCACCTCTGCCTCTACCACCTAGCTTGCTTGTCAGACCACTGCCAGGACTGGAATGCACTGCCCCCCGCCGAAAGCAGGGCCCTGTCTGCATCCTCCAAGGGCCCTCGGAGCCAGAAGCAGAGGGACTCCCTTTCAGCTGTTGAGGCAGGAAGCTCTGAGGGTGGCAAGTGGGATTTTCTGGGCCCAGACGGGCACAGTGCCACTGCCTCTTGAATGTTCTCTGCAAGGCAACAAGTGGCTGAGGGCTGGGATTGGAGGTCCCTGCTGGCATCAGTGTTCTGACATCCTCAGGACCCGGCTACCAGGCTGAACACACGCCAGGTGTGGGATTCCCCCCTCTCCCCTTTGCTTCGGCTGCATCTTTCCTCCTCCAACCCACAGGCAGGAGTGTCCTCTCTTCGCCCATGAGCTGAGCCTTAGAAGAGGTGGTTGTGGCCCTGACCTCTCTTGCTTCGCTTTGGCTTCCCAGCAGCCCCTGCTAAAAGCCTACCCATGCTCTCTGCCTCAGGCGGTGGCCCAGGAGGAGGCGTGGCTAGGAAGCCAGGATGCGCCAGTTGTAACTCGGTTCATTGTGAGGCAGTCCCTAGTTCGGTGCTGGCCCTTGGGGTCCCCATTGCCCTGGCGGAGAGGCTGAGCGTTTGCGTGGCCATGGCACACAGAAGCTGTGATGTGCCCAGAGGTTGGGGTCCAAGGCTGGCACATGAGCCTGGTGCAGTGCCCCCACTCCACCTGCAGCATGGATGCCAGGCGCACTAGGCAGAAGGGCTCGTGAGCTCTGGTGTCCCACAAAGCGGGAAGCGTGGTAGCCAGCACAAGTGCCCCTCATCCATTCTCCGAGCTGCTCAGTGCTGCCTCCCTCCTCGTGTGCCCCATCAGAGGCTGAGGCATGATGAGGAAGGTGCTGACGCACGGTGTACGCCCAGAACAATGTGGGCTGTGTTTATGCAGAGGGCATCTGATTGTGGAAGCTGGTTGCGCTTGCTGGCGTCAGGGCAAAAGCAGGCGGGAGGGAGGGAGAGAGCCTTGATTGAATTACAGAAGGAACCACTGGTAGCAGGGTGGAGGAGGAGGACAGGAGCTGGCCAAGGCTCAGGCGGCTACAGCTGGGAGTCGGGCACAGTGGTGTTGCAGAAATCTGCTGGCAATGGTGGTGGTGGTGGTGTTGCTGTGTCCTTCAAGGGATTTTCGACCTATGACACCCCAAGGCGAACCAGTCATGGGGTTTTCTGGGTCTTGAGAGTGCATGACAAATCCAGCGTCACCCAGTGGGTTTCCATGGTCTTTGGGGACATAGTCTGGTGTGCTGATGCTACACCACGCTGGCTCATCTGGTGGTACTGCTTCACGTGGAAGGAGGGAGCTTCCTTGAGGAGAACCAGTCCACTCACAAGTATCTGGTGCCAGAAGCCGGGCACAGTCTGGCACACAAACTCTGTGTGTGTGTGTGTGTGTGTGTGTCTGTGTGAGTGTGAGTGTGAGTGTAACTGCTACTTCCATGCCCGGCCTATGTGCCTTGGGGGAGGGGAGCCCCACTGCCCAGCACTCACATGGGGCCAGAATGGCCATGGGGGCCAGGTGGGCAGGTTGGGCCTTCTGTGGTTCCCCGGCTCTCTGTCTGTTCTCCGTGGGCAGCAGGTGAAACAGCCAAGCATCCTACTTGGGCCCTTACAGGCTGGCTCTCTTCCTTGGGGACCGACTCCCTGGAAGATTCCCAGCTTACCTCCTCAGAGTGGCCTCTTAGGGGCAGTCTTAGGGAGTGGGACCTCTCTCAGCCCATGCCCTGCCTTGCCCTCCTTAGAGTGTCTCCACCAGCTGGCATTGGCAGGAGGGAGGGAGAAGACCAGTGCTGGCCTTCAGCTTCCAGAGGGGCAGGCCGGGAGATGATGCAGGGCCCCAGGCCAGGCTTTTCTCTCATCTGGACAAGAGGCAGAATTATTCAGATAGGCTGGCCCCACTGGAGTGCCAGGGTTGCCACTTTTTGGGGGAGGGGCTGTTCATGCATCTCCTTCTCCAGCCATCCCTGGGCAGGGAGTGAGAGGGGGACAAGGACCCCCTGAAGACAAGCGAGGAGTGGGCCAGGGCCTTCTGAGACCAAGGGCAGTGGCCCTCAGCCCCCACAGGAGCCTTCTTCCTCCTTCGCCACACAAGTTCTTATGGGGCAGATATTTGTCAGGAGTTGTGCTGGCTGCAGTTCATAAAATTGGCTGTCTAATTTCTTGGCCAGCTCAGGGAGAGTCCAAGATGGGGGAAGGCATGCCAGAGGTGGAGTAGCACTCCTCCCACCCTCCTCTCCTGGGGCAAAGAGGGTGCCACTTCCATCCGCCCTTTGTGCCCCTTCGTGGTTCAGGAGGGGCCAGTGTCCCGTTGGTGGGGCCAGTGGGATTGGGAAGGAGAGGACTCAACGGAGGCCCCCTCCCGCTACCTAACTCTCTGCCTGGGGCCTCCAGGGGATGAAAGTGCGTCTGGGGCCCGCACCTCGAATGCCACCACGTGTCAGGCCAGAGACCCTTCCAGCAGAAGTGGCAGCAGCAGCAGCATGGTGGGCCGAGGGCCAGACAAGTGCCAAGCCAGAGGGGCTGCTGGGAGAGGATCCTGTGGCTGGCGCTCTGACACGTGGCTTTCCTGTTTGGAACTGTGGAGACCGTTGGGGCGCCCGGGGCAAGTGGCCCTCGGCTTTGGAGGCACACAGCAGGGGCCCTGGGGGGCCCAGGCAGGCAGCGTGTTGGGGGAAGGGTATTCTGACCCAGCCTGGAAGTGACAGCCGTGCGTGCACATGTGTGTGCAGGACCCTGCCCCAGGCCCCCACAGTCCAGAGGGCCAGCCTCAGGTGGCGCCTGGTGGAAGAGATTCTCTCACGGAGGTTTCTAGAAGTCCTTCTGAGCCACGGATCCTGACAGCACTGCTTCCTCAGCTGCTTCTCATGTCTCCCTGCTTTATTGCCTGGCCTTTGTCACCCTGAAGTCCACCCAATTTTTCCTCACTGGTTCCTCTTTCATCCCCTAGGCTTCCTCATTGCAGCCGTGTCAGTTGTGAGCCCCTTGGGGCAGGGAACAGTCCTTTGTACATTTCATTCTGCCAAGCACAGTGCTGGGTGGGAAGTATTCCCCCCTTCTTTGTATTCCAAAGACCCCCAGGGCCAGTCCCTCCCCTTCAGAGAGCCCCGGGGGATGGGAAGCCCCCTCTCCTTCTCCCCCAGAAGACTAAACAGAATGGAATGGACCGTCTTGGGCTTGAGAAGGGCTGCAAATGGCGTGGCCCTTGGTGGCCCCCTGCACCACTTGCTCCCCAGATTCCCACATATTCTCCCAAGCCTCTAAATATTAAGAAGGGCCCCCAAAGTAATTTTTGTCCCAGAGTTCTCCCTAAGAGGAAATGGTATTGCTCATAAATGTTTTAGGGGTGCCCCAACCCCCAAACAGCCAAAGCCGCTCACCTGAGAACCTGACAAGACTGTTACCTCTGCTCTCTGCATGCAGCACAGTGTGTGTGTGTGGGGGGACATGCTGGTTCAATAGGGCCCAAAAATGAACCCTGCTGAGGTGTCTCCAGCTGCCCCTTGCCCTGAGCTAGAATGGCGCTCCATCTGGCTGCTCTGACGCAGAGTTTTAGGGTGCCAGTGGCAGTGCAGAGAGCCAGTTGTGGTGCCTCTTTTTTACCTTGCCAAGGATTTGCCCCCCCCCAGCTCCTGGCCCTCCATCCCTTGGCCCTGGCTCTGGACCGCTTTCAGGGTCATGGCATCTCCAAAGCAGAGAATCCCACAGTGGAAGGGGGCTCCCCCAAGGGTGGTCTTCAAACAGTGAGCCCTTTGTTTTGCCCCAGCTGAGCCCCCCGCCCCTCTCCCGGGGTCCCTGGAAACCTTGGCCCCTTTCCCAGCATGTGGGTGACCCGTCCCCCGTTTCTCCTCCTTTCTCCTCCCAGATGTTTGAGCCAGAAGCTGAGAAGCAAGGGTCTGCATCCCCCTCAAGGGCTGATGGTGGGACCGGGCATGTTATCTGCCTCGTGACGGAGGATGAGTCAGCTGCGGAGGAGAGAATGGCGGAGGCCCAGAGCGCCCCCGGGAAAGAGGAAGAGGGGGTGTCAGAGCCCCCGGAGGAGCGGGGGAGGGGGCAGAAGACCCCCCCAAGAGCCCTGCTCCCTTCACTATCCCCACCTTGCGGCTGGACAGCACCTTCAGCCAGGGCCCCATCAGTGGCACCTTTGAGCTGGGGGACACGGGGGACCTGTGCTTGGAAGACGAGGGGAAGAGGAGGAGGAGGAGGAAGAGGAAGATGAGGAAGAGGAAGAAAGTGAGGCAGCCTACCTGGACCTGGGGGAGGGGAAACGCTGCAGCCTCTTTGTGGCCCCCTCTCCCCAGCATGGCCCTTCCTGCAGCCTGAGCATGAGGAACTCTCTGCGCCGGCGCACCCACAGTGAAGGCAGCCTCCTCCAGGAACCCCGGGGGGGCCACTGCTTCACCTCTGACACCAGCCTCAACTATGCCGAGGTGCAGGGCCCCCCTGCCAGCTGGACGCTGCCCTCCCCCAAGACTCTGAAGAAGCAGCTGACCAAGAATGGGGGTTCCATCCACCAGCTCACCCTCCTTTTTGTTGGCAACCGGAAGGTAGGAGGGTGTGGGGGGACGCAGGGCAGGGGTCCTCCCTTCTTGGGAGTTTTCTCAATAAGAGGGATGCAATTGGCAAAACTTGGGGGCGGAACACACACTCCAGATTTCTCCTCATGTTCAGGACCAGCAGGGAATTGAGGGGGCTGACTGCCCCCCTGGGTCCCCCCAGAGTCTCCTGACCTGGATGTCTCTGCTGAAGCCCCTCTGGGGTTGGGCTACTCTTGCCTCCCCCCCCCCTTGAGACAGGCGCCTGCCACAACTGGAGAAGAAGAGACCATTTGGCAATGGGCAGAGTGGGCAGTGGGCTCAGTGGAAAGGCCCGGCATTGGCCTTTCCAAAGAAGCAAGGTTCTAGTCCTCAAGGCACTAAGGGCAGCTTTCCCCATTCCCAGGGAAAGCCAGGAAAGAAGTGAGTGGCACCCACAGCATCTTTGTCCTTGGGCTCCTTGGATGCCTGCAGGGCCGTGCATTCCTTTGTCCCTGCCACTTGTGGGTAGGGACAGCCTGGCACCCATTTTCTAAATGAAGGGCGCAGCCCTGGGCCCCCATCCTGCCCGTCCCTGTCCACCTAGAATACTGACCAGGTCCACAGGGATATTTTGATTCCTTAACTTTGCTGGCAATGCACTCTGCGTGTTCTGAGGGGCCTTGTTATCTCCAGTTAGCGCTTTGAGTGTGACCAGCGGTTCTGAGGCTAAGCCCTGGCAGGTCCCGGACGTGCGTGGACCCTTGGGGTCAGCCGATGCCTGCCTCTTCTGGCTCCCCCTGCCCTGTCCCTTCCTGTGGCCACACAGGTGCAAAGGGAAGGAAGTGATAGCTTCCGTTTGTCATGGGCTGAGTCTCACAGGACTCTTCTTCAAGGAAAAAGGGTGAGGAACTCTGTAAAACCCAGCACTTTCCCCTGCTCAGCTGTCCAGCATGGTCCTTTTTCTTTTCTGAAAAAGAGTTCCAAGAGACCAGGAAGTTTCTGCGAAGACATTCTCACGCAACCGGCCCAGGAGAGGTGACAAGATTGCCTTTGACCTGCCGGCCGCCTCCCATACTGTCAGGCCGGGGGTGTGAGGGGCTGCCGGGTCCCTCCAGGAGGGCTCCCTGGGCCCCTGCCTCCCCTCTTCAGGGCCACTTTCCTTCTGCCTCCTGCCTGCAGCAGTCCCTCCCGCTGGGGATCCTTCCTCCCCCACATAATGGAGGGAGGAGGAATATGTTTGTGTACCTGCTGGTGCTCCATGAAGGCCCCCGTCCTCCGCTGTCACATTTGTGCAGCGCGCTGCTTTGCACTGCACACACGCTCTGGCTCAGGCAACCCTCCGCGGGCCCCATCCGTGCGCTGAGCTTTCCTCTCTCTACCGCAGCCACCGCCACATCCCCTGTTGGATCCCAACTGCGCCTGCGACCAGGGAGCCGCAGCAGCCCACCAGAAGATGAAGAGGACGCTGTAAGTGCCGGGCACGTCCCCACACACAGTCCTGGTGGGGTGGGCCAGCTCTGATCTAGTCGCTCGTGGAACTGGGAAAAGCACGGACACCTCTTGCCTTGTCTGACGATACCATACAGGCTGCTGAGAGGGGGTGAGCGGGGCCTCCTGGGGAGGACAAGGCACCTTCCACATCCTCAGAGACCCTCTGCTGACTTCACTTGCCCTGGGGATCTTTGTGCACTCACAGCTGTGCTAACTGGCCTGAGACAAAAGTATTCTGCCCGTGTTCAGAGGTCCCTTCTGTTACCATTTTCTCTTTCTGCTGTGAGGCCTGGCTGCACCTCACCCTACTGGCCCCCCAAGCAGCCCACACCAGCCTCCTCCCTGGCTCCCATCCCGGCCCTTTGCACTGCTCCTGGAAATGGGCGCCCCTCCGCATTGTGAGCTGGGGACAGAGGATGGCACAACGTGCCTTGAGCCAGGACTTCTTGCCTTTCAGGGCTTGTTTTTGCCAAGAAATTCCCTGAGCAACAAGGAGTTGGGAAATGGCAGAATCGGGAAGCTGAAAGAGACCCCAAGGGCTACCCAGCCCAACCCGCCTCTGCCATGGGAGGAGTCTTTTTTTTGGAGGTCTTTCAGCAGCGCCTAGGAGTACCTTGACTGCGTTTCCCTACAGGGAAGGCTGGGCGGGGACTGACGCCCCCACGTCGTGGGGTCTCTCCCACCCTAGGATTCCCTGACCCCTCGGCCAGCCCCACTTAACCAAACAGGCCTCCCCCTCCTCCTTCTCCTCCCCCCTCGGCCTCGGGCGGAGAGCTCGCCTGGAAGCGCTGCCTGGGGAAGAGGTTCTCCGAGGGTGGTGAGTGAAGGGTGGTCCCGAGGTAAAAAGCTGAAGTAAAGAGGGGGGGGATGTCACAGAATCAAAGTGAAAAGCCAGGGGCTGACAAGAACCCTGAACGCAGTAAAGAGATTTAAGTGGGAGTCCACCAGAGTAACAGGGAAATAAGCATAAATTGAGTGAAAAGAACCGCCTGGAGGGTGCCGCGGCGTTTTGGGGGCCGCCCGCCGTACCCCTCCAGCCTGGCGCCGATTGGAGGCTCCGCCGGGCAGGGACCTTTCCCTGCCCCCCTCCGCCCGCGGCGGCCGCGAGAGGGCGCTGTGCCCCCGCGCTCCGCCGCCTCCCGCGACCGCTGTCCGAGCGCAGCCGGGCCGGGGCGCCGCCTCCGTCGCTCCGCCTTCGGGGCCGGGGCCGGGGCCGGGGCCGGGGCCGGGGCCGGGGCCGGGCGGAGCAGCGGCGCTTGGCTGGGCAGAGCGGGCCGGCGCCGCGCGGCTG
Organism: Iguana delicatissima; assembly: GCA_948472985.1. Classification (NCBI taxonomy): domain Eukaryota; kingdom Metazoa; phylum Chordata; class Lepidosauria; order Squamata; family Iguanidae; genus Iguana; species Iguana delicatissima. The sequence goes on along the minus strand of CAOKZL010001001.1, from coordinate 351,283 downwards.
GGTGGGCATGCCGTTCTTCCGCGGCCCCCCGGCGGGGAAGCCGCGGCCCGCCGAGTTCCACGCGGAGGTCGCGCTGGGCGCGGCGCCCGGGCGGGGCGGCGGGGTGGTGGTCAGCCTCCAGCGCCGGCACACCGTGAAGGAGTACGTGCCTTGGGCCGGGGGGGCGCCTGTCTGGCCTGTCCCTCCCTCTGAGCGTGTGCAGAGTGCGCCGTTCTCGCTGGGCGAAAGGGGCCGGTTGGAATGGCCGGCTCCGGGTGCGCGTGGGGCGGGACGGGGTGGGCGCACTTTGCACATGCTCGGGCAACAGCGTCCCCGCCGCTCCGGCCTCCGACTCACGGAAGGGTTGTGGGGCGACTTTACGCCATCCGCGGCCAGGCAAAACCCGCTCCTGTAACCGCCTCCCCGTTTGCGCCCCCCAGGGCCAAGGACGTGAAGAACCGCCTGGGGGTCTTCCGGCGCCGAAACGAGTCTCCCGGGGGCGTCTCGGCTGGCAAGCTGGAGAAGGGCCTGAAGTCCCTGAAGTAAGTGGCGGGGGGGCTCTGTTGCCTCGCTCTCGGTGGGAGGGGCAGAAGCCCGAAGGGCCCCCAGGGCGGTGGACTAGAAGTCGCGGGGACGGCCAACCTCCCCGCTTCCATGGAGGAGCTTCCTTTCTTGTTTGGGTCAGGCAAGACCCCGGCCCGCCCCGAGGAGGGTGCCCATCGCCTCCGCAGTGGGGTGGGGGATGTCTGTGGGGGTTTCTGTAGGTTAGTCTGGGGGCTGAGCATAGAGTTTGTTGGAGTGCAGAAAAAGGGAAACGAGTAAGTCCTTCCATAGACTTTTTGCGGCAGGAGCGGGGGTTCTTTGTCTCTTTACTTGGTCTGCTTGCACCGTTTTGAGAACGTGTTGGGTATTGTGTGTGTGTGTGTGTGTGAGCGCGCATATGGAGTTGAGATCTGCGGGGTAGTGCAGGTTGTGTCTGCTGGAAGGTTAGAGAGCGCAGCTGTCCAAAAACATCAGCTGCCAGGTCCAAAATCTGGGAGAGAATGAAGCTTGGCAAAGCAGAAAGAGAAATTCGCAAGTAAATTATTTTTTTAGCCCCTGGTGCTGATCGTGAAGGGAGATTTTAATAATTGGTGGGTGGTGGGATGCGTTTCCTGTATCGCTGGAAATCTGTTGAGCCTCAGCACGCCGCCCCGTCTCTCCTCTCTGCAGACCGAGTCCGGAAGAAGCCATCAAGTGGGGGGAGTCCCTGGAGAAGCTCCTGCAGCACAAATGTAAGGGGCCTGGCACTGCCGCTTCGCTCTGAGCGCCCTCGGGAGTAGAATCCCATTTCATACGGGACCCCTAAATTTCAAATGCCTGCAGGGTCTTGCGTTAGGGGCAGTGATTCCTGCCCTTGTTCCCTTCCCCCCTCAGAGTCCCGGGCGGGGGAGAGATGGCTCTTTTTCAGACTCTGCCCAGGTAGGAGCTTTTCTTTCTGAAAAGTGGCACAAAGGAGCCCAGATTTTTGTGGTGGGGCTGGATTAAGCCTGCTGCTGTTACTGCTCCCCCCCGCCAAACACGGAGGGATGGCAAGTTGCTCAGCTGGTGCTTGGCCCCAGGTCCACCCAGCCCAGTGGCCTCTGCTGTGATTGACTCCAGCAGGCTCCTGGGCACCTTTGCCCCTCCAGCTGCCCAGCACCCTTTTGCCCGATGGTATAGGCCTTCTGTGTGCCAAGCGGGAGTCTGCCACGGGGCCACGGGTCATGTGGAGATGTGTCTGGAGGCAGTGCTATGGGTGGGACGTTGGGGATCTTCTCTGTGGGATGTGGATGTTCCCACAGAATTTCATTACATTGCGTTCATGTGGGAGAGCGCGGGTGTGTTCGTAAGAAGAGAGGGCTTGGCTTGAAAAACTTTCTGTCCGAGTTGGTTTAGTGGGGCCCAGGCTGCTCTCTGCTCCCCTCTGTGCCAGGATTCCATCTTCTGCTGCTCTTTGCCTGGCTGGGTCGGGCCCAGGGCCTCTGGAGTCCAGCCCCGGACTGGCTAGGGGAGGGTTCGCTGCCACAGCTCATTTGCTTGGGGCTTCTCACTTCCACCCTACCCCTCCCAGCCTTGAATGTCTCGTTGCCCCCTTTCCTCTCCCAGATGGCCTGGCAGCCTTCCGTGCCTTCCTGCGCACTGAATTCAGCGAGGAGAACCTGGAGTTTTGGCTGGCCTGCGAAGAGTACAAGAAGATCAAGTCCCAGTCCAAGTTGATCTCTAGAGCCAAAAAGATCTTCATGGAATACATAGCTATCCAGTCCTGCAAAGAAGTGAGTGGGGGGGGGCAGGTTGGCTTCAGCTTGGGGCCACATGAGACCAGTAGGTCCAGAGCGCACAGCCTGAGCCGGGGTGGGGGCTAAGAAGGGGGCCTTTGGGTCTTGCAGCTTGGACTTCTGTAAGTGAATTCTTGCTTTAAAATTGTGAGTGCTGTTGATGGACCCTGACCCCAGGCTCTGAGGCACCGACGGCATGTTGTAAACTAAAGCCTTAGAGCAGAGAAGATTTGCCAGTGGGGGGGGGTGAGGCTTTTTGACAACAATCTCCATCTGCATTGACACAGTTTTTCCTCTGGGCCTCACCCTGCTTCCACCAGCATGCAAATAAATAAGCAGGGCTGTGGAATTTATGGTTTAAGAGTGAGCAGAGTGAAGGCACACTGATCCCCCACACTTTTCAGAGGAGCACTTTTATGCCATTCGGTCTGTTGCAGCATCTTTCCAAGGAATCCTGGGAGACACCATTTTCTAAAAATAGTGGAGACGCCCTTGCTCCCGCTCTCATTCCACATAACAGTAATTCCTGGGATCCCCTTGGTGAAGGAATGTTAGTGGCACAAGCAGGTGTAAGTTCCACCTTATGCTCGCATGTGCTTTTTCAGAGGGTGGGGGGGCTAGTCTGCCTCCCTCCCTCCACAGTGACCAAAGTTCCCTTAACATAGAGCTGCTCCAGCCTCCCCACCAGCCAATCAGTGGTTGTTGGAGGGAGGATGGGGGAGCATCTGGTTCTGTCTTCGTAGCCAGATGCAAACCAATTACATCGTCCTCGGAGCCCCCCCCCAGGCCCCTGGTATATCTCAGCAGAGGATAATGTCACTGGTCTGTGGAGTCTGGCTACGACGACGTAGGTGGATGCTTCTCTGGTTGTCACCAGCCGCACAATGACCACGGGGGTGGATGGGATGCTGCCGCAGTTCTACAGTAAATCCTGGGGGTGGTGGACAGCCAGGTGGAGCATAGTTCTGTGCGCAGAACCACGGCAGGCTGTGCCAAGCAGTTCAGGATTCCAGCCCATAGTCTGGGGTTGGGATGGTTCCTGGGTGCCCCACAGGGACACAGGCGGACTGCGTGGCTCTTTCTCCCGTGTGAACACCTAACACCTTTTGGCCACTGCAAACCTGAAATAGTTTTGGAGGTTTTTGAAGCACTGCTTGTGAACAGAGACATGGTATGAAGGGCATACATATCTTCTTTTGTCCTTGATGTAAAAGCAACCTTCTTTCGTGCTGGAGGGGGCCAGAGCCCGGGCAGCTCCCTCGCAGTCCGTCCTTGCTTTGGCCATTAACTCGCCTGCCCATCCTTAGGCTGCTGGAGGTGAGCTCCATGGCTAGGGTTTTAGTAACCTTTGTGTTCCCTGCCTTTGTAGGTCAACCTGGACTCCTACACTCGTGAACACACTAAAGAGAACATGCAGGCCATTGCACGGGGCTCTTTTGACCTGGCTCAGAGGCGGATCTACGGCCTGATGGAGAAGGACTCGTACCCGCGGTTTCTGCGCTCAGAACTGTACTTGGACCTCATTCAGCAGAAGAAACCCAACCCCGTGCTGTAGGGCTGGGGCCAGGCTGCTGCCAACGCCTCCCGCCAGGCTGTTTTGGGAAGCCACCTGTTTACATGTGACTGCCTGCCTTTTTGGTGGGGGACTACCGCCTGGATATGGAAGCCATTTCTTCCCTGCAGGGGGGACTGGAGGTGGGGTTGGAGGATGATGTGGCCTGGCTCCATCCATCTCTGGTACGATGACAGCTGTGGGGTCAGTGAGACCACCACCACCAGACCGCTGTGAAATTCAGGGCTCGTCATCCCCCTCCCCAAAAGAGAAAATTCTGGAGGTGACAGGTGCAGGACCTCTCCCTGAGCATGGCCGTGGAACAGGACCAAGGTGACTCTTGGGGGGGTGTCCATGGAAACACAGCCACGTCTTCCTTCCAAAGGCACTCACGAAAGGGCCACATTCTCAAGACTGATCAGCAGACAGTCTTCTTGGCCCCAGTGGTCATGAAGTCCAGCTCCTCTTCGGCCCTTCTGGACATCCTCTGGGTTTCTGGTTTTATTTATTGAGGTCTTATGGCTAGACGCTGAACAGCTTCCGTCTCTGAGAGATTCTCCTAACTTCCTGTTGGGGATGGTGTTTTATTTTTTATTTTTTTAATTTAAGTGCAATATTAGTGTATGTTGTTGTTGTCTGTTCTCCTCCCTGTTCCTCCTGCCGGGAACTGTCCAGTGGCATGAGTGCGGAGGAGAGTTGTGAGGGCGCTCACCGACTCTTCTGTGTCATTGCTTTTCATTCATCTCCTGTCCCGGCAGCTGGGATGTTGGTAAAAAGAGCGCATGCAATGCACCGCTGCAGCAGCGGCAGGCTTTGTGTAGATAAAGCAGAGCTGTGGAAATGGGGTACTTGTTTGTGCCGCCTGTGCTGTGAGAGGGTGTGCGTGTGGCTATGCGTGCACCTGCTCATTATTGCCATGGTTCAGAAAGACTCGTCTGTCTCTCCTCCACCAGGAGGTTGCCAGACGGTCTTCAGGCCAGTGGCCCAGTTTACAGTTTGAGCCCCTCTCTCTGCAGTTAGTTTAAAAAGAAAAACTTTTGGGGGAATGTTAAATAAACAATGGAACAACGTCTTGCTTTTGTTTTGCTCCCGTCCCCAAGGGCAGTCCTGTGCATTTTCAAGTGAAGAGGAGGAGACCCTGTTCCTCCAGGCAGTGCCTCTCCTTCTTGCTTGGGGGCCAGGCCTCCTTGCCCCATTCCACACTCCACCCTGAAGAGGCATGAGGTGGAGGGCCTTGTCTCCAGGGAAGCCTGCCCTTTCTCCCCTGCGTTCTCGTGGTCCTTGCTGATGGCAGTGTTATTTTGTAAGGACAGGTGGGCCCCCTTGCAGCATACTCCACTGCATATCTCCCTCCCCCCAAAATCAGCCTGCTGTGGGGACTAAGTATGTCCATCCTGCCAGGCTCTATGGGGATCTCCTTGGTTTTTAAGTGCTTCTGTTAATTTGGAGTCGCCTTGCATCTCCTGTTAACCATACATGTGAATGACTACCATGTGTGCTCCACCAGCAGCAGCATGCCTGATGGGGGGAGGGAGGGGGGAGGGATGGCTGTGGGGGGCCGTCTGTGCTGCTCAGGGGATACGAGGGGCTGGGTTGGGGGAATGTTTTTCATAGCAGCCGGCCCTGGAGAACAGCCCCTGCCTTCAAGCCTGTTTCAGGAGGTGGGAACCCAGCCACGTGGGGGGAACCGTGGGGCCTTCACTGGCTGTCTCGCAAGAAAGCTGGTGTCTCCACAGACTTGGGGAAGGGAAACACCTGTTTTGCTTCTGGGCAGCGAAGAAGACAAGGATTTTCCCCAGCTTGGTCTCCAGAAGGTTGGCCTGGCCCTCTGGGCCAAACAGCTGTGCTGTCTTCCCCGGGCTCTCGGGGGCAAGGGAGGTGTTTTAGCACCTGGGGGACAGCAGGGGAGGGAAGACACCACAGTAAGGAGATCAGGATGGCACAAAATTTGGAACAAATCCATCCCAAATGCTCCTAAAATGGGACATAAGGCCCTTAAGTGTAACTGGAAACTTGCTTTATGCACGCAGTTCGCATCATTGCATTGCTTTCCAAATGTAATTCAGTTGTGCCCCCCCACAAAGAATGAGAGGGAGCCGCTCTGCAGGTGGCCTTGGATACCCTGCCAAGAGGGTGGGCAGTGCCGGCATCTCGGATAAGGCGTTCTGTGGGCACGCCTGGGGATGGGAGGGGCGAGGGAGGCGGTGGGCCTCTCGGGCCACCTAGGTGCAGCCCAGGCAGGCGCTGGGGCGACCCCCCGGCGCACCCGCCGCTCGGGTTGGCTTAGTCCCTCCAGCTGGGCTGCGAGCTGGCATTACAGGCAGGGCGCCTGGAAACCGGGGGCCCAGCGGCAGGGCCGTCTCCGCCTGGCGTAGCTCCACAGGCGGAGGGGGCGTCGCGCCACGGGGCCCTTGGCTCGGTGGGTCTGCCGCGTTTGGGCCCCGGGCCGCCTCGAGCCGAGGGGTCTCTCCCTGCGCCCCGGGGGCCTTGGCTGTCCCCCCACCGGGGCCCAGCTCCGCCGGGAGGGACGGGGAAAGCCCCCAGGAGGGCTCCTCTCATTGCCCAGCTTCACCAGTGCAAAACCCTGGGAAACTGTGTTTCAGTTTCAGTTTCTAAATCCCAAACAAAGCGGAACCCCAAACTCCCAGCCACGGGTTATTACTAGGGGCTGCTCGGAGCTCCCCCCGCCCGGGAGGCTTCGCGGAGGCGGGGGCAGGGCGGAGGGTGCCAGCCCGCCGGAGGGGCTTCGCGGGCGGCGCGGCTCCTGGAGCAGCGGCGCCTCCTTACGGGCCCCGTCGGCCGCCCAGAGAAGCCGCGACGCCCGCGCTCGGCCGCCTCAGGTGGCTTCGTGGCGTCAACGTAGCCCCCGCGCCGCCCGGCCCCGTTCCGAGCGAACCCCGCCGAGTCCGCGGAGCCTCCTCTGGGGAGACGCCCCCCGTTGCTCCGGCTCCCTCGAAGGAAGGAGGGCGGCCCAGGCCGGAGGGCTCTCCGCCGGGGAGGAGGTGGGCGCGGGGGCCCCTGAGCCGCGGGCTCCCTGGCCGGCCGCGGGCTCTTCCTGGGCTGGGGGGGCGGGAGGCCCCGTAGTCCCTCAGGGACCCCCAACGAGGAGTGGGACGGCCCCCTCCCATCTTCTTCCGCCTTTTTGCCCCTCTGGAAATGGCGGCTGCCCCCTCGGCCGCCCCTTCCCTTCCGCTGAGGGGGAGAAGAAGGGGGGCCCTGGTAGCCCCCGGGGGTCTTCTCCTGGGGGGAGCGGGGGAGGCCCAGGGGTTGTGGTGGGCGGAAATCCCCCCGAGGCGGCCCCCGGCAGCCCCGAGGCCGGGAGGGCGGGGAATTCCCGGGCTCCCCACAGAAGAGGGACCCCCCCGGCGCCGCCTTCTCCCCTGGCTGGAAGGGCTCCGCCGCCCCAGCCCCTCCGCCTCACGGCCTCCCCCCACCTGCAGGTGCCGCCGCAGCCGCCGCCCCGGCTGCCGGGCGGGGGCCGCCTTCCCGGGAGCAGCCGGGGGCCGCCGGGCCGGAGGAGGACGGGGCCGCGGCCCTTCCGGAGCCTGGAAGCGGAGACGGGCCGGGCGGGGTCCCCGGGAAATGGACATTGCTGTAAGTCCGCGTTTTTTAAAACCCGGTAATAGATTAGTGCCTATCTAGCGCCCGGCAGCCAGGACAGCACCGGGAAGGCCGGGACGATTTTGTCGGCGGGCGAGGCTGCAGTGGGAGCCGGGGGGAAGCCCCCTCTGTCAGTGAACCCCCTCCCGAAACCCCAGCGCTTGGAAAAGTGTCGGCGGGGCGCTGCTGGCTGAAACGGTGGGTTCTTGCCGATGGCCTCGTCAAGTGCAGTTACGGTCGCAGAGCTCGCTTGTCATGGTTACATCTGCACTTCAGGATCGTGGCCATAAATGCGAAACAGGTTTAAAAGGCCGTTAAGCTATTAAAGCAACTGCAACAGTAACAAGGTGGCATTCGCAGTGAGAAGACCTCCTGGGCCACAAACACTCCCAGGCCTAAGTGAACAGAAATAGCTTTGCCTGTTAGCAGAAAAAGAACAGAGCAGAGCCAAGCCTGCATCCTTTGGGGAGCTTCCTGAACTTTGTCAAGCACATCTTATCCCAAAAATAATCAGGGAGGTTAAGAGAAACTGAGCCCTGCGAAAAGCATGTTGTTCCCACCCCCACTTTTCTCTGGCTAAGGTGAATGTGCCTGTTTCTCTAAGGGTATTTTATTTGTAAAATCAATCTCTTTATCTTAGGTAAATATTTGAAGGAAACTTATTTTGATGAATTGGAACCAATAACAAAACAGGGTATATTTGGGACAGTCAAATTGTGTGCTCTTACATGTAGCTGTGCCCCGGGGGTGTATCAGTGTTGGACAGAAATGACTTCAGAAGAACTGTGTTGGGTTTTGTGGCGGGGGTGGAGGCCATCATTTCAAGAGAACAAGGAATTGATATTTATTGTGTAAAACCTTAATATGCAGTGAGAAAGGGCTGGAGAAGCCAGACATGCCTTGGGAGTGTGCTTGCTACACTTTAGAGCCACCCCTGTTTTGAACCACGAGCAGTCTGGGGAGGGGGGAACACACAGTCCTGAACAGTCCTCTTAGCAAGCGGTGACATCACGCCCTCCGGGCTGGAGTTCCCCGTGAGGAAGGGAGGTCAGCTACATTTGGGTCATGTATAGCTTGCACGTTTACGCGCAGCCGGTGGGGCTGTTTTGGTTCATACTCTATCCATTTCACACTACTGTCCTCATTGGCCTGGTCCAGGGTTTACTGCTGAAAATGAAATTCAGCCTCCAAGCAATCCAAATTTTGCTGTAAAAAACTTGGCTGCTGAGACCATATGAATGATGCAAATAGCAGGGATGTCCATATGATGGTATAATTTGTTGGGGCAAATATCACTGAAGCCCCATCCCCAGCCATGTGAAAATTAATCTAATCAGTGTTCTGGATATCAGCAGATAATATGGAGTGTATCTTTAGAGCTAGAAACATGTTTTGTTTTTTCAATTGGAAGGAAGCCAAATTCTGTGCCCCAGTCAGAGGCTGGCATTCTGCTCTTTGTCCCCTTCCCATCATTTGTGCTGTTTGGCTGTGTCTGTGAGCCAGGTAAAGTCTCCTGCAGAGCACCCAATTTAGTCTAACTCTTGGAAGTGCTAGATGGCAGGTCACAGGCCTGTACAGCTGGGCGAGGGCAGTGGTGGCATGGGGGCCAGATCTCTCTTTCTCTTTGTTCCATTTATTCCCCCTGGTAGCCACAGAAATCTGTGTTCTCTTAGGGACTCCTGGCCCTGCCGTGCAGTTCTCTTTCCTTTTCTTTTTTTCTCATTTCACTTTCTACTTTGGAACCAAAACAGGCACAGATATTGGATGCGAGAAGGAGTGCATAGAAGAAAATACTTCAAGTTCTTTTTCCTGTGCTCAACACTTAACCTGTTAAGTTTTTTTTTTTTAAAAAAAACATATTTTTACTGCCTCATCTGGTACCAGCCAGAGAATCAACACTATTGAATGAGGGTGAGGAAAAGAAAACAGAGTGCTGTCTCCATCAGGCCTGTGATGAGGGGAGGTGGCATGGAGGAGCAGGCAGGAAGATGAGGTGGAAAGACAGCCTGTCTCATCTGGGGCTGCAAAGGAGGATGTTCCCTGGCATAGTGTCCCAGCAGGGAAAGATCTACATAGGAGAAAGAGAAGGTCTTGCCCAGCTTGTTCTCTCTGGGTTAGTTTTCTGCTTACACAGGGAAATGGTGTTTACTTTTAATCTTGGAGAGAACCTCTTGAAAATAGCCCCTCTCACACAAAGTTGGCAGTGGTACCATCACCCAGCCACCCCTCACCCAGCTGCATGACCTGCTTTTTCCCCCAACGTGTCCCTTTCTGCCTCATGGATGCACGTTGCAGCGGGTAGTACTGGAGCTGCGGAAAGTGAATTTCTTTAATAGAACTCCCAGAATTCGCCAGCTAGCTGCTCACGGTCTGGATAATACCTAGCAGGGCTGGGCAAGTTCCCATCTTCCATTATGGATCTTGTAGTGGAGGGGCCCCAGGAACACAACCGAGTTAGCATCTCAGGATGATAACAAGGAACCAGCTGAGCTAATCTGGGAGGCTGCCTTTGAGTTGCCCTCTTCCTGTGCAGACACACCCCCTTCCATTGAGGGAGATTTGTGAATGAGCTGCAGCTCTGCCCCATACTCTGAGCTGCTCCAGTCAGGAGAGCGAGCCCAGTCAGCCTGGCCGTGAAATCAGCAAGTCCTCCACATCCTGTTTTCAGAACAGCCTGCTTGGCAGCTTTCTCAATGGCTTCATCTCTCCCCTGAGCAGCTGGAGGTCGGGAAGAGCAGACCTTAGAAGACACAGATGTCGCTGGGACATCTGTGGATGGGAAGTGTGTTGACAGGCTGCTGGCGAGCTCTCTGTGTGCTGGTTTGCGTCCTGTGTTTTTTCAACTTGAATTGCTTGGGCAACTTCTAGATTTCTATTTCTCTTCCATCCTGTGGCCTTAGACAATGCAGATATTTCTTATAACCATTGCTTAAATTATGGTGGGAAAATGGGAAGGGGGGCAATTAAATTCACAGTTCTTTCTCTCTGACTCCGCTCAGTTACTGCCAAGTTATGACCCTGCTGTAGTAGCTAGTGTACTTGCACAATGGTTTTGTGTGTGTGTGTGCGTGCGTGCGCGCCTGTACATGCATGTGCACGTGCGCACCATATTCCCATCATTCAAGCACTGTTTAAAACCCCAAAGAGGACAGGGTGAAACATGGGCAGGTGTAACAGGGGAATCTGAAAAAATGGATTGCTATAATCATTTAATGGCTGGGTACTAATTTGCATTTTAAACTTGATGGCCCACACTAAGAACCCTTAATTTTCTTTTTCAGTATAATTAATATAATTAAGCAGCTTGAGAATAGCATTAGATTATTTGGGAAAGGCAGAATTAAGGCTGTCTCAGGCCATGAGCCACGACAAAGGCCCACATAGTTGTCACACAGTGTGGTTGTTGTCACACAGGCAGTTAATCATGACTTAACATTTATTAATACATTGATTAAATCTACTGTTAGTTGCCCATGAGTAAAACAGATAAACTGAATAAACAGTGTTAATCTCATCTCCTTTTGTTTTCCACTAATGGGCAGAGCAGACCAGGGCAGAGAAGAGGTTTTCTGTCCTGTGTGACAGGAAACAAGACGCACCTCTTCCAGGATGGTGGGAGCCACCTGCAGTTTCTCAAAGCACTTGCATTGAAATAGTTAACAGTTGGAAATAATTGCTGTCTACCTGGAGGCACCTGTTAAACTAGTCACATTTTTGTTACTGAGGTAATAATTGCAGCCCAGGGGTGGTAGTGGTTCATCACATCTGCAGCCTTCCCTTTCTCCCAAGGGGGCCAGGAGAGCACACATGAGGAGTACTGCATTCATTATGACTGCTCTGTGCGGTTGGCAGTTGAACAAGAGAGAGGGGACTGATCCAGACTTGGCCAGTGAGCCTCACTGGAAAGCAGTGGCTTGAAGCTGCTTCTCCCCCAGCCTCTCCTGACATTGTCATCCTGCACCTCGCTTCCCAACTGGGCTGTCTGATAATTAAGAGAAAAGTTTGTGGGCTCTTCTTTGCTTCCTGTTCCTTTGCATTTTTCCCAGAGACAGTGACCCTGTAGTGGAAGTCTTTATGGCCTTCACGTACCCTTTGTGCCTGGGAGGGAGGTGGGGCTGGTATGGCATGTACATTCTTTCCCCGGTCCATCTCGTGAAACTGGAAGAAATTAGGCAGAGTTTGAGAAGTGCTGTTCACCGAGGTGTGTGTTTGTTTGGCACAGAAATCTTATTTGTTTCAAACAGATGAAATCTGCCCTTTATCAGTGCTGGGCACCTTACACTGTAAGTATGCTCAGAATTTGTTCTTTTCCAGCCTGCCTTTTAAAAATCTTGTTGCCATAAAAGACAGATTTAGAAAATACTTCGTATTTCCTCTCTTTTGGGGTCAGCTCAGGAATTAGCGTGTACTGAAAGAAGAATCCCTCTGTCTTACTCTTGTCTTGGCTGGTGCGACAGATCCTAGGTTTGAGAGTTAGGTTCAGAAAGACCAAAGTGGGGTCTTGGGGATTGGGGGAGTTTACAGATGTGGTGAAGGATTTGCAGTTCTAAATACTGCAGTGGAACAGATGTTTGCTATTCCTGTCTTGGGACAGACTCTCTTCTCCTTTCAGTCCAAGCGTCCCCAATGCTCTTTCAGAACTCAGATGATTCAGAATCACAGCAGGGGCTGGAGCGAGGAAGTATTCCTAAATATTTCCAAACTGAGATCATCTTTGGCAGTTCAGACTGGCTGTGGGAGGATTATTCAGTGATTTGTCTACTCTAGAAGTGACCATCTTGATTGCTTGAGGTTGGTGGTGGAGGGAGTCCCAAAAACCCTTTTTTCTAAAAAAATGGAGAATGAGGCTTCTGGGAAAGAGGAGTCACTCCAGTGTTTTCATACATTTGACTTCAGAGTTTCCTATTCTGGTATCATATGATGCTTCTCTATAACTCAGGCCAGAGCTGTAAAATTTCGCTTGTGTCCAAAAATAGGCACACAGACAGGCAGAGAGAAACCACAGCATTGCCTTCGAGGCTGTTAGTAAGAGCTGGAAAGTATTTTGGGTTAGCAGATGGGTTTTAGCAGCAATCTTTCCTTGCTTTGTGTAGGGAAGTTGTGGGAGCCAGCCTTTGGATCATCACATCCGGCTGCAGACCTCCTCCTCTTGTTAGGGAGATATCTTCTGCTTCACAGACAGCAGTGCTCAGGGCATTTTTCCTCTGTGACAGGTAATGTTAGGAGATGTCTGTCATAAGTACATAACAGTTAGTCTCTTTGTGCGATGGGAAGGAGATGCCCATCAGAGCTTGAAGAGGGGAGCGCCCACCTCTCCACCTCCCCGTCCTAAGTAGAGGGTCTCGTATAGGGGAGGGGGGTGCAGTTTTGAAAGGCTGGGGTTTTGCAGGCTGGGAAGACACAGTAAGAACAAGACTGCTGTTGGGTGAGTGGAGGCCTTAGGAAAACAAGAAGAGTTCTGAAGGGTGTGCTGACCAAAGACCCCTCCCCAGTCCAGCGTGCTCTGGCCTACCGGGCAGCACTCTCTCACCTGCTCAGGTTGCTGCCCAGAAACTGGTGCTGAATGGCATGCAGACAGCCCTCTTGAATCCAGAACAGTGAACCACCCTGACAAGCCGCCCAGCCTGTGGCTGTCCTGGTTGTCACACGCTGCGTCTCCCCTCGCTTTCTTCAAGTTCTCTCCTCCCTCCCTCCCTCCCAGGACTGTGGGGTGGGGTAGCCACCCTGTGGCCTTAACGGGGTGCCTGTTGCTTGCTTCCATTCATGCTGTGGCTTAAAGATCTGTAAATAAAGGAATCTCCCTCTGGTACTCCCCCATCAAGGGAAAATCCCTGGCGATGTCGCCCCTGAGACAGAGAAGTGGGGAGGGCCGAGCGCTGGCCTGTCTTCCTCACATTAGGGATTGACCCGTCCAGAGGCAAACAAGGTGAGGCACGTGGGAGTAAGTGAGTGAAGTGGCAGGCTGCTCCTTCAGGGAGCGCTCCTGGATGCTCCGGACTCCACACGTGCCTTCCCTTCTGGTAATTCTTATGACCATCTGCAAGGTAAGGGAGGGCCCCCCATAATGTGGATGAGGGTCTGCTCAGAGGTAGTGGCCATCTAACAAAACTCCTGGTGGGGTCAGAAAGGCTTGGACTCACCTTGGGACAGCCTAGTTTACAGCTCAGCCTTGTGGTTGCTAGGCTGCCTTCACTCTCAGAGGAAGTACGAATAGGGAAAGTGATCCTCTGCCAAGACGGAGTGCTCCTCACTCACCCCAAAATAGCTCCAGGAAGCTTGTGTGAGGACTTAGGGGGAAGGGCCCCCCGATCACAGCAAGCGGAGCATTGCTACACAGGCTTTGGATTTTTCCAGAAAATCCAAGTATTTTTTCAGCTAATATTTTTCCAGAAATGTGGTGTTGGTCAGACCATTGTAAAGCTCACAGTGTTATCCTGGATGGAGGACCAGGTGGCTATACTTAGAGGGGCTGGTTCCCTCTGCTGCCTGATGGGGCCGTGCTCGTCCCCAGTGCCACAGCAGCAGTTACGCCCAACCTTGCATTGGCCACCCAAGGACAGGGCGCACAGTGGGCCTTGAACCATTGGGGGGTTCCCAGCTATGCGGCAGCCCCGGCAGTGGTCAGAGCAAGGAGCTGCAGGACAGTCGACCATGCCTGTTGTGGGAGGCCTGTTGGTTCTCTTTGACCTGGGCAGAGAGTTTATTTCTCTCTCACATGAGGATGATGGTGCTGGCCTACCTTACAGGGCTGTTGTAATTATCACTGATCAAAGTGTCAATGAAGTGTTGTCGGATATTTCAGGTATGCTGCATAAAAGTTAAATGTCATCCTCCTACCCCCCCACGCATTATTAACAGAGATACTAACATTAACGCATAATGGAGGTGCTCCAGATGATAGCTGTGGGAGATGGAAGCCCTTGTGAAATTTTATCCTGGCTCCCCCTCTGCTTTCTGTTGCTCCCTGTAGAGTTTGGAGGGCTGGAGAGGGGGTGTGGGTCATCGTTTGCCAGCTGCCCACCTGCAGGCAAAGTAGCCCGTTGAGAGGCGAAGGTGGCCGTTTGCCTGTTCTCTCTCCACCCCCCTTCTTTCTCTGTCCCCACTGGTGGCTGTGGGTCAGCTAGCCTGCAGCCCCTGTGGCGTTGATAAGGAAGCAGGAAGGGAAATGTTGTTAACGACCATGGCTTCAAGTTTATTTTTGGTTGCTGGAAGAGCATTATTAGGGAGTGTGACTCTTGCCGAACAATGTATCCCTTCATCCAAGACAATGTGCCCATTGAGTTCCCATTGCTGCTACATTCACAGAGTTAAAGCAAAAAAGGAACTGGTTGGGATTTGGTCAGCCGAGCAGTTCCAAAAGAAGTAAAGAAAAGTTGCCATCTATTCTTGGTCTCCCAGGGAATCTGGCAAATTTGGCCCTCCCCTAACCCCGTGCCCTGCAGCCACAACTTCATTTTCATCTATTGCAGGGATGGGGTCTGCCAGCCCCTCTTCCTCCTCTCCTCTTGTGCTTCTGCCACCCTCCTTTCACCTGAACGGGCCATGTGAAAAAGCAGGAGGTGAAGCAGGCGGGCAAATAAAACTGGCCTTGGCTTGGCCTAGAGGTGGTCTCACACACAGCCCTCCCCTCCCCACCTCTCTCACTCCAGGCCACCTGGGTCTCAGCGTTCAGACGCCAGCAGCAGCTGACCTGACCTCCGCCCCGTCCTGAGGGCGTTGGCTTGACAAAAGGGAGCAGGAGGAGCCCGGCCTCTCTGGCTGACAGGAAAATTGGATGAATGCATCCATCTGTCTCCATTTAGCCTGAATCATTTAGCTGCTGTGAATGGGAAGCCGAGCAGTTTCTCTCTCTCTCTGTCTCCCTGTTTAGTGGCCTGTGTTTGTAATTCGTGTCAGGGGCCCCAAATCTCTCCTGCAGCACTTCCCCACCCAGGGACCCCCCACCCTAGGGAGGTTGGCGGAGGCCGTCTGCTGTTAGCCACAGATTTGGAGAGGTCTCCTGCACCTGGAGCAGCGTAGATGGGGTGGAAAACCTCGGTTCTTTTCCAGAAGAAATTCGGAAGTGGCTTTCTTGGACCGGGTGGGAGTTCCCTCTCTTTCTGCCTTTGGATTTCGGCCACTGCCAAGCAAATACCTCTGGGAAACCAAGTTAAGGAAGGTAGAGGGTCACCCCTCCCCATCCCCTCTGGTGCTGCCCTGACCTCCTATCTGGTGGGGAGCCGCCTGCTTCACTCCTGTGGCAGTTTAGTCTTCCGTTTTCTGCCCTGCATTAACTCCTCCTGCTGCTGCTCCTTTTCAAGGAGTCTAAACCCAACAGCGGTTGCCTCAGAGTTAATTTCTCTAAGTGGATGATGCAGCATGCAAATAAGCATATTTTCTTCTTTTTAGGTGCCCTGAGTCTGTCAAAGCAACACTTCGTAGAGTAACCCTGAATTCCTGTTCTTTAAAAAGGGAGAATAATCTCTCTTGCTGCAGCCTGTGCCTTGGTAAGCCTCCATTAAGGTCCTCCACCCACCCAAGGTTATGGCTTCTGCCCAATTAAAAAGGTTGCAGCGTTTTCGCCTTTCCTGGGTGGGGAGGGCCCCTGAGTGCCGCACAGGAGGCTTTCCTGCAGGGGTGGCCCTGTGTGAAGCCCAGGGGCCCTGCTCCACCTACAGCCACCCTGGGGTCCCTTGAACTCTCTCTGGAGGGCTGGCAGCAGGGGGATGCTGCGGGATGCCTCTGGGCTGGGCTCGCAGCCCAGCGTCAAAGGGAGAGGCCCTGCCTGGGTGTGGTTTGGCAAGGAGGGTAGCTGCAGCTTCTGGCAGAGGAGGCTGCGTAGCAATCCAGATTGATCACTAATGAGGCCGTGAGGCCTGGGAATGGAGCTGGGAACGGGGTCATGGAAGCCTCTGTGGTGCTGGGAGTCTCACCAGAGCCTTGGCTGGCAGTTTGTAGTCGCTGCTTGTGGCTCCGGGGCCTGTTCCCTCGTTTGCTGCCTCAGCCAAAATACCACTTTGGCCACTTGCTGCTGTCAGGACCAGGCGTGGGGTCCAGGGTGCCCGATGGCCGATCTCTTAGGATCTTTTATTTTCTTTTTTGGTGAGACTCAGGAGCTGGCCTGGAAGTAAGGTGGGGTAGAGGGCAGAGTGCCACCCTCTCTCCAGACTGACAAAATTCCAGTGTGCCCCAGCCCAGACCCCTGGCTGAAGCCGCCTTCCCTGAGACCCCCTCTTCCACTGAAGGGTTGTTAGTTGCAACTGGGCATCAAGAGAGGAGGAGACGCAGACGGAAGCACATGGCAGGAGCACCAGCGGTGGCACCTGGGGTGGGGGTGGCGGATGGGCAACCAGCCCCCCATGCCCACTCTGCTTCTCAGCCACCCAGTTGATTTGAACAGCATGTGGGGTGCCGTGTCAGTTACCTCTGAATTTCACCTGCTCCCTAGCTGTGCATTTTTATGGCTTCCAGTCACCCTGGTCTTGTTACTGTAAATAGTATTGTTTCTTGTGGGAGGTCACTGTGAGCCACCCAGGCTGTCCTATTTTCCGATTGCGAGGCAAAGGGAGCTCAGGAAGATGTGAGGAAACCGGCCGGGGGAGGAAGCACAGTAGCTCCGAGGCATCTTTCATTCGGGACAGCTGAACCAACTTGATTCTGCTCCAGCCTGGTTTTGCATGAGCTGCTGGGGAAGAAAATAAGGTTTATTTATAGTTCCGGTGTTGTGCTTGGAGGACAGCCCTGGCCTGCTTTGGGTTCCCTTGATGTGCATGCGCATGTATATATGGATGTGCGCATGGGTGTCTTCATTCCCATGCAAGCAGTTGGAGTATTACCAGCTGCCAGGCTGACATCTTGGGCCAAGTTTTTGTTGGCTGTGGCTGCAGCCCCTCTGCCCATCCCTGCATAGAATGAAAGAAAGACACCTTTAAGCTCATGTTTGAGCAGGGAGACTCAAGTTCCAGACTGTACGGGGCAGGAGGGGCTAGAAAGGGATAGGAGGAGCTCTGATCTACGGGCCAAAGGCAGCACGCACAACCATGGCCTTCAGCAAAGTCCCTCTGGGGTCCAAGTGCTCTTGGGGTCTCCTCAGTGAGTGGCTAGTGGAGCTGCAGCAGCAGGGGAGCTAGAAGGGGCCCTCCAGCCGAAAGCTCCCGGCACAGATCATGCGCCCACCACACGCTAACTGTGGTCGTTTTGAATGTAACAGCAGGTGGGAGGGGGAGTGCGCGCCTGGCGTCTCTCCTGAGCAGTGGTGCCTTGCCTGTCCAGTTTTCCATTTCCAGTCTGGCCCACTGGCAGACTGATGCAGAAGTGGATGGGTTTTGTTTGGTGAAGCATATCAAGGAGATCCTGGGGGGTGTCCAGAAAGAGGGTTGGCATTTAAGTTATCCAGGACTGCCATGCAATGGCAGAATTGTGTACACGCAGCAGGTAGCTTTCTTTTGCAGTAAGTAATAAGTAATGGCAGAAGGTCAGGCTCAGAGCGATTGCTGGCATGAGCAATTGGAGTCTGTCCTTTTATTCACCAGCCCACAAGGCATTCAAGGGGGAAGGAGGACATCCTAGACCAGTGGTTCTCAACCTGTGGGTCCCCAGATGTTTGTGGACTTCAGTTCCCAGAAGCCCCAGCCACTATGGTCAATGCTCAGGGCTTCTGGGAGCTGAAGTCCACAAACATCTGGGGACCCACAGGTTGAGAACCACTGTCCTAGACACACGCACTCCAACAGTTGTTTGCAAACTTGTCTGGCCGTGGTGGCTGGAGGCCTCTGGCTGAACTTGCCCCAGCGCACCACCTGGTGTCGAGTGCCAATCACTGCAGCTGTGGGAGGGACTAAAGTACATGTCTAGAATCCCAGAGGTATATGACCTTCCCTTAGCAGCTTTTTTATTTTAAAAACGCAGCTGGGAAGTATCGGGAGTGGAGAAATAGCATTTGGGAGCAGGTGCCTAACTGTTCCCCCCACTGGCCATTTCCAGGCTCAACATTGTCCCTCAGGGCCCCTTCCTGTCCCCCATTCACAGCTGTCTTGAATCCTGATGTGCTGAAACTGAGCATTCAGTGCCTCAGCCCCCTGACGCTTGGCGCCTTGGTCTGCTGGGCTGCTAGCCACTGGCAGACACTTGCCAGCTGGGTCACTGCTCCCTCTCCCATGCTAGGAAGAGGAGGATAAGCTTCCGGGCTAGAGGTGGCACCAGGAGTCCTGCGTTCCCCAACACTCCCCCAAAGCAAGACCGGGCTTCCTCGGCTTCGCAGGCGCGTTCTGCAGCAGGGGGACAAGGCCAGAGGCCAAGGCGGTGCAGCCCCCATTGCCAATGAGCAGCACCCAGGGACTCCCTTCCCTCCCGCAGCTGTTGCATTGGGTTGCTCTTCCATAGCCAGCCCTTCACTGCTTTAAACTCTGCTAGTGTTTGGTTTTTTTTATTACAAATGTGCTAAAAAAACACAATTGTTCTGTAATTGGCTAGTTACAGCTCAAACTACTTCAGCAGCAGCTGTTGCTGCTGGGTGGATAAAGCAGACTGTGCACTGCAGGGTGCCTGCCTCTGTGTGTGTGTGTGTGTGTGTGTGTGTGTGTGTGTGAGAAAATGCAGAAGTCATCTCATGTACGCTTTCTCAGGTAGGAAACAGGAGGTGTAGATTTAACTTCTCTCTCCCATTTCCTGCTTGGAAAGAACTTGTTAGAGGCCTCTAACAAGTTCTGAGCACTATGTCTATTTTTAAACTTCTTACATTGCATTATCAAAGTGGCTACTTAAAATCTTGCCAGATTATGGGTCTGAATGGTTAATTTAGCTGTGAGTGGGAATGACTTTCAGGGCTTTACTCACTGCAATGCCAGAAATCTGGATACTGAAACAGAATTTTGGGGGAAGTGTGCAGAATTCTTATCGGGGGAACATGCCTGCATTCCCCCCCCACCCCTGTGTCCAGCCTGGAAAGACTTTGGGGAGGTTGGGGGCGCCATCTGCCCTCGGCAGCTCCGGAGGCAGCTTTGGCTGCATGTGGCCTTGCCTGGAGCCAAGGGTCAGAAGGCCAAATGGCTTTACAGAAATTTGGCAATATCAGGGGAGCGCAAGAACATCTTCTGACACTGACGTTGTACGCTCATCTCCCTCCCAACCGCCATCTCTGCGGAGGGTTATTTTTACTTGTTGGCAAAACCACCCTGGACTGTTCCTGGCAAAAATGCCTCTCCAGGCTTCCCCAGTAAGGCCTGCTGGACAGGGGGGCTGGGGGGCACGGAAGCAGCTGAAGCAACTCCTCTGGGTTCAGTGGGGGGTGACAAGTTGTTGTTGTTGGGTACCTTCAAGTAATTTCTGACTTACGGCGACCCTAAGGCAAACCTTTCCCGGGGCTTTCTTGGCAGGATTTGTTCAGGGGGTGTTGCCACCATGGCCTTCCTCTGAGACTGAGAGAATGTGACTTGCCCAAGGTGACCCAGTGGGTTTCCGTGTCTGAGTAGGAATCCCAGTCCCATGCTCAGACTGCTACCTCGCAGTGGCTCTCTGAAAGGCCATTTTCCCTTGTTGTTCTGCCTGCCTTCCCAGTGCCCAGAGCAGCCTCCCTTCTGTCTCCAGCCCCCCTCACCATAGGTGGAACCAAAGGGGGGCAGCCACGGGGCCACCTGAGTGAGGAGAGACCTGGTGAGTGGAGCGGAGAAGAGGACAGCCTGCAGGGCCTTTGCAGTTTGGCAGAGTGGGAGGCTGCTGCCTTCCACCTTGGGCGGGGCGTCTCCCACTTCCAAAAGGTGGGTCTTGGGCCAGTGGGTCTAAACAGGCTCCTTTTGGAGAGATGCGCACTTCAAGAGAGGCCTTTGTGGCTGATCTGTTGACATCTTGAACATAAACGGCTGGACTGTGATAGTTTGGATCGTGTGAAAGCTTCACCATTTGGGCACGGAGCCAGTAGCTCCTCATGAGGCAGGCATAGAAAATTCAGAGGAGAGTACAGGTGTTTCTAGTGAAATGAGACTTTTTAAAGGTGCTGGTGTATTCAAGGCTTATCAAAACTACCTAGTGGACTGCTGTTTGAATCACAACACTTTGGTTCATGTGTGGAAGAACATTTTAAAAAATGTTTCTTGCCATACACCTGTATGTGGAAAACCAGCTGCTTTTCAGCTTCTGGACATTTGGGAAAGCCTCCTTCTTACAAGAGAAACACGTTCAAATTGTGATGTCTTTTTTCTCTTCATCTGGATCGATTTGAATATGCAGTGGACTTCCAATTGGCTGCTTGGTTCGAGGGACACTTGCCTCCCAGCTTTCTTCTTGAAATGGGATGGTAGAATACTTACTCACGGAAAATCGGTGTGTGAATAGGTGCTTCCCCATGTGCCATGCAGCTCACACAAGGCAGCTGAATTAATGATGGGATTTGCTGCCGGAAGAGGTGGTCACACACGTAAAAGGGAACTTTTGCACAGGAGGAGGAGGAGGGGGAGGGAGGGAGGGAGGGATTATTCTGTGGTTGCCTTCATGGAATCTCCGTGCATGGAGCCAGTCTGCCTCTTGATTTCAGCTGCCACTGGTGCAGGAGACCCTCACCTCCCTTGTGGGCTTTGGGACACCCGAGTGCCGGGGTGGGGACTGCAGTGCTCGCTCCCCAGGTGCTCTTCTAAGGGCCTCTGTGGGGAAGGGGAGCAGGTGGAAGGGGGTCTGCCTTCTCTCTCTCCTGCTTTATCCACCCAGCCTGAGCCTCTCCCCCAATTTGCTCCCTGCTTGCTTTGCCCACTGGTGAGCAGAGTGAAGGTCTCGAGTGCCATCTTCTGGTTAGCAGAGACAAATGCATCAGAGAGAGGAGGAAGAGTTGCAGGGAAAAGGCTGGATTCATTCCCTGCTGTTCAAAACAAAACAAGGCCAAGGGGATGGCTAAGATCTGTAAATGGCCCAGTATGTACCAAACGGCCAGAGTTTCAGCATTGCATGGCAACTCTGGAGGCCGGGGTTTGAATGTCTGCTTAGCCCATGGAAACCCAGTCTGGGCAAGTCATACTCTCTCAGCCCCAGAAGAAGGCAAAGGCAAACCCCCTCTGAACAAACCTTACCAAGAAACCCCTGTAATAGGTTCGCCTTAAGGTTGCCATAAGCCAGAAAGGACCTGTGAAGGCATGCATCCAAAACAATATACCAAAGGAAGCTGCGCAAAAGTCTAGGAATGCCAGCAGCGCCTGGAAGGAATCCAGGATGTGTATGTTCTCTTGAAGAAGAGAGAATAAATATAAAGAGAGTGAAAACACAAAGTAGTAGGAACTGATTACAATTCTTGGAAAGTTAAGCCTGTGTTCACCTGGTGCCTATGCAGCCAGAGTGCGATGGAGGACGTAACGACTTGGGGGACCTGATCCACCCGGTTTCCAGCCAGGGCACTGGCAGGGGAGCTTCAAGCCCTGGAGAGGAGGGGCATCCTGCTGAAAAGCTAGGACCCCGTCTTGGGGTTTCCTTGGAAGTGCAGGGGTTTTTCTATCTTCCTGGAATGGCAGTGAGCGGGTAGTGTGTGTGTGTGGTTGTTATGGTGTACCCCCTCCAAGAATTTCCTTGGCAAAATTCATTCTGAGGTGATGCCACGGCCTTCCTGTGGGGCTGAGAGAGTGGGACTTGCCCAGGGTCACCTCCAGGGGATTTCCATGGGCTGAACACAGATTCAGACCCAGGTCTCATGGAGTCCTGGTCCAGCATTCAAACCACGGCATTCTGGAGGTGTGTGCGTGCGTGCGTGTGCACACATGTATTGTTAAATTGCTGGGTTGAATTATATTCACAAATTCCAATCCATTAGCAGAGTATGAACAAAGACCGTGGCTTCTTGGCACGTGGCATCTGTTAATACGAGAGTCTGCACTACTGCCCCTGTCACAAAAGGAATCTTGTCGGAGAGAGTTTTGAACCAAGGGGAACTGACTTCTGGTATGCAGACTTACCGCTTTCAGACGTCCATGCTAACTGACCACCGTAAAGATGTAAAAGACCTGCATCACCTTGTGCAGCCTTTTCCAAAGTTTAGGGCAAGGGACATGATTTGCATCTTTCTGGATCTCGTTATGCTCTGTCCCACTCCCACAACTGTATAAATATGCTTTATGCCTGAGGCCTTAATACCGCTTGGTACTGTTTCCAAAGAAGTGGCTTTATATCTACGAAGGCTCATGCAAAAATAAAAAAAGTTGGTCTTAAAGGTTTTGCCACATTTCTTGCTTTCTTTCCTTCCCTCCCCCTTTTTTTTGCTTCCCCCTTCTTTCTTTTTGTGCTGTTAAAATGCGGGCATGCAGCTTCTTTTGCACGTAGCTTTCCCCATTGGCCGCTAGAGGGTGTAGCATCTACTAATCAGCATTATTAATCTCTTTAAACATTATATTGGAGGAGCTTCGCTGCCGTGACTTAAAAATGTTTTCAGATAACATGCAAACATCAAACAAGAAATTTGAATCTGTGTTACTGGGCTGACAAATGGCAAATAGAAATATAAAGTCGGAGCTGTCAAGAAACAACCACCGCAGAACAATCTGGGATGTTGCAGATCAAAGGGGGAAGGCTGCCTAGAAGGGCTCTGCTTCTTCAAGCAGGTGCCTAATGAGGGAGGGGAGGGAGGAAGGGATTGCCACGCAGTGGGGCCCCTGCCCCACTGTTGCCCTAAGAACTGCCTGTCTGGGCCAAGGGTGAAGAATTTGGGGCCTGGGAATTTGAATCTTGCCAGTGCTGCGCCCCGTTGAGTGCCTGATTATGGTCTCTTGACAGCCTGGGCAGAGTTTGCCTGTGGGAAGCGCTTCCCCAGGACAGACTTCTGGGCAGAAGGTAGGCCCTCTTTCTGGGTCAGAACCCCCCTTGCCTCGGGTGAAATTCTGCACTGAACCTGGCTCACGTCAGCTGGTCGTTTTGCCAGCTCTCAAGAAGCTCGGAGTAGCTGGAGAACGCTGGGAGAATCAGCAGCACGTGCCAAGAGGCGCATGGAGGCTTGTGCAGACAGAGCTACGTGGGCATCCGGGTGCCACGCGTGTTCACTCAGAAGAGTTTGTGTGAATGTGCCTTCAGGTCACCGGCTGACTTAGGAATGCCGTGGAGTTTTCTTAGGCAAGGAAGACTCAGAGGTGGTTTTGCCACTTACTTCTTCTGAAATAGAGCCTACAGCACCTGGTATTCCTCAGTGGGCTCCCATCCAAGTACTAGCCAGGGCTGACCCTGCTTACTTCCAGGATCAGGTAGGGTCTGGTGCCTTTGGGTATTGAGGCCCCTTACTCAGAAACAGGTCTTCCTTCATTCAGTAGGAGTTACATCCGGAGAGGTGTGTGCTGGTAGCTTTACAACACAACAAAGTTAAATGGGGCTTCGTCTCAGCTGCTTCCTGCTCGTGGGTTAGGGTGACAACCTCCATCCCATACATATGCCCAGTTTTTCCTTTATCTTCTACATTTTTATTCAGCTCTTTCTCAGAAAACACACACACAGATGTATTTACGTGTCACAAAAGTCGTATGAGGTTCGATCGAGGACTGACGACTGGCCCAGCTATCTCCATGGCAGAGTGGGAATCTGAACCCAGATCTCCCCATTTCTGATCCGTTACTGCACCATGCTGACTCTCACGCTTTATGTTGACTTCACTATCTGGTGTGCTGCATCATGGGTTCTGTAGTCTTTGAGGTACAGACCACAGAATGGCTTTGTGTCTGCGCTGCTTGCTCACAGGCACGCTGCACTTGTACGTTTGGTGTGGGTTACAGGAGGTGTGAGGAGGTTAACGTGCCTTGAGAGCATAGAGTCTCAGCTGCATCTCGTGCTCAGAGCCTTAAGAGAAGCCATGGGAGGAATGGTTGTGGGAAAAGGCTTGTGTGAGAACAGGGTGACAATGCCAGTGTTGCATATTTTTGGTGGTAAGTCTGCTCATAAACAAGGCATTCCATCTGCTGAATGTTGTTCCTCAAGACTGCTAAGAATCTCTCCCATGCTGTACTCAGAGGAGTGAGCACGTGGTTCCTGCCAAAAGTGGGGGTTTTTTTCATAAGGTGGTGGGAGAAATTACATTATAAGGTGTCCAAATTAGAATAATTTCATGGGGGTTTGATCAAAATCAGGATTCAAGAATTGGCTTGTCCTAGCTGCCTCCCTTCTGGCAGGGGCCCCCCTGAATGCACGTTACAGGTATTTTGTGGTGCGGGAACTAGGTCAATTATTTTTGTCACTCATTATTGCTCGTGAAAATGTGTGCAGCAAATATAGTCTTAACAGGCGGCAGTGGCTTAATTGTGGAAGCTGCCTTCAAATTTTATGTTTCTGGGATGTGTCCAAATGACCTCCATTTCCTGAACAGCCATCTTTCAAAAGTCTGGCGTATTTGGACACGTTGCTATGAAATCTAATTTGCAGGGTGTGAACATCTCCAGTGCGAATTCTCAACCATATTCTCCCTTGAGAGCTGAGTCTGAATTTCAGCCGCTGGCATGACTGCTGACCCATCCCCGGAGTCTGAGACAGTTCATTTTTTGGACGAGCACTTTGGATCCAACAACTGGAGGGTGAGGCCAATGCTAACTGGTGCCAAGGCCTCTCCTGTGCTCTGCAGATTCGCCTTTCGGGTTGTCACACGGGCAGACCAGGTGCATCCGGGCCGGTGCGGGTGTGTGAGGTGGGGAGGTGAAGCAGGAGCTGAGGCTCGGAAGGGTGCGTTGGGAATCAGAACCTATAAAAATAGCCCTTGCATTACCCGAGGAGATCCTCAGCCTGAGGAATGGGAAGCTCTTCTAGTCGCTTCTTGCTGGGGAGAGCCAACAGCCAGTCTGGGGAGGAAGAGCCAGCCCCTCCAGGGCTTGGGAAACCCTCCACCCCCTGCCAGGAGGGGCTTCAGCCCACAGTTCCTCTGGCAGCATGAACCCTTTCACCAGGCTCCTTGGTCCTCCCTGGCCCAGCGTGTCCCTCGCTCTCCACCGTTCCTGCACCGGAGGAGCAGCAGCGGCAGTAGCTTCTGACACTAGAAGATCATTCCTGGTTTGTTTCCATCTGCAAGTCAGAGTTCTGGCCTGGGACTGAAGGTCCTGAAACAGGGTCTCCTCTTCCCATAGGAATTGGGGGCCCAGTTGTACCCTTGGCTGTAAGGGAAAACTGAACCTCATCAGCAAAAGGGCTGGAAGGTTCCTCTGCTGCGTCCCATCTGCTGCCTCGTTGACCACCAGAAAGGTTCTTCTGTGGCAGTCACGCACATCAGTGTTTGGCACAGAAGGAACTCTTGGGGAGACCTGGAATGACCATGCCCAGTTCTGGTATGGAACATGTGGAATAATTTAATAAAGGGTGGTCAAAAAACACAACGTTCACAAAAGCATGTCTTTTCCATGAGGGATTAACATGGAAATCCATCATGAATCACGTCCATGTAGTGGCTAAAGCCATTGTAAGCGGTAGAGGAGGAGGAGGTGGAGGAGCGTCATTGCTTGGAAAATGGTTTCGGAAAAAATCATACAAGTCCACCCTTTGGATTATAAGACCAGGTTCAGTGGGTCTGCTGACCCATATGCAGAACAGGGGCTAACCTTCCACTCTGTTGGGGTTTGAAACTGGATTTGCCTAGAGGCAGCGGCAGGAGACGGGGATAGGCCTTCCCCTCTGCTCTCCCTTCTGTAATGTTGCCCCTGGTCTGAGTATCTTCCAGTTTATCTGTCTGCTGCCACAGAGCTGGAACATGAGGAGGCGTGTTGCCATTTCCATTGCAAAGGAAGGTAATCTCGAAACTGGAAAGCGGCTTGGTCAAAATAGTGGATGATGGTTGACTGAGTGCAGTAATCAGAGCTTAGAAATTAAAAGTAGGGGGAGCAACTGTCTTGTTTGAGCTCAACCGTCTTTCTGTAAAGAACACCCCTCTCCCTTGCCCCCACCGTTGTATCTCTCAAACAAGAACGTCAAATGTTATTTCTTTTGTCTCTTTCAGTTTATTGTGCAGTGACAGATACCATTAATAATTAATCTGGAGGAACTAATGATTCCCCGTTATTGGGCTGCTGCTCATTAACAGCTGGCTGAGATGGGTCTCTTTCCAGTCCCTCCACATCCCACCCAAGCCTACCTTTGCTGAGGTGGCTTCTCCTCTTCCTCCTCTTCTTCAGGCTGCGCTCAAAGGCAGTGCTTCCAGTTGCTGGGAAGCAAGTTCCACGCAAAGAGAGTCACGACATTTTACAAGGCCTGGTTAAGACATACAGTTCCCCAGGGAAAATTAACCTGTTGCTCTGGGTGTTAGTAGTTCTCAGGCCTCGCTCTGCTGCACCAAAAAACTCCATAGCTTGAGTTGCCTTGAGTGTCCAGCTAGGTGGCCAGGGCCCAAGTATTGGTAACGAGAACAATGGAAGCTGTTGCACTCAAGGGGCCTCTGTCGTGTTCCCCCCACCTCCGGATTTGTCCAGTGGGGGGTGGGTTGCTCTCTTTGGGCCTCTTGGAGACGGTGGTGGTGGAACCCTTCTCCCTTGCTGCCGTATCTCATCCGGCTGCTGGTGGGTTTGGCTTATTCTTTCTTTCTTTCTTTCTTTCTTTCTTTCTTTCTTTCTTTCTTTCTTTCTTTCTTTCTTTCTTTTTCTTTCTTCTCTCTCTCTCTCTCTCTCTCTCTCTCTCTCTCTCTGTCACTCTCCCTTTTTTTCCCCTTTTCTTTGACATTACCTGCTCTTCACTTTGCTCATTTTTAATGAGCAGGTTGTAAGGGTTCTTGAATGAGGTAAGTACCTTGAGTTAGGACAAAGGAAATCTGAATCCTAACCTGCTATAGATTTCTGCAGGACAAGAGGGTTTGGCATTAACCTGTCAGACACAGTCCATTCTACACCGTGTTCCCCAGCCCCCAAATTCCAACAGGGTGTATATTTAGAAACACTGAACTAGGAAATCTTAAAATTTCTGGATACATTTGCTTACAGAATTCTCCTATGAACGTCTATTGAAAAATTCAGCACATGGTGGAGTGCTAGCTTGGGGAGTCAGGCACGTAGCCAGGGATTCCACCTTCCTGAATTTCCTCCGTCGTTTTTTCCTCTCCTGTTGGCTGGAGGAGGGAATGAAAGCTGGTTGCATTTCTGTGGCCTATTTATAGATCCCGTGGCTATAGGAGGATTGTATTTTGCCAGCCTAAGCAGAAAGCAAAGGCACCTCCCTCGCCAGGACTCTGCAGCCAGCCTTCCCGGCTGCTTTGCTGCCTGTGCTCAGGCCAGCCCAAAGAGGAGGAATGGGTGCCGAAAGGCTTCCTTTACTTGCCTCTAACTCTGCTACTAAATTTCTTAATTTTATTTTCCTCAGTGCTTGGACTGAGATTCAGGAAAACTTCAGAGAACTTGGATACACGTTCTCAGCATGTTCAGTAGGACATTCTAGGGATGGGGGAGCGAATGGGAAAATCAGCCCTTGTTCTCTCTGCCTCCCTCCCATTTGTCCCTAGAATGCCCAGATTGCCTTGCCAGGCCACTCAGGGCCTTACATGGACTACAAAGACAGATTGCCGGAAGGAGAGGTCTGGCGGCTGACCGGCATTTCTCTCTTCCCAGCCCAGGTTCTGTAAGAGGGCGAGGGGCTGTCGGTGGCCACCCTCTGCCCAACAGACCCTTCTTGGTCATTGGGTGCTGGCTGGCTGAGCTAGACGCCTGGGGCCTGATCCGGTGTAGGGCTCTTCTAATCTTACATACACTTGCCACTGGCTTGTAGTTTCTGTGGGTTTGTTGTTGTAGAAGTTATCACAATCTGAAAATGAATATATGCATTTTGTAATTTGCTAATATTTGTAAGTTGCCAGTGTCCTCTTGAAGCTTTAACACTTGACAACAGCTGGGTTTTAACTCTTTCCCAGCTTCCACCATTGTCTGAAGTGTGCATGAAGGGGAAGATTCTTGCAGATTCATTGTGCGTCCCTGAGAACTGAGCCAGTCCAGACCTCTGTAGCCAACTGAACTGAATTCCAGGAAGCGGCTTCCAGAATGAATGCCTTGAGTATCCCCCAGGCCTGTCTGGATCGACCAAGGCTTGCTGGAGAAACGTGTGTGTCTGTGTGTGTATTTACAGAGACAACTCTAACGTATCTAGGTTATATATAATAGATGCATACATACATATCTAAACATATATAAACACTTAAACACTTGCAAGGCACATTCGCAGATCAGCACAATATGCAAATCTAAATTCCTGATGAAAATCACAAGCCGTCAGAAATTGGAACAGGTGTCTGAAAGTATAAATGTGAAGCTTTAATAAATATTTTAGTACTGACAATTTCAGAAACGTTATCTTTGAAAACATGGAAATACTGCCTCAGGAAAAACCAAAACATTTGATATTTTCAGGAATGCGTTAAAGCTACCATGTCAAGTTTGCACCAACCAGAAGCGCGTGTGGGTGTTCCCAGCTGCAGCTGATGTTACGACGGCCAATGGAGCCTCCATGTGCGGGAGCAGCGTGCCTTGAGCCTTACCTGCCACAGAGCTCCCCAGGGTGACCTCTGTGTGAAGTGAGGGTGGGCAGGTGGGCCACGGTGGGCCACGGGATCTGATCCAGGGCTCTCGGGCACGAGCAAGGGCCTCTGTGCCACCTCTTCCCTTATGTCCAATCCAGCTCAGAGCCTGAAAGGTTACTGTGTAAAAGTAACTTGTCCCGTGGCTTGGTAAAGCAGTTCCAAATTGTGATTCTCCCATTGTTTTAACAAAACTTGATACCTTGTTTTTGAAAAAAAAATTGTTGCCAGTTACCTCTGCCATTTGCTTGCCTTTTGCCCAGGTCCACAGAAGGAAGACACACGTGCCCCGGCAAAAGGTGGGGGAAATGGGGAGAGAGGCCAGCAGATGCCACGCAAATAATCAAGTTTGCGAAGGTCAAATCCATAGATGTGGAGGGAAGACTGTGCACAATGTCGCTTGTTTGGTTGCTATTTTCGTTGCTATTTGGCAGGAGGAAAACTTTGGGGTTGACACGAGAATGCCCTAAAAGGAGAGGAAAAAAGCCCACCTCTAAAAAACAGTTTATAAGTAATTTCTAAAAGCAACGAGAAGCAGTTACTTGCTGTAGCGGTGCTATGCCAGCTAAGTAATTCTAGTTCCTGCTTTTCAAAGTTGACTCTGTTTTGGCCTTTCTCCCTCGCAACACATAGTAAGTTGTGCGAGTCACTGCTGGCCCGGCTCCCCGCTCCTGGCTCAGAGGCTTCATGGCTTTAGTCTGGAAGCACCTGGTGTGTGTACGCGTACACGTACGCACGTCGGAGTGCCATTCTCTGCCGTGCCAGTGCCACGGCTGGTATGATTTTTGCCTCACAGTGCCCTCTCTGACTAGCTCTGGTGGTCCATCCAAGGCAAGGAGGCGGGGTCTCTTCCTCCTCCTCAAGATCCCCTTCTCCCCTTCTTGCTGTAGCTGCAAATCTGCCCCCCCTTCTTTGCTGGAAGGAGCCTCCAGCCCACCTGGCCACCAAGTCAGCCTCCAGACTCCAGAGGAGGCCTAGGAAGCCAACTTGGAATATTTTGTTATCTATTGCCAGTTTGTTTGGCTGGCATTGAAAAGAAAGTGAAGCCTCAACACAGTAACCTAAAATGATGAGATTATTAATTACATCCCCCTTCCCAGTTAGGAGGAGGTGGGTGGAATTAAAAATGCAGAGACTGCACAGAGTAGCAGATTATGTATATTTTATTGTTGAATAATTGGGACTGTTGGGTTCCCGGGAAGGTGCGGTGATGGTGACAGCCTTTTCATCTCATAAAGATACTTAGGCAGCCACTGAAGTTGCTCTGAATGCTCTATCCTTGTGGCGACCGCACGCTCTTCTGTCTTTGGTGCCTGGTGTGCGTTCCAGGGAACTTCAGGGTGCCTCGGAGATTTCTCAGGGGCTCCTCACGTAGGAGCCCAATCATCTCCTGTGCCTTTTGCTCTGTTGTTTATTGCTCCCCTCTTTGAATTCAGAGTGACCAGTGGGATTCTCAAGGTTGTGGCCCCCCAAAAGTAACTTTTCTAAGCTGTGGTTTTACAGTTGGGGAAGGGAAGACTTCAGTTGCTTCCTACAACATATTGTGAAGACACTTCCATTTTTAAAAACAAAGCAATTTTTGTAGAATGCAGAATTTCTCTAATGCGTGATTCTTAAAATGGGGCAGTCAAGCTGCAGAAAAATGTGAATACAGTGCAAGACGCCCAAAGTCAATAAAAGAGCAACATGTCACCAGATAGAAATGGATGGGTGCAAGGGCTAGCAAGAAAATTGAAAAATTACAGGCTTGCTGGAAAAGCAAGTTCTTCAGCAGTGAGGAAACATTGGCAGAATTCGCTGGGCAGGGGATGGGGTGGAAGCAGAATTTTACTGCAGTGAAAAAAAAGGAGGGGGAATAGTCTGCTTTATGGTGAGGAAGCCCAAAGAGGGCAGGCCCATAGCCAGCCGTGGACAGAGAGTGCTGTCCACTGCCTGTTGGGTCCCCAGCTGCCAAGTGGGGCCTGATGTCTGAGAGAGTGGGGCCATTGGTGCCTCTGCCCCCCTTCTTGCCTGATAGCCACACACAAGGGGCAGCAAGCTGTACCGGGGAGCTGGCAACCCTAAGCCTTGGCTGAACCCGGATCCAGCGGGCCAGGGCCCCTGGGACCCCCTGAACATCAGAGCTAGCCTGAGAAACCGGGGGGGGGCTGCTGGTGGGCGGGGGCAGGGCTCCCCCTAGCGGCCAGTTGGGCGGCAGCTGCCACTGCTGCTCCCTGCCCCTTCCCCTCTGCCCTCCTTCTCCCCCTGTGCCGGCAGCAAAGGGGAGTAGAGCTGTGCAGGTGAGACTGGCAGGGGTGACACAAAGGGGGCTTTCATCCCCCCTGAGATCACACGTCAGTTCTTTCAGCTACAAGATACCTTAAGAGAGATCTTAAAAGAAGTGTCATGTCGATAAAATACAGAACATCACCAGACAGACAGTCATTTGGTGATGTTCCCCCAGGGATCTTGTGTGGAAGGGTGAGGGGCCTGAGGCTTTGGGGAAGGGGCTCAGAGCCCCGCTTTCTGTGCAGAGGGTGCCAGGCCTGGGGCAGGGCGGCGGCGGCAGCAGCAGCATCTCTGGGGAGTGGCTCTCCTCCATGTGAGATGCTGGAGGGCCCCATGCGTGCGTTTGGGCAACGGCCACAGCCTTGAGCAGCGTGGGCCCTGGGGTGTCATTGCTAATAGGATTCAGAGCTTGGATGGTCCTGGATGGCCACAGAGCTGCTGCTGTGCATGTGTGGGAGAGCAAGGCCCATCATCCCTGGCCATTCTGACTACCTGCAGCATCTGTTTATTTATAAGACCTTATCATCCTATTCTCTCCCTACCCACCAGGGCCCCCAAGGGGACTTTTACAGGTTTCTGCACCAGAAGTAGTTCTAACATCTGATGCTGAAAAGTGGAGTATCTTTTTAGTCTGTGAGATGGCTCAGCCATTCCCTGGCAAAAACATAGAGCAGCAGGTCCTCCCCCGGCAGAGAGAGGACACCCTGCCATCCGTGCCCTGCAAGAGGCATTCCCTCCCGCACTGGCAGCGGGCACACATGTCCCTGTCAGGCACAGGATTGTGGTGGTGAGAGCTGCTCTGTTGAACTTGTCTTGGCATCTGCTCTCTTCACCGCTGGTGCCACTTCTTTCCTTTCTTCCCCATTCCTGAATTTCCTCCTTAATGCATCTTGTTCTGTCATCCAGCAGATCTCCACGAAGGATGGTATGGCAAGGAGTGAGTGATGGGGTAATAATTCTTGCCTCGGAGGGCTGTTGGAGGAGCCCAGCCTGAAGTCATGGCAGTGCCAACCGGGAAGTGGCAGGTGAGTGCTTGCATCATCTTCAGGCTTGGACTGGGAAGGGAAGAAAGAGCTGGGAGGGGTGGCAAGTGCCAACCACAAGACAGGGAAAAAGTGTGGGTTTCTGCTGCTTCCTTTGGCTTTTTGTTGTTTTTTAGGTTGGTCATGGGGCCTTTCTGCTCAGAGAATTGGATAAGAATGAATTTGAAAACTCTTGCTATCCCTCACTCTAAGAGTTGTGTGGCAGGCAGAAGTTCACTGGAGAAGCTTTCTTTAGCACAAAGTAAATGCAAATGGAGGATCCCCCCACCCACTCCCTCTGTCTGTAGCCACTGGTCAAGTTCTCGCCACCAGTCTGGACAGCTAGCTCCATACAGGGGATGAGGAGGCCTTCTTGCTTCATCCTCTCCCTTCAGCACTTTCTGTTGGGGCAGAAATGAATTGGTGCAGGCACACACCACACACCTTCCTCTCAATTCTTTTCTGCAAGTGTTTCAGCACTAGCTCTGTGACACAGAGCCATATTTGATTTTAGTGGAGAGAGAGAGAGACCACCTTTCCAAATGTTATGGCATGTGACATGAGGAGGGGTTTGCAGCCATGTTGGGATGAGGGGCTGGATTGGACAGGGGAGGGAATCAGTTTGCCCTGAATCTTTTTGTAGAGGTCTGCAATTCAGTTCTTGCATCCACAGGTGACAGCAATTTGGGTCTCTCTTACTGCAGAGTTGGAGAAGGTGCAAAAAAGAGCCAACCACACAGTTAAAAAACTGGAGCAATTCCCCAAGGAGAAATGTTACAGCAACATTTTGAGCTCCTTTAGCTTAGGAAAAAGTGGAGACAGAGGAGAGGTTTATAAAACTGGTGTGGAGAGCAGGTGTGTTGGGGGGCGCGTTTCTCCGTCATCCCTAATCCTAGAACTCAAAGGAGAGCTTCCCTGATGCTGAGTGAGAGGGGATTGGGGACAGATGGAAGAAAACTTCCCTCCTCTGCATAATGCGAAATCCATCTGTGGGATTCATTGCCACAAGATATGCCGGGGAGCAACTTGATAGGAGGCCACTGAATTCCACATGCTCCTCTGCAGCTTGTGTGGCCTGGACCACTCTGGGGAGATGAGTAGGGGAAAGACAGCCCAAGCCCCCACCCCACTCCTGAGCCTGAGAATATTGCCTTCACTGCCAGGTTGACCTTCCCGGTCCCACGGCAGAGGAGGGATCCATGCGGGGGGGATGGCTTGGCAAGGGAGACACCATTGGCTGTCCGTTCCAGAGACCGCTTTCCAGCAGCCCCTTCCCACATGCCCACCATCTTGAGACATGTAGCAAGAGGTACTTCCTGGGCCTTGGTGGCGGAGCTGCTTGTGGATGTTCAGCCTTGGCAGCCTTTTCTTTCTTCTTTTAATTTTTCTTCCCTGTTTCTCCCATTTCGGGCTTAGGTAAGTCATTCCAGGGAACGTGTCTGTTTGTGAAAGGGAACACAGAGGAGTCTGGTGTGGCCACCCGGGGGCAGCACTTCTGTTTCACAGCTCAGCAAAGCGAGAGGGCTGAGGGAAATGAAAACAGACGCACGCATGCGCACATGTCCACAAAGGCCGGCTTTCGGCCAGGCAGCTGTAAACAGGCAGGCACAGAAGCGAGGCATGTTGGGATAGCTGGCGCTTGTAGGTGTCAGTGCCCAAGTAACCCGTGTGGGGTCCTTAAGGCTGCCTAGCAGGCGCTAAGGGAGAAGACGAGGAGGAGGTGGTGGTGTCCTGGAGTCTTCTTTCTGGGCTTTAATGAGGGCTCTTGGCCTGTTTTCCCTGTTGCAGCTGGAGTCATACAAGCACGTTGCACCAGTGGGTGAATGCCGTGGGGCCTGTGGGTGGAAATGCACTGTTGCAGTGAAAATGGAGAACACCTTGCATCACCCACATGGGGCCGTTTTCAGTACTGGCACTTCTTGGGGCCGGTTGTGAACTGCGGAGGCCTGTTTCATTAGGGTTTCATGTGCCTGCTTGATGACAGCAGCATCTGGCAACAGTCCGTGTGGCCACATGGGCCGCCCTGCTCAAGACGGTAGGGAGATCATTTCCAGCAGTTCCCTTCTGTTTTGCTCTATTCTGCTCTGCTTTGTCCGTGCTTGTTCCTTTGTGAGTCAGAGGAGGGGGGAGGCAGAGGGATGTCCAGGCAC
This sequence comes from Iguana delicatissima, assembly GCA_948472985.1. Classification (NCBI taxonomy): domain Eukaryota; kingdom Metazoa; phylum Chordata; class Lepidosauria; order Squamata; family Iguanidae; genus Iguana; species Iguana delicatissima. The sequence goes on along the minus strand of CAOKZL010001001.1, from coordinate 316,961 downwards.
AGGTTGACACAGGTGGACTCTCCCACCCATGGAGACAAGATGCTGCCTTCTCCCTTCCCTGCGCACTTCCAGGGCTACAAGCATCCACTGTGATCCTCCAGCGCTTTGGACTTCCACTCCCAGAATCCTTGGCTGTTGCTTGCATCAGACAGGCTTCTGGGATCTGAAGTCCAAAAACTTCTGGAAATCCAGAGGTGGAGGACTGTCGTGCCTGCTCCCTCTTCTCTTGTGGGAGGATGCAGTCAGCCTTGGTATGCTGGTGTTGGCTCCTTGAAAACTTCAAGGCCCTCTGCAGTGAATCCTTGCCTGACAGAACATTTTAAAGGCACTGAAATTTCCTGAGAACCCACCCCACGCAGAGAGGGTTGGGAAGTGCCCCTTGGTCAGATGGCCAAATGCACTGTCCTTAGCAGGCCAGGGGGCATCAGTCTGTTGACCGGGTCAGCAAAGCAGGGGAAAAAGAAACTTTGAAAGAGACTGAGCTTGGTGAAAGAGGGAATTGTGTCTTCAGTTATAATCCTCAGAAAATATTTTTTTAAAAACCAAAGCACAATCCTATTTTCAACATATTTAAAAACACAGCAGTAGAGAGAGGTTGCAAAGGCGCCAGCATCTTTGAGATTAGCCCTGTGATGCAAAATACAGGTTGAAGGATGCCAGAATGTTAATGCTAAAATACCTGTGATTTGCAAAAAGGCAAAAAGAAACAAGGAAAAAAGGCATTTATTATTCTACTCTAATTGTGTCGGGACTAATCTTCACTCCCCAATACAATACAGTAATAATTGATATTATTAGCTTTGATGATATTATTCTCCTGAAATGTTTTCACGTGTGCCAGGGAGTTTGAAAGAAACTGCACGAAGGTTAGCTGAGCAGAATGGAGTACTGTTTTTAACTCTCTCTCTCATTCTCTCTCTCTCTGTGTGCGTGCAGGTATACGCATGTGTGTGTGACAGAGAGAAAGAGAGGAATTTATTTTTTAAATTACAGTAGTAAAAAAGTGGATATTGAGTGTGCCAGATTTTTCTCATAATAGAATCCCACAAATGTTTCATATTTGCTCCTATCTCCTTAAACATAAAGCTTTAATATTCCATGGGAATCTTTTCTTCTGCTGTTTAACTTATTAGGAGTTACTGTTTCAGATAATAAAATTAAGCTGTGAAGATCATAATGTAAGGAAATTTTAAAAGAAATACACAGCCCTTTGCAACACAGTTGTTCCATTTTGGAGTTGACTGGGTGGTGAACTGAAAGTGGCACACTCAGTAGGTTCCGTGCCTTTAAGAGAAGGGTTTAGAAAAAAAAGTGGCAGTGTGAACATTGTCAAATGTTGTGGGAGCCAAGGATTCTCTCTGCTGTCCAGTAGACGTGCCAAACAAATATGTTTCCTCTGATTTTCTGTGTCATGTTCTCCACACTTAGAAATGAGGCATGCCACCCCTGCCGCAGAGTGGTCAGGGGCCAGAGAATGTGCTCTGGTTGGGCCACCGTGCCCTCTCCATGGCGTGAGGGAGCCAGTGGGCCGTCCCCTCCCTCCTGCTCCCTGTGGACTTGCTGGGCCAAGGCACGGGGCGGGAAAGGCCCACTATGCCCTCTCCTCGCTTGGGAGCTGCTGGAGGCGGCTTGCGTGGAAGCACTGTGGGCAGAACTGAATTCTGATCGTTGGCTTTGGGTCCCAGTCAGGCAGTCGCTTGATACTGCCTTGGTCGCTGTCAACTGGACATGATACAAGAGTCGCATAGTTTTGCCTTTCCCGGGGGAGTGTGGCAGCGCCCACTTGCATTTCTGGGATCACAAGAAAAAGTTGAACGGGCACACCTCACCCTCTGCGGGGAGCAAATGTTGCTGCTTGCCTGGAGCGTTCTGCGCTTGTGACCCCCGGTCCCTGCTGCAGGTGTGTGGGAAAATTCCCCCCAGAAATCCCAGTGATCCCCTCAGTCTGGGCAGGGCCCTGAGGTGCACGGGGATGCAGCGGCCTGCGTGCGCATACCGCCCCACCCGTGCATTGCCTGCTCGTGCAGCACAAGGACTCCCTCGCCGTGGTCACTTGGCCAGCAGCCCTGCAGGAGAGGCACTAATTACCTGTCCACGTTCCTTCCAAAATCCCTGTAGCTCAAGATGGCCCAGACTTAGAAAGAGTAGCTTGCTGGGCGTGTTTTATTGGCTTCGGTTTGAGGCTGCCACATTGGTGATAATGTGAGGCCATCTCAAATGGCTACTTGTTAAAAGTATTTATATCACAAAAAATGAAGTCACCCCTTTTGCAGCAGAAAAGTTACTTGGGCTGCCAGACAATTAGAGAAATTGCAGCTTACGTATTAGCGCTCTTCTAATCAATGAGTCGAATAATTGAAATAATTTTAAATGCATCTTCCAATCCTTAGAATGTCCTTTTAGAGATACTGAAGGCTTTTTTTTAGAACAATGTACAAAATTATTTCCATTAATGCTTATTCCACACCTTCCATGAACAGAGCACTTAAGGGTGACAGCTCTCTGCCCCAAGGAGCTTACCCTCTAAATGTGGACAGGTTGACTTGTTAGGGGCCAGCGGGGGGGGAGGGCAGGGGAGTGCCCAGGGTCATGCCCTTGCTCCGAGGAGGCACAAGGAGCCCCAAAGAACAAGGCTTGGCATTTCCTAGTTACTTTTCAACATTATTCTTAGTCTTGCTGCGCCCTCAGCCCGGGAGGATCCGGCCCAAGTGGGCCTGGTGGTGGAGGAACCGGGGCGCTGGGAGGAGGGGGCGCCGCCATCGCCAAGTGGGGACGGACCCCCTCGGGGCAGGGGGGCGGGGGTGCAAGGTACCCGCGTGGGCGCCGGCTCCCCTGGACCCCCCGGGACGTGCTTCCGAAGGAGCCCCCGGGCCGGGGGAGGAGGAGGAGGGGGTCTGGCTCTCCAGCTGCCTTCCGAGGGGGGAGTGAGGGGGTCCCCTTGCACCCCCAACCACCGCGGAGGGCCCCGGCTGCACCCCACCCCAGGCCGACAGGTTGGCGGCTGCCCTGGCCCCTCGAAGCCCCTGCTCGGGGCTCCCACGGGAAGGTCGCACCGGTGCCTTCAAACGCGGTTCCGGCCGCGGCCCCGGCGTCGCCCGGGGGCTCCCACCCGCAGCCCACCGAGAGCCCTCCTGGCTGCCGGCTGGGCTCCTGCGGCCAGGCAGCCACGGAGAAGGCCCGGGGGCGGCGGCGGGGGGCTCTGCTTATCGGCCGGGCCGGGCCGGACCGAGCACCTCCGGGCGCTGTCCGCGGGAAGGGGCGGCGGCGGAGGCCTGGGGAGAGGAGGCGGGTCCGGGCGACTCCCGCGGGGGCGGCCGTGGGGCGCCGCGCCGCTCGCCGCGCTTTGGTTCCGGAGCCCCGGGGGCGCGAGGGGGCGGCGATCCCTCCCTCCCTCCCGTGATGGCGGCGCTCTCCGCCGCTCCGGCTGCGCCGCGCTCCCCAGCCCTTCCTCTTCCTCTGCCTCCTCCTCTTCCTCGGGGTCTCAGGCGGCGGCGGCGGCGGCGGCGGCAGCCTCGCAGCGCTGCCGGGCGGCGCTGAGGGGGCGGCAGAGGGAGGGAGAGGGAGAGGGAGAGGGAGGGGAGCGGCCTCGTCGGGGCGGGCGGGCGGCCCATGCCCTCGCGTGCCGCCGAGGAGCCGCAGCAGCCCGCGCCGCCCACCCGCGCCGCGCCGGCGGGGGCCAGCACGGAGGCGGCGGCGGCGGCGGCGGCGGAGGAGGAGGAGGAGGGCAGCGCTCCCCCGCATTGTGCGGCGGCGGCGGCGGCGAGGCGGAGCGGCCGCGGCGGCGGCGTCAGGGGCGCGGAGAGCGGGCGGGCGGCCCGGGAGGAGCCCCGCCTGGCCCCGGAGCCGGCCAGACCCATGAAGGAGCCCGGCGGGGGCGCGGCGGCGGGGGCGGCCCCGGCCGCGGGCGGCGGAGGGGAAGGCGGCCCCGGCCCCGGCCCCGGCAGCAGCGCCGCCCCGGCCGCCCCCAGCACCGCCGCCCCGGCCGCCCCGGCAGCAACAGCGGCGGCGGCGGCGGCGGCAGCCCCGAGGAGGCCCCGGCGCAGGTGAGCGGACGGGGGCCGCCCGCGGCGGGGGGAGGGAGGGAGGGAGGGAGAGGGTGGTCGTCCCTCCGGCCCCGATCCCCCTCCTCCTCCTCCGATTCCGGGGGCGGCGGCGGGGCGGCCGCAGCGGGGTCCCAGGCGAGGCGGGTTTGGCCCAGAGCCCCCCAGGCGCCCCCCGGCGGCCCCTCGCCCCCCGATGTCCGGAGGGCCAAACGCCTTTTCTCGGGTTCGCTTTTTCCCCCGATTTTTTCCTCCAAATGGCAGTTTTTTTCCTCGTTAAAACGACGCCACCTAGAGGACACTATTCTATAAATAGAAAAAAAGAAATTAAAATTGGGGGAAATGAGAAAATGTGGTGGGTTTTTTTTCCCTATTTCTAATTTTCGAAGGAAAAGTTTCTCTCTTTGGAATCTTTTGGGAGAGTTTTAAATTTTTTCTTTTCTAGCGTGCGTTTCGTTTTATTTTTGCGAGGATGCCGGTCGGAGGGGCTCCGGAGGAAAATTGGCAATCGGCAAATTAATGGGCAAATTAAATAAAACTGGAATTTGGGGTGAGAAACAAGCTGGTTTTCGTGGAGTGTTTCTGGAACCAAAATGAAGTTGGGGAAGGCCGGGCGGTTTCAGTTTTTCCCCCGAACAACTTTGAAAAGGGAACAATTCTTACACAGCAATTAGAAATTGCACTTATTGCAAATTTGAACCGATTTCTCAGTTAAACACGATTGGCTTTTGCAAACGTCAGTTAAAAGTTTTTTCTTGAGGGTTTTCGGCTGTGTTTTCAAACCTTGTGTGGTAGGAAATTTTCGGTGGGCACACCCCAGTTTTTTTTGGGGGGTGACTTAAGGGTTCTCCCCAAATCTGATTCGAACGAGCCCCCCCGCCCGATTTCCAGCCGGAGCCAACCCAGAAACGTCGTCGAGGGCGAAGGGAGAGGACGGCGGCGGCTTTTGTCTGAAATGCCAAAGAGAGAATACATTTATATATATATATATTATATTTTATATATGCATATATATGCGTATATTTTATTTTGTGGGCCTCCTCTGCTCGGGGCCCCATTAAAACTCTGGCGGGGGGGGTTTCTGGCGAGCCCCCTGGGGATCCCGGGGGGCGGAGGGAGGGGTTTTTTTTGCTGACCCCCTCCCCACTGAAACAATTCCAGATATATTATCTGGGGGAGTTCTGAGTGTAAAATGGGCTGTTAAGTTAATTACGTATGCAGAATAGTACTATTTGGGGAAACTGCAGAGATGAAGTTGCAATTTTTTCAAAAAAGGGAAAATTGCAAAATTAAGTCAGGCTTTCTCAGGAAATTTCTTCCTTCCCTTTTTTCCCTCTTTTGTCACAAAACACAGAAAATGTTTTTTTCCCCAATAGACACATTGTTAAATACAAACTGGTAAATGTTTCATTTGGGCTGCTCACATGTGTTTGTGTAAAATTGCCATTTGAGTTTTTGGTCGTTGCTTTTCGGTGTGTGTGCTTTTTTTTTCTGTTTTGTTTTGCATTTTGAAAAGACTGAGAGAATCTAATTTGGGGATTTTGTTTTAAAATTTAAAAACCCTGTGAAGAGGGAGATGCCGTCTTGGGGGAGGGCAGAAGGGGGAGAAAAGGACCAGTCAGTGCTGAATTTGAAGGAGGAAAAATGGAAAGGAAAGAGCAAATCTTGCAGAGCCTCCACTTTAAAATGGGAACAAAATATCAAGATGGCCGACTCCACAGCTGCAGCAGGGAATTTGAAAAGGGCATTTCTGTGTGGGAACAGAACAGTTTTCTGCAGCTTAAATCCATTTTCTAAATCCAAGAACCTCAATTCAGGCAAATATTTTAGAAAATTTATTAGTTTTTTCCCCAGCCTATTTTTTTTTAAAAAAATTCAGAATTTGAAAGGAAATCACTAAAAAAAAAGTTGGTGGTTTGCTAATTTTGCTTAATTGTTATCTGAATTGCAATTGAATATTTAATTTAGACACCTAAATTTTGGAGGCAAGTGGAGGGGGTGCAATTGCAGATTTCATCTCGAACCAATCCAGTTTCCCTGCCCCTCCCCAGGATGGGAGGGGGCACGCCAGCTTTGTGGAAGCTTCTGGAACAACAGTAAAACAAACAATTTCCAAAATCAGCCAAGTGGCCTCAATTTTTTCAACACTTAGAAAAGAATCCAACCTAGTGACCTTTTTTCCCCCAGAAAACCAGAAGAGATTGATACTTTTACAAATATTTAAAGGGAAGAAAATTTTAATTAATCACAGATTGGCATCAGGTACATGTGCTGTGTTAAACTGGACTAAACAGGTTTTTGTTTCTGGTTTTATGCATCGTTTCCTGCAACAGGTTTTGGGCACGGGCCAAGCCGTGGCATTGAATTGATTTTAAGACACTGTGGAAGCAGATCTCAAATTTCCAATTAAAAATAAATAATTTGTGTCATGTGATCAGTGACTTTGGTTGTTTTGCTTGCCTGCCTTTCCCTGCCTGTCTCTGAAAGATCTGCTGGAATTTGGGGGGGGGGGGGTGAGCGGAGGAACAGAGAGAGAGAAAGAAAAGGGGGGTCTGGCCCTTGGGCTGGGGGGGGATTGTGATTTGCTCCAGAGCAGAAGCAGGAGGGGGTCCCTTCGGCTGTGCCACGGAGGAGGAGCAGCAGCCATGTTGGATTTTCTGAGGACACTTCTATGCTTCAGACAGTTGTGTCAAAGGAGATTTAAAGGTGGGGAAGCCGACCCCCCCCCCCGCATGCAGGACCTTGCCTGCAAAGCAATAAGGAAAATTTTTGCAGAGGAGAAATTTCTGTAAATATTTTGCAAATTACCCTTTTTTCAAGAAACATTTAGAATGGCTCTGCAGTTTACAGCGCTGACCTTTCTTGGCTGGATTGGTGTCTGGGGCCCCCTGAGGGGCTCCACCCCACCCCCATTTTCCCAACTGCGGGGGGAGGAAGCTTTGCGAAGGACCCCCCATGGTCCACGCCAGTGGTCAAAGTGGTTGCTGACCCTGATTTTCTGTAGTGCAGCATTTCAATTTAAATGGCTTGAATCTGCATTAAAGCTGCAGGCTGTCCTGTGTCCCATCTGGGGCGTTTCTTCGTCCTTTTCAGCTCCCAAGGTTTTGGGCTGTGGGCTGGGACCTCCACCCCAGCTGACCCACATGCTCTGAGGCAGGCTGGGGTCCCCCCCTCGGAGTATCCGCTGGCCTGTCTGCCCACAGACCCACCTCCTGTGTGTGGAAGGGAGTGACACTGGCCTACCTTCCAGGGTTGTCGGGCAATTAGAGGAAGGGCTCCTGTGGAGTGCATTTCTAATACAGTGGCGCCCCTGGCGTTAGATTGTTAGATATGGCCAGTTTTGCCATTCCTGTCTTTACCGTTGTTGCAAATATCACAAATAATGTTGACACAGACAGGAGGTGCCAACATACTACTTACTTGTGGCAGTTACTAACTTTGTTACCGATAATATGATTAACAAAATATGTTGAAGTGATTGTTAGTATTGTTATTATTAAAGGTGATGTAGTTGTATCATTTTCGAGGGAGACTATTAGTGCCTGCTGGTCAAGGGGCAACTCTCTTCTCAGTCACCTTTCAAATTGATTTCCAAGACTCAGGTTATGGTGTTAGGATTAGGTTTAGGATTAGAATTAGGATTATTTAGTTCCTGCCTTTCTCCCAGCGCTGCAACTCAAGGAGGCTTACAAAAGTTAATGGAGATACAAATAGAAATCCACATCAGCAAAACCTTTCAAAATAAAATGTAATTGAAATATCAATAGAATTAAAAGCAGCTTAAAAGCGTGCTCATTTTTTAAAAAAAGTTACAAATGCTGATCCCATGTGAGGGCAAAGGGGGCTTGCACTGTGCTTCAGCTCCCCCTGCTGGCTTTGGGGGTGCCTGAGGAGGGATCCCCCGTTCCTCATCAGGCAGAAACCATTGCCTCACCATGCGGTTGCATCAGAGATCCTCAAATGTTTTAATCACACAAGTCATTTTAATTTTAATCAATTTTAATTTTATAACTTTAATTTTAATCACAAATCATTCCCTGTTGGAAATGCTTAAGACTCCCACCGGCCATGAGGCAAAAGAAATTTCAGAATGGGGGCTGGGACCTGCTGGTCTCCCCCTCCCACTTACGGGAGTCTCTTCCAAGCCAGCCCTGTTGTGTGGACAGTGCACTCGTGGCCAGGCAGCGCGGACGCTTGAGGCTACGTGCTCCCTAACAGCAGCCATTTTTAAGTGCAGTTGGGTATGTATGTTATTCACCCCGGAGCAGTGGGCAGTGCCCCTGCCGGAAAAGTGCCCTCCACGGAACAGGTTGCCCTGTTGGCCTGGCCTGGCCAAAGCCTCTTGCCTGGGCTGCTGAGAAGTGGGATTTTGACCTCGTCCCTCCGGCTGCGCCTGCGTCCGTGTGCTCCTGGCCAGTTGCCGGGGCTGGTGTGGCCAGTACCTAAATGTTTGCTTCTGGCTTACAGGATTTGAGGCAGCGTTGGCCCCCACGGGTGGAGGGGTGGCTGCTTCCCTGATGTGGTTCTAACCCCTATGATCTAGGATTTTTAACACATGCGCTGTGGAGTTGGTTTTTGACCCCAGTGAGTATTCCATTCTGCTGTGGGGTATAAGAATGCCCCCATCCAGGGAAGAAAGCACGCCATAGAGTAAAACCAAAGCAAACAGAATAAAACAAATTTCTTGTACTGTGAAGTGTCATCTGTGTGCTCCAGCAGCCCGCCTCACGGAAGAAATTTCAGTTTCTTTCCGAGGGGGCGCTCCTGCCAACCCCCAGAGGATGTAACTTCTGCTTCAGGGTTTTCCCCTCTCAGTAGTTTAGTTTGGTGGGACTGGGTGGTTGGCCCCAGTGGCCAAAAGCAGCTGCCAAGAGCTGCTTCCGCTGCAGGCTGACTTCTGCCTGGACCCTGAAACAAATTCAGAAGAGACCAGAATGACCTGCCCTGGTGCTGGAGGGTCAAGGAAACGCTGGGCGCATTAGTGGAGGGTGGATCTGTTTGTGTCCCCAAGCCTTCTCAGCTAAATGGGCCCTCCATGTTCGGAGTCCGTTTCCCTCAGAGGAACGCCAGGCACCAGCTCTTTTCCCGGCTCAGGGTCTGGGTGGAGATTTGGGGCAGGGGGAGCCTCTGGAATGAATGCTCCCCTACCTCCGCACAGCCTTGCAGATTCGTTTGGAAAATGTGCTCGCCTACCAGAATCTGGAGTACAGAGTTTGTCTTTCTGTCTCTCTTTTAACCTTATTGTGAGCTGCTGTGGCTCCCACGTTTGGGAGGAAAGCAGTACTGGCGTGGGGGAGGATTCTGGGAAATTGAGAATTGGAAAATTTTCCAGTGCCTTAAATAGGGCACAGTCTAAGTTTGCATGCTTATTTGACTTACATTTACTAAACAAAACTTTTTAAAGTCCCAGCCGCCCATGAATATTTGGAGTGATACATTTGATTTTGAAAGAAATAAAGCACATTTAATGTGGTTTAAATTTTGTGTCCAGATTGATATAAAACTTAGTGTGGAGATTCCTTTTATTGGAATTTTTTTTCAGCATGTGCTCCATTTCCATTGTCTGTCTAAACTTTGAAGAGGAGGGTGCAGAAAGCAATGGAGAAGCAGAGGCTGAGTGCCCATCTGTCACAAGGAGTGCTTTGATGGGTGTTCCTGCATAGCAGGGGGTTGGACTTGATGGCCTCTGGGGTCTTTTCCAACTCTAGGATTCTATGAGGACGTGCAAGTGGGTGGCGCTGAGTGGCTGAGAGACAGCACGTGGCATTTCTTGCCACCACATTTTAAATCTTGACTTGAGTCCTGATGGTGACAAAAGATATTTAAAGGAGGCTCATGGTACTGGAAGTGTTAAGAACCGCTGATTTGCACTACAGTCAGCCCTCCACATTTGTGGCTTTCACTTTCACAGATTTGATTGTTCACGGATTGTTTGCTGTCCCCTCTACTGCTCCTTGTGCCATTTTTAATACGGACTGCAAGCCTCGTGAGGTTGAGAAACTGAGAACGAGGCTCGTAAGTCCCTATTAAAAATAGTGTGGGGCAGCAGGGGAGGTGGCTGTAAGCCCCACCAGCTCCCCACTTCTGCCTTGGAAAGGAACCCCGAGGCCTCAAAGGAATCCGCAGTGGGTTGAATATGGTGATCATACTTTTTCTGTGTGTTAAATATGGTTTTGGAGGGCCTAGAGTTATTCACGTTTTTCACTTTTACAGGGGTCCTGTGCCCCTAACGCTAGTGAATGGGGAGGGGTGACTGTACTTGATTCAACATCAAGTCTGACCAGTTGAGCTTCAGTTCATTTTTATTAATGAAATAAATGTATGGGACATTTCCCCTCCTCAGAACTGGAGAGCTTTCTGTTACGGAGAACTTTGTTGCCCCAGGGTTGGGTGGGCTATGAATCAACCCTGTAAAGGGCCCGGTTCTCTCCCGCTACTGGACTGGCCCAGAAGGGGCCCTGTTCCCCATTTTCACCCTTGACTGAAAGCAGTTGCCAGGACTCACTGGCTGAGGACGCCAGAGTTTGGACTGGGCTTACTCAGCTGGCAGAGATGGGTGAGGGAGGCCGTTTTGGTTCCTGGGCCAAAGGGCACCTCTCTGGCCCTTTTTATCAGCAAATGTGGTGCGCTTGGCATGGGGCCGGCTGACACGCCGAGCGGAGCTCCGGGCAGAGAGAAGGAAAATATATGCAAACTTTGAAGCAAAGGAGGGAAAAGTTTTTCCCCATTTTTTTTTCAGAAGAAAACAGAAATTTTCAGAAACGTAATATCAGATCCTTGTACAGCTTGAAATTCACTTTTTTACTTTAGGAGCATGAAATGCACAATGTATAGCTTGGCAGGAAAGTGTCATATTTGATGTATTAGAGGTACATTGTTTCAGAAAATAATAAGTAGAATTTTTTTAAATTTTGGTTTTTGTTGCAAATGGGGCTACAAACTATTGAACTGTAAAGCAACTCTTTGCTTTTGCAAGTTTATGACAAGCTGGGCAAGAACAGCAACAAAAAAGCAAAAAATAGAAAGAAAGAAGCTATTAACATGAATAAGACAAAGGAAATTGTTTTCTCTCCACTAGTTCTCCATATTGTTAAGGAGACAGTGTCTGATTGCTACATAGCTTTTAGAAATAAGGTAGCAAGAGTAAATCTATGAACATGTGCCTTAAATATTTTATTATTCATTCTAAAAGCAAATATTTCATAACCCATTTTTCAGGGCGAAAAAGATTTCGGAAAAAATGGAGGAAAAACCCATCTTTTTTCCCCAGATATTTTTTTCCTGGACCTTCACTGCTCCGTCTGGCCAGGGGAGGTCTGGCGCTTGGCTCTCCAGGGGTTGCGTCTGTCCAGATACCCCGAAGAGTCTCCTGGGTGGGGGTCCCAGACCTGCCTCACCCATCCCAGGTGGCAGGTTTGACTGTGGAACTGAAGTGACGGCTTATCAGTTAAAAACACTTGTCATGCAAATGGTGAACAGTTGTGTGTGTATGCACCACCCCACCTGTTGCAGATGAGGCGGCAGCAGGCAGGCCTTGGCTGCTCCTGGGAGTCCCTGGGTGGCTTGCTTGGGAAGGAACCCTGCTGAGCCTCCCCCGGAAAGGCAGGCTGGTTGGCTGGCTGGCTGGCAGGGGCTCTGGGTGGCCAGGTTTTCTTTCCCGCAGATCACACAGCATGGCTGACTGGCCCATGGGCCTGGGTTGGGGGCAGCCAGGGAGCACGGCTGGGTAGCTTTTAGGGGATCCCTCCCAGGCCGAGACGGAAGGGTCCCTCGTGTCCTCGTCCTGGGGCTGCTGGGCAGAAAACGTCCCAGAATGAGAACTCTTCTCTGCAGGAAAATGTTCCGCTCCTACAAATGCGTTGTTTGATAGAATTAACTAGCTGCATCATAAATGCACCCAGTAGCAGTCAGGTTTCAAAGGGGTGCCGATTTTTGACTAGGAAGCACATGCATTTCTCTCACCCCTACTTGTGAACACAGGTGCGCTCTAAGTGAGATAGGGGTGGTAAATATGGGGCAGGGAGATGTAAATTGAAGCTAAAGCTGTGCTGCCTGGTAAAGCGAAAGGGCATTAGTATTGGTATTATTATAGGCGTTTGTTCTGCCTTGGATGGGAAATGTTCCTGGAATGTAGACCCCCTTGGCCTCACTGAAGAAGCCCTGGTGGAGGAGGAAGGGGTTCACATGCGTGCGCGCGCGCGCGCACACACACACACACACACACAGAGTTTCACTATTAAGAAAAATGGCAGCAAGTGCACATGCAAGGGGAGCTTCTGAACACATGAGAGATGTGCCCACATGAGGGATGTGCCCACCCACCATGTTGCTTTTCTCTTTGATTTTCTTTGCAACCTCCTTTCCTCATATTCATGTTTCAGAATAGTTTTAGGCCTTGGCCCACCTGCAGGTAGGATGCTCACAACTGGACGTGTAACATTTCCCAAGATTTCAAAGCCGTGGGGGGTACTTTTTCAGAAGAAGACAGCAGTGGCGGGGGCCGGCATCCTTTCAGGCAAGCTTTTATGTCAGACCACATCCGAACTCCCAGCCTGGTCTGCTTTTCTGTTCTTCTTACTGGACTGCAGTCTGAACAGTTAGGTGGGCCTTGAGAAGGCTGCGAGTGGAGAGCCTGCCCCTGCCCACCTACGCAGGAAGAGGGGGCACACATGGGGTTCGGAGGGGCTTGCCCCCCTCTCCCTACCTTGCAGGACAAAGCTCTCAGGCCCGGGAGAGGCCCTGGGTATTGCATCGTCCATTTTTATTTGGTTCTGGTGTAGTTCATCTCACTTTTCAGAGCAGCAGAGATGGCCGCTACGGTCAGAAGGTGGCTCTGGTGAAAGCTCAGTCTGGGAAATCATTTCCCCGAAAAATCATTTTCTGTGAGTTTTCTGCAGGTCTGGTACCTCTCTGTGGAAGTGCCGGCATCCTTGCAAGTTGCCTGGCATGGCTGGTGCAGGCAACCTGGGGAGGTTCATCTTTTTGTACTGCTGCTCCTTTCCTTTCCTTGGCGTGGGGTAGCTGGAGTATGGGGAGTGTTCATGGAGGAGGGGGCACACGGGCGGGGGCCAAGGGGTTCTTGGCGGCAAAGCAGTTGGCGGTTTCTTTCTGGTGCCATCTGGACTCTTTCTGAAGAGGAGAGCTGCCTCGGCTGCCTCTCTGCGAAGATTTTCGTGTGAGGGAATTTGTATGCGTTCAGGGCAGAGAGCAGTTTGTGCCGTGCTGAAAGACCGAGATGTGAGGTTTGATCCTTAGTCTGGCCTAGGGAAAGACCTGGTCCAACTGTCAAGACCGGTGGGGCGGGTGGCTTTTAGTGGGGTGGGGGCAGTGGAGGACTCCGTCTTTGGTGCTGTTGTGCTGCTGTTGTGTCTCTCCAGGTCATTTCCAACTTACGGAAACCTGAAGGTGAAGCTGTCATGGGTTTTTTGGGGCTGAGAGCATGTGACACATCCAAGGTCACCCACGGGTTTGGAGAATCGAACCCTGGCCTCCAGGTCCATAGTCAAAGGCTCAAACGGCTGCACCACGGTGGCTCCTCAATCTCTGGCATTGTCGCCCCGAGTTACCCACCAATTACTCTGCAGTAGTTCTGGAATAATCCCTCACTGCTTTTTCTTTCTCTATTTGTGTAACAGAAATCTTTGTATTTGCACTTTGCAGACAGTTAAATCAATTTTTGATTATGCAGATTTTGGCATCTGCTGTAACATCAATGGAAATTGGTGCTTTAAAGAAACAAACAAAAAAATCCTTTCAATTTTTAATTTCCTTTTTCTCTTTTGAGGGTTTGAAACTGTAACCTGATTTTTTACAAGTTCTACAACAATGTTTAAATTTGTAAAATATGAACACAATAAATGAATTTAAAATCTTTTTAAAAACGAAGGAAACCCCCCCCTCCCCTGGAAATGTTACTTGATGATCATGAAGAGCAGTTGAGGAGCCATGAAGCTACATGTGGAAGTGCTGAATTTGCCTTAGCAAGGCGTGGGTTTTATTCCCAGGTTTTGTTTGGGACGAGGGACTAGTAATTGATGGTGCTTTTTATCACGCTCATTAAGGGAGGAATAGCTGGTTGGGGATGCTCTGCAGACTGGGTCTCCTTCCCCCATTGGCACAGCCCCGGGTCGAGGTGGGGGGGCTCGGTGCCTCTGTCTTTTTCTGTAATAGCAGGAGAGGGAAGCGGTGGCAATGAGGCAATTAATTTGCGTGCATTGCGAAGGGGGTGTGTGGAGCTGCTGCACAGAGTCTGGAGAGTGGAGGAAGGACAAGGGAGTGTGTCCCCCCCAAAATCTCCTGCTACAGGTTCCCATTGCTCTCTAACAGGTTCATCCTCTGCATCATCACAGTAGTATTAGCAACAGACGGTGGACAGGGCGGGTGGGGGGGACGCTTTTCTATTTCACCTCTGAGCTTCCAGCAGAGGAAGAGCTACACGGGTTTTTGGGTCTTGTTGCTGGGCGCCACTCTGCCCTGTGAGGGGGAACAGGAGCGCCCCATCCCCATAGGGCAGGGGTGGGGATCAAACTTCCTTCCCTCCCTCCTGCGCACCTGCCTGGCACTGGGCATCATTGAACTCTCAGGACTTCTTTTGCGAGTCAGGCGTAGGCCTGTACAATTGTTTTAAAATGTTTTTAAAGTAAGCCGACTTTGATTAATCATTATAGGGCTGCAGATTTAAAGCCAGTATGCTGTTGGGTGAACCAGTGCAGAGCGTATCATGATGGAAACTATTGGATTTACAGAGCAGTTTTTATCAATATTTGAGGCGGCAGAGCGTCGGGGCACCCAAGTGAAGAGATCAGAGGCTGTCAGGGGGAGGAGGCAGAGGGGTTCCCCCACCAGTCGCAGCCCTCCTCATGCCTGTCAGGGACAGCTGCTGTGGGACCTGTGGGGCTTCTCTTGCGGAGATATGCCACGGGTGGGCCCTGGCAGGTTTCGCTAGGGGGACATTTATTGCCACCCATTGCCAAGCATGTCTGCCGCAAACGGGGGTCCCAGGCGATGGATGTTTCATGCCCCCACCCGTCCCAAGACCTGGGCCCCTGAAGAGGACTCAGCAATTGCAGTTTGCCCCTTCCCTTGGCTCAGAGAACGTGGGAGAGGGCCTTCTTGGTGGCTGCCCCTAGGCTTTAGAACTTGCTCCCCAACAAGGCTAGACTGGCTCCCTCGTTGGCAGGTGAGCCTTTTCCCCTACACAACCCCTGGAAGATTTTTCGAGCTGCAACAGTACAGAGGCTTCTTGAGAAATTCAGTGTTTTCAGCCAAAGAAAAGGGCAAATGGCCTCACCCCAGTACAGAAGTAGCCTGGATCGTGAGGAAAGTTACTCTTTCTGTTGCTAATGGGGTTGAAATTTTACTGCCTGCATTTTTCAACTCTTTGTCTCCCAGCATCCACCTGGCCAAAGAGGAGATTAATACCTACATCAATGTCCCTCCAGACCATCTGTACTGACAGCAACAGAAACAATATCTTGACACAAAATGCTGGCCTCTGAGTCTAACATCATCATTTTTTTCTTCTCCTGTATTATTTTTAAAACCTTTGTCCTGATGAAGAGGGCAGTGGCGCTTCGAAAGCTTGCATGACACATTTTTTGCATTTTTGGTTGGCCAATAAAGGTATCACTGTTCTGTGGATTTTGGCTGCCACCCTATTTTGTTGTATGGCCAGTACGGCTTCCCTGGATATCTGTTCTCTGCTTTGTTTCCTGCCCTTTTAGCGGATGTGTTTTAAGTGTTTTTTTTAATTCTGCAGAAAGATTACTTATATTTTAACACTCATTCTTGGATGTTTTTACCTCTGTGTGTTGTAACTTTTGAAAACTGTTTGTTCTTCCTCTGTATCTTCTCTGTGGCTACCTGGGAATTTAGCTCGCTAACACCCCTGCTCTGTCTGGGCCCAGCCATTTCTCTCCCAAGCCACGGTCTCCTTAGCAGGCCAGCCGACACCTTCCCAACTGACAACAATACAGACAGGAAATTGGGAGTCCCGATCAGCCTAGGAAATTGGGGTGCATGCGAATTTACTCTGAGGCCCTGGGAACTGAGGGAGTGGTTCCGCCCCAGAGGCGGTTCTTCCCTGTTGGTCCAGGTGACAGTGGACAGCCATGCTGAAAGCTGCAGGAAGGGAGTTTGCGCCTTTTGATTCCAGTTCCAGTCAATGCCAAGGACAGATCTTGGGTGGAGGGCGGAATAACACACTGGAGGAAGATTTTGGGAGGGCTTGTATTTGGATTTCCAGTCCAGCGCTGGAGAGGCTGGCTGACCAAGACAGGCAGCGTTGGGTAGTGGTTTTTGAGCATTGGACTGCCCCCCCCCCCGGAGACCAGGGTTTGATTCCCTGCTTGGACATGGAAACCCACTGGGTGACCTTGGACATGTCACACGCTCTCGGCCCCAGAAAATCCCTTAGGGTCACTATAAGTGGAAATGGCTTGAAGGGACACAGCAGCAACCTGGGAGAGCTGCTGGTAGTGCGGCTGTCCTCCTAGGTGGGTGAGGGGCTTCTCTCTGGCTCTGTTACTGGATGTTGGTGGAGCGGGGGGGCTGGGATTGTGTGTTGGGGGGATTATGTTTCCAAGGGCTCTGAAACTCCTCCTTGACAAAGGGTCGGGCAGGGACTGTCAAAGGAGTCTGTCTGTGTTGGGCTAGCGCAGGGGGCAACCCAGGCCAGAGCCCCCTTTTTGGCACCTGTGGCCACCTGGAGCCACCTTTTCCAGCAGCGCTTGGTGCTCACAAATGGACCTCCTCTGGACTTGCCCTGCCAGAAGCTTTCTGGACTAATATCTTTTGCTGCCCCCGCCATGGCAGAACCTACCCACTAGTGTTGCTGCGGAAGATAGCTGTGGCCCATCAGGAGATAAAAACTGTCTCTTCTCCATCAGCAAATGTTTACTGGGAGTGTGTTGCTTTTGTTATTTTTAGCCATTGTTTCTATTGGAGGGCAAGCCAAAGATCGGCTGCCTCGCTTGGTGGCACACAGCTTGCCAGATGTTCCCCGTGCCCAGGACGGGGGTGGCGGGCGGGTGGGGAGCAGCATCTGCTCACCTGGTGGTTTTCTTTCCTTGCATTGTGTAGAAAATAGTGGGCTCAGAATGATCCCCCCCCCGAATAGTCTTGGTGACATCAGGCTCAGCAAGGATAAGGGGAAGAGTTGTATAGATTTTGACATTGCCTTTTTTCTAAAGAAAAATCAGTGTCTCTGTGTTGGGGAGAAAATCTCAGAGTGTCACCCCACCCTGCTGGCGGGCTCCTTGGGGGTGCAGAGGGGGTGCTTGGTGGCCCACCCATGGGCTCCTGCAGGCACTTTCAGTTTTGTCCCCCTCAAAAACCTTGTCCTGTGGCAAAATGGTGGTTCTTGCTCCCCTCCTGAGCCAGATCTCAAAGCACAGAAGGGGAAGGCACAATAAGCTTTCAGATTTCCTGTGCGTCAGCATGCGGGAGCCGGGGGGTAAGTGTGCGTGTGTGTGCACATTTGCGTGTGTGTGTGTGCACGTGCAAAAGAACGGTCAGGGCCCCAAGCCTCGTGTCATTGGGGTTCTGCCCTGCACAATGGAAAATCCATTTGATTTTGCTAGATCTAAAATTTGTGATTTTTTTTCCCACCTCCATTTTTACACACCTCTCACTTTGCACATTTCACAAGCAGTATTCAGTACAAACACCCTTTCTTGGTGTAAAAAGAATTCTGATTTTTTCCTTTTTGGTAAACTTTGCGTTTGTTTATTTTTATCGCTGCTTGGGAAATTAATCGTAGAGTATTTATAGCCTTTGTGGTTGGCTGGAAGGAGTTATTTTTCGACAAGAATTTCTAAGATTTCCACATTCAGCCTGGCTTTTTTCCCTGCTCTTTTTTTTCCAATGGCTGTCTTAGTCTTCTGCCCTGTAATTTTTTTTTCCATATTGAGATTTAATGTGAAGAAAAACACTGTGCCTCATGGATTCTTATTTCACTAGTGGGATGGCCTGATGATGCTCCACCCTTTCTGTATTTCAAAAGCAACCTGCTCTTCTGTAGGATGAGAAATCTCACTCAGGGCTGATGGGCTTGGGCGGCAGCTTAGCTGCTCGGGTTCAAGGCTTCAGTCCAGGTCTGCACACCTGGGAGTAAGTGCCGTTGAGCTCAATGGGGCATTCCTCCAAATGGGCCTGGGAGTCATGTCCCTGGCAATACCTGAACCTCCGAACAAGACACCTTTTAAAATAAAAACATTTCCTCTCTTCCCTGCCTTGGTGGTTTGAGATCCTGGTTGAAGTAGCTCTGATTTGGGTGACATCATCCAATATCTCCAGGAAGGTGGGAGTGCCTTTCACCCCCGAGTTCTAAGATGGGGGCTTTGTCCTTGGAGAGAAGGCACTGGGGTTGAGGGCACCCTATTATTTGTGGCCAGAGGGGTGCTTCCAGAGCCCCGTGGCCTGCTAGTGTGGCGGGCTCCCCGCTGCCTCTCTTGGAAGCTGGTCCTTCCCTGTCAGCCCATCTGTCCATCCTTCGTGGCCGGGCCGGCAGCACTCAGAACCTCTTGGCCTGTTTGCAGCAGCAGCAGCATTGTGTGTCTGGGGGAAGAGAGAGGCTGGGTGTTTAATTTGGCTGCTTTCCAGTCCTCTGGTTTTGGTGATAAGTTACATATTTTGGTTAATAGTTCAACAAGTTCCCATCTGGATTTCCTCAGGAGCTCTCAGGGCCAATGCCACCAGTCCCCGGGGCTTGTTATTTTTTAACTGGCCAGATCTGAATCTTCATCATTTGGAGGGTGCAAAATGGTAAACGTTCTGCATCACCAGGAAGAATCCCCAACTGGGATGAAATTTCTTCCCCGCCTCTTAGTTGGCAAAAGACACACACACACACACACACACACACACACACACACAGCCCTGGTCAGAGCCGCTTCTCCCTCTCGGCCGCTTCTCCATCTCCCTTGGCCTGTCCAGCCTTCCCGGCCCGGGTCTTCCTCCCCCAGGTGTTTTGGCCGGTGGCTCCCACAAGGGCCCTCCAACCAACAGGGCCAGGGGCAAAGTAGCAGCCTCAGTGACAGCTCCAAGTAGTTCGACCCTGCTGCCATTTTTAAAAAGTATTTGACTACTTTGACGTTTCTCAGAGAAGACCAAAATAGATTCTTTTAATTACTTTTGTTGAGCTATGGAAAAATCCAAACATGCCCTCCAGTACAGAACATGTCCTCCTCTCCTCTGTCTCACCATTGCCCCCCCAGCCCCAAAGACACACGCCCTGGCCAGTCCTTCCTGTGCCATCGCCCCTTTCATCGTGGGGTGGGCTGCACCCCAGTGGTCTTGGAAGTAACAGCGAGGTTCAGCTAGTTGCAGGGGCGAGGAGATGGTGGGACTGTTCCCAGAGGGCTGTCCTCCCCTCCTCCTGGGGAAAAGCAATTAACAATAAACCACTAGTTAATTGTAGCTGGCAGGGTGGTCAGAGGCCACAGGAGTTTTAGCCAGGAGTCTTGGTGAGACCAGTTTGGGGGCAGCAGCTGGGCGCCTTTTGCCAGAATAAGAGTCTCACTGCTTTTTGTCTCGTCACACTTTTGTGTGTTTTGAGGGACCCCCCCCCGTACCCTGGGCTCCTTCCTGGCAGCCTGGAAGGACAGCTCCTACCAGGGACACTGCAAGCAGAAGACCAAGCTGGTATGCCGGGTATTCCAGAAGAGAATACGACACAGTTTGGAGATCCACTTGATGCATCTTCCAGTGACAAAAACTAAAACGGCCACCTTGGGGTCCTTTTAGGACAAATACAGATGAAGCTGCTTCGGTACAAAACAGCCACACGTAACTATTCTGGGCAGACCTTGTATGTAACAGCCAGACATGCTCTGGCCATGTACTGTCTTCCTTGGCAATCTGATGATACCGCCATAATGAACCCCAGTTCCACATGTAAGGTGAAGGGATCACGCTTGCTGTTCAGCCCGACGAGCCCAAAAGTAATACACCAGTCTCTGCTACTCAGTGATGTTTCTCAGAGTCATTTTTGTCTGTTTCTTGCAGGTGTCACCATTGATAAATTAAAGATCGCTTGTTACATTTGGCTAAGTGAATTGAATAACAGGATGCTCCTCTTTATTATGATATATGAGAAACAGAATTATTAAAGAGGACTATATGGTCAAAAGCAAACCATCTCTGGTCAGGCTGGTTGTTGAATATGAAGCCTAGCAAGGTAATTGTTTGTTTCATTAAAAAGTAGGGTTCATGTGTGTCTCCCCTAAACTGGCCACAAGCTTGTTGGTTCTTAAAATTTGTTACAGGGGCTGTGACATTTGTAGCTTCTGAATCTCATATGTTCTGATTCGTTACATATTTCCTTGCTTTTTTGTATATTTATGGTAGAATGCTGGAGACATCCGCCCTTCCAGATTCATTTTGTCTTTGCCTTAAAGTTGGTCTTTGCTTTGCAGTTTGATAGGCAGAAAGTGTGTGTGTGTGTGGTTTTTTCTCTAAGACCTCACTCGGCGTTGCCATGTTGATCTAGGCAGGATGGCACTCAGAGGTGCTGCTCGCATTCTCACCCCTCTTGATCTGTTGTCTCGACTGATGTGCTTTTGTGCACTGATGCTCTCAGGCCTACGGTGCCACTGAGTGTGAGGACGCATCAACCGCTGACTGAACCTCCCTCCTTACCAGTGGCGGGGAGCCATTTGGTGGATTTACAGAGGAAGGAACTCAGGAGGTGTCAAGGGCAGAAAAGGAGTGCGTTCTGGGAGGTCCTGAACCAAAGGCGGGCCAAAAGTTTCTGAAGGAAAATCTTACTTGATTTCTCATTCAAACTGGTTGAGAAGTTTTCTCTCTTTGAAAAGTGACAGGTGTGAGGCCAGGACTTGTTGCTGTGTCCTATTAATTCCCATTATTGGAAATTGGCCTGGTTTTTTTTAAAAAGGCACCTGGGGTGATAGCCTTGCTGTTGGCTGGTGGTCATCTTAGCAGCACCTTTGCAGTGCCATCCTGTGGAGTCTTGCGCGTACTCAGAAGCAGGCCCACCTGGCTGAGTCTGGGACGGGGCAGAGGCCATGGGGCATCTGGGGGGTAAGACGCCTGGAGCAGTGGGGGCCAGGGGATGCCAGGTCAGTGGGCGGGGAGGCCTTCTCCCCTTGGTGACCGAGAAGGCAAGAGGTCCCTTCCCAACTTCTGAAATGACTTCTACTCTCTCAGCAGAGTTTGCCCTGGCAGAGGTTTGCCACATGTTGTGTTGTGGGTGCCTTTGAAGCAGCCTGGGTGTTTTCAGTTAACTGTTCCAACCAACCAGTCGGCTGAATGTTGTTGCTTTCGCCTGGAGCTTTGGGCGAACAGTGCTGCAGGGAGGTGCCCTTTGCAGCCCGAGATAAGTGGGGTGGGGGCGGGGGGAGTGAAGACTTGTCCCTGGTCCGGTGCTGCTGCTCCTTGCGGTCCCAGTCCCGTTACTGTTGGAGCGTCAGGAGTGCTGAACCACGCACAGCTCCGATGCTCCCCAGGCCCATTGTGGAGCCCATCCCTCAGGGCTTCCAAGCCGCCTTCTGCCCAAGGAGACCCTGGGTGCATCTCGCTCTGGATTCCGCCCCTTGGCCAGCAGCAGGGGCTCTCCAAGGCTACGGGCCAGCGAGGGGCTTCCAAGCTCAACTGGCAGATGTTCTTGCCCAGCAGGGTTGAGTCAGGAGCCCTCGGCACTCTGGATGGAAGGTCTGTTGCTGCTTCTGGGGAGGGGAGCCGGGGCACATGGGCCTTGGAGTCCTTGGGGATTCCTCTGGCCTTTATAGGACCTCCAGGCATTTAAAGTCTTTCCTTCGACAACTGCCCCTCCCTTCCCAATTTGATTAGTCCTAGTAGTTGTTCTTCTCTATTATGAACTTGGAGCTCCTGCTCTAAGCATGTATTGGCTTTCTATGGCTTTTAACCTTCTGCTCCGCCTTCCACATTTCCCACCACGGGGTGAGGGCCCCTTAGTCTGCATCTCTGCTCTTGTCCTTGCACTCTGATATCTCTGGTGCCAACCAAACTGGTTTTCTGAGCCACTTTGCTTATTTTATGCAGAAAAATAAGGCTAGAAATACACCTTGTGGCTGGCCCGCTGGGAAGCTGGAGCAGAGGCCAGGCCGGCCGGAAGCATTCTGGCTTTGAACCCCCTTTCAGACCAGGATTGCTGAACGGGCCAGAGGTGAGGGCCGGGGCAAGGATGGGTGGCCACTGCCGACGAGGTTTGGCAAGGCGGCCCTCCGGCTTGGTCTTTGCCCCCCACAGGGGTGGAAGCAGAGGGAGCCCCCTCTGAACCAAGGAGGTGGCAGTCGGTCCTCCGGCCACCCCAGGGTTTAGGCAGACAGCTCTCAGTTTGTGAAATTCAAGCCTTTCCTTCCTTTCCTTTCCTTTTTTTGTGGATGGGGCGGCACCAGAGCAGTTGTGTTAGTCTGGCAGCAGAAACGAGTGCTGTGGTGCCATAGTGATCACAACTGATGGGTAATTATATGTTGCTTTGCTGAAATAAATGAATAAAATTTATTCTCTTCATATTCTGCATTGGGGATTTATGCCCGGTTGCTGGAGTTGAGTTCCCAGGGTATCTTACAAGGAATCACATTTTAAAAGAAGATTAAAGATAATAAAACAGGAACTGTTCAGACAACACAGTTGCAAAGGGCATCTTTTAAAATAGGCAGAAGCAGGATGGATGAAAGGGGTTGGGAAAATAAAGAGGGTTTTTTGGCCTCCACCGGGTACCCCCAGGACGTCAAGGTAGGGCCAGGCCAGCTTCCCTGGCAGAGGATTCTGCTGTGGGGGGCCTCTGTGCCCCTATTTGCAAGAGGGTCTCTCTCCCACTTAGCCAGACATCTGTATCAGGACCCTATGGCTTCAAAATCAGAAAAAGTATAAAAAGAACTATTAAAACCAGATAAATCAAAACCATCCAATGGCAGCAGCTAAAATAATATTAAAGACCAGTATGAAATGCATGGACATCAGCAAATAGCATTAAAAGTTCTGAAGTTTCTTGTGACAGAAGGTCATGTGAATCAGGGCTCCCGCTGCATCAGAGACAGGAAGTATTTTCTTCTGTCAGAGGAGTCAGATAACGGTCTTTGGAGAGAAACAGAAAACCGTGGGGCCAAATGTCTGTGAAATGCACGAGGAGGGTCCAGGCGCCGGCCTTTGTGTATAACGCTTCAAAGTGTGGGAGGCCTGGCACGGAGTGTGGCCAAAGGGGCGGGACCTGGGGGGTGCTTTGGTTTGGTGGGTCAGCTGCAGTTGGGACTGGCGACGGGAGCGGGCCTGGGTTTTCCTTCCCGTTCAAGGTGTCAGTCCTGTGTTTCCATCCTTTCCTGCATCTCATGTTTTTTTCTGACCGGCCCAGCCTGCTTCGGGCATTGTTCTAAATGTGGCTTTCCAGTCTGGTACAGAACTTCTTTTCTTATTATAATTATTGATTGATTGATTGATTTTTAACACTAACAATCTAATTCACAAAAAAAGAGGTATGCACTCAAGAAAAGAGAGGGGGAGAAGTAGAGCTCTGACTCCCCCCAGTCCTAACTGTGAAGAATGCACACGCACACACAAAATTCTACATTTGTAGATCCAGCAAAATAATCGTATTAATTACTAATAACCATAACCACAGGTTATTCCATTATTCCATCTCTTATTGTTCAGAAAGTCCATAAGCAGTTTCCAGTCTTTCAGAGAGTCTTCCATTGCCTTACCATTTAGAACCCGGTTAATTTGGTCGTTTGGGCTGACCCACTGACCCTAGCAGTCCGTTCCCCCATCGTTGGGACTTCAGACTGTTTCCAAGTTGAGCGAACAGTATGCTGCTGTTCCCAAGTGTTGGAGAAATGATCCATGTTTACTGTCCCAGTTGTTTATCCACAATGCCCAGCAGAAACTTTTCTGGTTACATTACAAAATCAACCTTTAAATTTGTTTGAATTAACATAGGAATCTCAGACTAGAAACTTTTTGCCTTCCAGCAACTCTGCCACATATGAGAAGAAGGAAACCTCCTTTTTTTGACATCCCCACATTGGTTTCAAACACTCTGAGACATTTTTGACAACTAATTTGGGGTTAGGTATCATCTCTACATCATTTTATCCTTCTTCTAAATTACTACACAAAGCAAATTTTTCCCCATATGTCTGTGTGAACATTACTGCAGTTCTACCCAAAAGAGCTAAATTTAACTTTCCCCATTTTTTTAAGGTCTTTTAATTGCTTTCTACTTTTTCATAGTTATTTGGAAATAATAAATTGTTCCCCCTTTTTCCACTTTGAAATTTGAAAGAGCAGTTAATTCATTACTCTCTTCCAGGGTCATTCTTATCAGCAGTTTTGTTTTGTCACAATTCACTTCGAGCCCAGGCGGGATCTCAGACACTTTCGTTTTTTCCGGAAGAACCTTTCTTGAGTCTGGTGGGCTTGGGGGCATTATCATAAGATCATCCGCATACTGAAACCCAGAGCCTTTTGAGCCGAATAAATTGTCTTAAGGAGCCAACGTGGTGTGTTGGTTTGAACCGTGAGACTGTGACCCTGGATTCGATTCCACACTCGGCCCTGAAAGCCCCCTGGCTGACCTTGGGTGCGTCACATACTCTCAGCCCCAGAAAGCTCTGTGGTGGGTTTGCCTGGGGGTCATAAGTCAGAAGCAGCTTGAAGGTACACAACACCAAATTCCATCCTGTCCAATACTTGAAATAAGTAATTCCAAGAAGTATTACCATATTCTTTTCTCTGCATCTTAAAAAAAAACAAAACAGCCCTTTTGTCATTATGATGTTCCAAAAATACAGTAATATTAAGAAACCGTTTTTATAGGATTCTCTAATTGTTTTTTGTCAAAATAAAATAAAATCTGCTAGAGAATTTCTTGATGATTTGGGCAATCTACCAGTTTCAGGAGTCAACAAAATCCTTGGTTTCCCTTCTTTGTGCAAGCAGGACAATTTGCTTTTGATGAATTGCAGGTGCTGCAACAATCTTTTTGCAGGCACAGCTCTGTGGCAAAGGGACAAATTGACGACTGCAGGAGGCTGGGGAGCCAGCAACAAATTCCAGAGCTCCTCAGGGCATCCTTTCTGGTTCTCTCAAGGAAAAAAAAGGGTGAATTTTTAACTGAGGGAAGTTGAGGGGGCAAAACTTCAAAAGCAGGGGCATGAGAGGATGAGCGTTCTGAAACTAGAGCTTGGAATGTTTTCAACAGAAATATTAGTAAAAGTAACAATAATGGTCATGCTAAAGTTGGTTGATTGTATTTTTTAAAATGTCTTTTGCTTATTATTTTAATAGTAATGTATTAGGGGGTTTTTTGGTTGATTTTTTTTTTTTAAAAGTGACCTTTAAAATTCCAAAATACCACCAAGAGAACATTTTGGACAAAGTGATGATGGTACTGGTTGCATCTTTTGTTTGTTTACGTGTAACGCAATGTCCTTTGCACCCCTGGGGCAGAAAAAGTCACACGTGCTGGCAGGTGGCCCTGGCGGCCCCGCTCCAGGCCCACGCGCAGCGAGGCGAGCCCTCCTCTGGATTGGATCTGTTCCAGTCTTTGTTCTCTTGCAGCTGGGAGACCTGAGCTTGCAAAGTTTTTCACGTGATGCTTAAAAATAATCACAGAAATTGCAATTTCTCTCCGTCTGTCTTTCTTTCCTTCTTTCCCTTGCTGGTATTCCTTTAAGATTTTGAAATTGCGGCAGTGCACTGGAAGTGACCTCTATAACTTTTAAATTAAGAATTTATGCCATCTTGAAATTTATGAAATATTTCAGCATGAAAGAGAGCCTTTTTTCCCCTTAGGAAAATTGGACAATAAATCACCCAGCTTTCGATTTACTGCCCTGAGGCCAGCCAGAGATGGGATTGTTTTCTCCCCACTTCTTTCTGGGGGAAAAATCCGTAATCGTATAAGACAGCTTAGCTTCTGTCCTCCCACTCTCTAGAATTTTTAATTTTAGCTGTTTCTGCTTGGATTTATTTCCAATATTCCAGCTTGGCTTTTCAATTTCCTCAGTTATTAAATTTTAATTCAGTGCATTAGCATTTAAATTAAAAAAGGGGGTTATTTTATCGAACTCACTTTCCTTGCAGCCCCTGAATTGGCTGGTTTCTGCCATTCTCACACAAAAAAGTGAAATGTAGCCAGTCTCCCAATGTACATTTACACAAATTCTGAAATAAAAAAAAAATCAAGGTTTGAAATAATATTGTTTTTGAGGAAAGCCTCTTAGATATGTATTTTTAGGGCATTCCAAGGTGCAGTGGAATTTTTCTTTGAGGGAGATGAATTTAAAAATATAAGCAGTCAATTGAAAACACAAATTTATCAGCAAAGATTTATCAGCACATCTGGCATTTGTGGGTGGGGGGCAGCGCTGGGTGGTGTTTCCTCGGAGGTGCGGCAGGCGGCCTCCCTGGCGGGGCTGGTGGGCAAAGAGGAGCCTTTGGGTGCCAGGTGGGGGAGCAGCAGTCGCGTGCAGGAGAAATCCTGCCCCACAGCTGCGGAATGGGGTGCAGGCTGGGCAGGACCCTCACCCTGGGATGCTGCTAGCAGTTTTCCTGCCAAAATTCCTGGTCCTCACAGTTTGCCCCAGTAGGCTTGAATGGGAGCGCGGATGGGGCATTGTGGACTCTGGCTGGCTGGCTGGCTGGCTGGCTGGCTGGAGGGGGCTTGGTGCTGGTGGTTGACCGCTGATGCCCCATGCCCCACAGCCTGGTCTGGATCAGGGTTGGGGTCTCTTTGTAGCACTCAAACACATGTCCAAGGTCTCTTGTTGCAACTGCCTGTCCCCCGTCCACCATGAGGTCCAAATATCTTGCACCTCTAGTGGCCTGTTTGGGGGCTGCTGCCTTGGAAGGAGGCCCCAAGTTTGGAGAGAACTGCTGCCCTTGCTGGGACCCAGGGCTGGCAAGATGGATTGGCAGCTGCCCAGTGCTTTCCGGCAGAAATCTTGCCTGCCCCCCCGCCCCAGGTGGTGCCGGGAATAACAGATGTGACCATCTGCTCTGTTTCTCTTCTCTGTGGATGGGGGAGCGTCCATTTTACTACACTTTCTCCTTGGGGTCCCCTTTCCCCTGAACTCTAGATCTGCTTGGGCTGTTCTCTGCGAAAGGGAAACCTCTACCTTTATAACAGTTTTGCTACTAGAAATGTTAGTGTGCTCGCGACTTGTTTCTTTCCCCCTCGATGCATTCTGGCAAGATCTTCTACCTGGAATTTCTTGGGCAGGGGAGGTGGAGGCCACTTCCTTCACTGCAGGTTGGGAGGAGCCAGCAGGGCACCAAAGGCCTCCTCTCACCCCACTCCATGGAGGCCCAGCTTTGCCCCCTCCTTTCCCCGCAGGTGGTCTTGAGATGTCCTTGGTTGGTGCTCCTATGTTTTCAGGCTGTTTGTTGTCCTCAGGGACTGGGAGGCCGAGCATTTTCTCTTTCAAAACTAAAAGTGAGAGTGTGAAACATACACACGTGTGCTGTGGAAGGCGTTGGCTTCCCGGCTTCCCATTCTGTTTCTGCATTCAGAACGGGTTCTGCATTCTCTGCAATATTTCACAGTATTTGTATGTTTCCTTTTCTTTGAAAACAAGAGGAGGCCATCAGCTGCACAGAGTCTAATCTCATTCCCACCCCATCTTTTTTCACAGGCCGAGGGGAGCAGCAGCAGTGTTGGGACCAGAGCTTCCACAAACCGGTAGGTGCCTCGATTCACTTCTGCAGTCTGCGAGACTCTCACTTGGGATTGCTGGGTGATAATCCAAGAGTCATAGAGTTGGAAGGGGCCCCCAAGGGCCATCCAGTCCAACCCCAGTCTGCCACATAGCAATACACAGCCCAGCATATCCAGGAGGTGGCCATCCAGCCTCCATTTAAGGACCTCCAAGGATAGAGAGCTGACCCCTACCTGAGACGGTCTGTTCAACCATCAGACAGCTTTCACTGGCAAGAAGTTCTCCCTGATGTCTAAGTGGAATCTCTTTTCTTGTCATTTGAATCTTTTGGTTGTGTTCTGGTCTCTGGAACAGCAGAGATTAATTTTTAGAATCAGGATATTTTTTGGGGGGGATGTCCTGTCCTTCATAGATTACAGTCTAGCCCTAAAGGGCCTTCGGTGGTTTACGCTCTTTCTGCCATAGCATTTGACTTCAGAGTGTTCTGTTGTGCTTAACTTTAGGTTGTGTGTTGTGCACATTATGGGTTCTCTCAACTGTGCATTGCTCTGAGAGCATCTTGGTGCAGGAAGCGTGTGTCAGTAAGCTTGGCCTTTGGCCTTTCCCCAAACTCCAGCCGGGTTGGCTGCTCTGGCGCCTCCGGGAGGCACTGGGCTCCTGTTCCTCTGGCTTTGTCCCTGGGATCTTCCACTTGGCTTTAATTAGCCAGTCAGCCTGTCTAAATGACAAAATCTGGCTGCTGCTGCTACTGCTGCTGGGGTTAACTTTTCTGCAGTGCCTGGCAGTTTTAGATTCTCACCTTGCGGCAGCATCAGTGCTCCAAGAATGCTGCCCTGAGTGGCAGCCAAGGGGCTCCTAAGACCCAAGGGTGGAAGTGCGAGCGGCCCAGAAGCAAGTGGTGGCCCCCAGCAGGCTGGGGCTGAAATCTCGAGGGGGAACGAGGGCCTGATGGGCCAAGACCCCAGCAGGCAGTCGCTGGAAGAGAGAGCAGGGCCTTAGGACAGACCCTTGAGGACCAGCTGGCAGGGCGTGCTGCAGCCCAGCGAGGGCCTCCCAAGCAGTAGAAATACTGTTGGTGGCTCAGTAGATATGGAGCCATTGAGATCCCTGCTTCCACGCCCTGCTGATGCCTTCCAGCCCTGCAGAGCTGCCTACCAAAAGGTTGCTGCAGTGGGTGAGCAGTACAGAGGCACAGTGACACACACACACAGACACACATGCACGCTGTGCATAAAGTTCCCCCCAAGGTCCTTGCAGGGCTGGGGACCAGTGGGAGAAGAACCATCTCCTTGCCTCCCTCCCCTGCAACCTCCTTGGTGGGACTTTTCCTGATGTAACCGATGGGGAGAGGAGAGGGGCCTCTCTCTCAACTCTCTCTTGAGGAAAGGAGACAGACCGTTCCTCAAGGCCAGCGCACGCCAAGGGTTGCCACAGTTCAGCCTGGCCAAGGGTGCTAAATTTTGTGTGCTACTTTGGCCTGACTGGCCAGGAGTGGCTTCCTAACCGAAGTTCTGTTCACAGTGACGATGGAATGCCAAGGGCTCATTTGACGCAAGACTTTCTTCTGTCTCTTCCCAGGGAGCGACTGAAGAGGACCCAGAAAAGCATGAAGGCAGAGGGCTCTGAGTCGGCCGCCTCCCAGTCCTCCCCCAGTGAAGAGACGGCAACGACCATGACAGAGGTGAAGGTGAAGACGGAGATCCCAGATGACTACATTCAGGAGGTGATCTGGCAGGATGATGCCAAAGATTCCAAGAAGAACCTGAAGGATGGGGCCGGCGAGGTGCCGGCAGAGATCTGTGTGGTGATTGGCGGGGTCCGCAACCAGCAGACGCTCGGTAAGCCAGCCCAGTGGCTGCTTGGAGGAGGCTGGCTGGGTCCCCAGGCGGGGAAGCAAGAGAGCCCCTTCCTTCCATTTCTGACCTCAGCCACCGTGGCCTGGGGGACGAGTTCTTTCTCTCCTTGGAGCTTGCTTGAGCCGGGTGGAGAAAACATGGGTGCAAAGCCAGCAGAGAAGAAAAATGAGCACTCCTTTGGTCTCTCTCTCTCTCCCACCCCCACCCCCCAGTCGAGGTGTCTGTGGCTCAGTTTAGGTAGCGTCAACCTGCAAATCCATCACATCTACCTATACTTGCCCTTCGTTAAAAGCAGTAGTTTCAAGGGGGAGAAACAAACTCTTTCCTTTGTCAGTGGGGAGTGTGTGTGTGCCTCTCAAGGGGTTTGGGGGGGTGTTCCCATATCAGCTAGATGGGTGTGATGGGAGGGGGATGCCTCACAAGATGGAGTGTGTAGCTGCGGTTAGGGTGAGCATAGCTGTAAGCACTTGAAGGAGCTTGTGTGTGTGTCCCCTGGGCCCCTTCCTCCGGGAGAGGAACTCCCATCACCCCCCACTTTTCCTTTGGCAACCTTGGAGGGAAGAAGGTAGAGGACCCACTTTTCCTGGGACAGCTCCCTTTCTATTGGCCCAGCTGGGCTACCAGATGCCCTTTCACCAGGTGATGAACAAAGATCTTTTTATCTCCCTCCCCCTCCCAACCTCAATATATTGTGTGTGGGGGGGTGATGTTCCTTCCCTCAGGACAGGCAGGGCTCTGTGGGCAGACGGGAGACACTTTTCAGGAACCCTTGACTGGGAGGCTAGGTAGAGGTCTCTTGAGAAAGGATAGGGATCTGAGAAAGTGCCTGAGGGATGCCCTCCCAGAGAGCCAACAACAGGTCCTCGGCCCCCCTCCTGTGGCATGTGGGGGCCTGTGGCCCCAGCCCATCTGCTCTGCCTTCTCCTGGTGGGGTCTCTGAGACTTTATGGTTTGAATTTTCTTGGGGTTCCTGGTTAAGCCTGTAAAAGTGCTTTAGTTTAGGGACTTGGACCACGTGGTCTGCGCTGCTTGAATCTCATCTAACATGCCTCTGCGTTTGTGTGTATGTTTTTCAGGATCTTATGAGTGCGGGATATGTGGAAAGAAATACAAGTATTACAACTGTTTCCAGACCCATGTTCGAGCACACAGAGGTAACAGTCTCCTGCTTCGCAGCTGCACACTGTCTGGTATTTAAACTGTTACGTGCTTCCCCTTCCGCCCAGCCCCAAACCCAGTGCATTTTTTGCACCTGGGCTTCAGGACTTGATCCTGAGACAGGACTTGTTTTCATAATCAGGTTCCCAGGTTGTTCTTCCAGCTGCCTCTCCTTTTTGCAAACGCCTCAACAGAGCGTACGCTTTTTATTAGAGCCAACCAAACATTTCACAAAGTAGAGAGCAAGCATTGGAGCTCCACAGAATGCTCCTTAAACAAAATTTCAAAACGAGATGAGGAAGAGAAGAGAGAAACAAAGCTGGGCATTCTGGAAAAGTCCCCAAATCTATATTTAGTAGCAGTCTTGAGATGGGGTGCTGAAGGCATTGGTAGATTCAACCAAGTTAGGCCATACTGCACAGTGCAGACATGCTCAGGTGGCCCCAGGGCGGCAAAGATGAAGTTGCTGGCAGCTCCCCTCAGCCCGCCACCAAATAAGAAGCCGTTGAGACCTGCTTCAGAGCGTCCCAGTCTCCTGTTGGCCAGAAAGCTAAAGCTGAGAGGGAAGCGGTGGCCCTCCTGTTATCCAAACTGGCAGAAACTTTGGTGGCAGCTGACAGTCGACCGGCTGCTACCGGTGGCATCAAGTCCTCCCCCGCCAATACATTGGACAACAGATGCCAAGGATGGTGTTCCTCTTCCTTGTTGGCCAGCCACCTACCCCAAAGTGAGGGAGCAGGAAGCCCCGGAGCCCCAGCAGAGATGCTTCCTTCTGGGTGAACTCTGCAAGTGATGTAGATGTGCACAGTCTCTTTTACACGCTTGTGCCATGGTCATGAGGATGTGTAACTTTATTTTGGTTTTCTTCGTCATGGGAGGGCAGGGATGCTGAACTCCTGCCCCCAGTCAGGGGGACTCTTTGCCAAATGCTTCTCTGGCTTCTGGGGGTGCCAGGGGACTTTGCCCTCTGCTTCCAAGCATATCTTAGCAACGCTGGAGGCCAGATCATTCTTTTAAAACAGATGAGGAGAGACAACACACTCGGGGGACTTAAGCGCTTTCCCTGTGGCAGAGACACAGTCTTTCCTGGGGCGTGAAGCTTTTGGGCAGGGTGGGAGCGTGCAGGGCAGGAGCGACTCCCAGGAGCCGCTCCAAGCCGTTGGGCCCTTTCCTACCTCCAGGCGACTCGGGACCCAAAGCCAGGCCGCATGCTTTAGGGAAAGGTTGCAGGGCCCACCCCAGTGGAAAGTTTAGCCTAGGCGGAGGGCGGTTCCTTTCCGGGCTCTCTTGGCCCCGATTCTGGGGAGGGAGACCTGGCCGTGCCTCCATTGAGCAAAGGCAAGGGTTTGGGACCTGCTGTGCTAGCAATGTGCTGTAAAGACTTTCAATATAGTTATTCTAAAGTTAGGCTTTCTCTCTGCGTAGACACGGAAGCTGCGTCGGGCGAAGGAGCCTCCCAAGGCAGTAAGTACCAACCAATTCCTGTATGTGTGCAGGGGAGGGACTGTAGCTCAGCCCCAGAGGAAGAGGCAGTGTCTGCCCTGGAGAAGGAGGGTCCCCAGCAAAGAGAAGGACGAGGCCCCAGGCAACAGCCCTTGCTGCTGGTTGCTCAGAACGCACAGTCCTGTGCTGGTAGGGCCTGTGGTCCGACTCAGGAGGAGGCGGGCGGTTGGCGCCGGAGCAGCTCCTGGCTTCCCGAAGGCCTCCTGCGGCCCATCCCAAGAGCTCAGAGCTGCCTCCTGCCAGCCAGGCAGCAGTGGCCCTGGTTGAGAAGGACCACTGTCATGGTCTGTACCAAAGAGGGTACCTGTGGCGGGGCTGCCGGGAGAGAGCCCGTCTTTTCCCTCCCACACAAGTGGCTTGGGTTGGTGGCGTAGCTACCCCGTCTTGGTCCGGGTCTTTTGTCTTGCCAGGGAGCACCCCAGCGGCAGTGGCAAAGGCAGCATCTTTGGGACGCTCTCCCTGAGAGAGCTCCCCTGATGCCACCTTGGCTCTCTTGGGAACAGAGCTTTACATCCACCTAGGCGCTTAGTCTCTTCTGGTGTGGTTAACAGTTTTGGGTTTTGGCTCCCCTTTCTCCCTGACTGCAGCTGATTATTTTTACTGAAGGTGAATTCCTTTTTTTAAAGTTACATTTTTTTTTCAAAAAGAGGTGCAGAAGTACTTCTAGAGAAGGAGGGTCAGCCCTGCTGTCAGCCCCAAAGGGAGCCACCCGGCGGGCACAGCGGGTGAAGGGCAAGGCCAGTGGCCAGTGGGGAGGGGGCTTGGTCTCTTGCAGACGAAGGGGTCGTTCATCAGGGGGATAAGCTGAACTCCAAGGGTGGCCCTAGTGCCCTCTTTCTCTCTCTCTCTCACTCCCTCACTTTCCATTAATTGGTAGGAATTACGCACGTATTCTGTGCTTCTGCTGAGGGCGCTTGCATAAAAAGACTACGGAAGAAATAAAATGCAGTGAAGACTAATCGTTGCTGCTTCAAAGTAGGACCAGCCCTGAATCCCTGCCTGGCCTTGGAGCTTCCTGGGTGACCCTGCAGCAGTCACCTCTCCCTTTCTCTTCCAGCCCACCCTACCTCAAAGGGTTGTTGTAAGAATTAAATGGGAAGAGGACAGTCTTTTAGGCCACTTTGAGCTCCATGGAGGAATGAGGGCAGGATGGACTTATGTAACGTTGTGATGGTTTATTTTTGTATTTTTATCTCACATCTTACCAGATGGCTCTACTGTATGACAATAACATAAAGCACACTGTACAGAACTGATAATGAAAATCTGTGGTGCGGGGAGAACCCCAGCAGAGCTGCCATTTTGTAGCTCAAGTAAAGGCAGCATGGAGAGGTTTCCAGCAGCAGTCAAGGTTTGAGGCAGCACCAGGGGGCTTTTGCCTGCTGTCTGAATGCCGGCCCATATGCCCCTGGCTGGCCCTCGCCTGGCAGAGAGAGTTCTGCAAGATGGCAGCCCTCCCCCACACCACCGGCCCAAGAGCCCCCAGCTTTCCATTTCAAATATGTTTCTTGCATGGCTGTTCCCAGCCAGAGACAGTGCTGCCGGTGTGACCTTTCCACCTAAGGGGCCACTGGCTGGGACTGGCAGTGCCTGAGCCCCCCACTTTTGACTGTGCTCTGGGGTGTGTGTCCTATCCTGGGGGGCATCGTTGTCTTGTCCAGAGAAGGCCTGCGCAGCAGTTGTGGGAGGAGGAGACTGGGGGAAGGACGATGGCACTGTGCATGGGCATTTCTCAGAACTTGGTCCTCTTGTCTTTCCAGACAATTTTAGGTACACGTGCGACATCTGTGGGAAGAAGTACAAGTACTACAGTTGTTTCCAGGAGCACAGAGACCTGCACGCGGTGGACGGTGAGTACCGCTGGGGGGACAGCCCAGGTCCGGCCAGCAACAGGGCCGGGGAGAGCGCTTCTTCCTCCAGGGCACCCAGGAGGAGGAGGAGGGAGGCATTCAGCAACTAGTTGAGTTTTGGTTTCAGGAAGGCAGCCTGGAGCAAGAAGCGCTGTTTTGGTGTTTGTGTGTTTCCACAAGACCGTCCTTTAAAACCAGCTGTGCAGCTGAGGGCTCATAGGAGTTGTAGTCCGGAAGAGGGTTAGGAAAGGCGGGTTGAAAACAGGCTCGGCTTGGCCCCAATAGCAGAGTGCGGAGGTGGAACCCCCTGGCCCCAGTCCCACCCAGCTGTGGCTTGACGGCCATGTCTGAGCCAAGCCAGAGCACCTGGCCTCAGCTGGGGCGGCTCTCCTGCGCAGTCTTTCCGCTGGTGCCCTGGCCGCTCCCACGCCTTGGTAAGCCGCCGCCTCCTCCTCCTCCTCCTCGATGCCTGTGATCCCACCTGAATCATCTTTTTCTTGTGCTTGGCCCACATCTACCGTGCGTTTCTGTAACAGGAAGGAAGGGACAGAGGGAACTGCCGTGAGGTGACGTGTGCAGTTATGTGTGCCGTATCTGGAGATGAAGGAGGAGCCCCGGGTCACAGCGGCCCTTGAGGGGCCAACTGCAGATCCCCAGTCATGCAAACCCTGCCTGTGGAATGTTGGATTCCCGGCTTCTCGGCGGGTTTGAAGACGTTGGGGGAATGGAGGTTTCTTCCTCCCAGTCCAGCTGAAACTGCAGAACAGTTAAGGTTTGGATTGCCTAGCTGGAGGCCCCACATTCATCCACGTAACTGGACGGAAGCTTGAATCTGTTTAAAATTGGCAGAGGGTGGGCACCAGAACCCGTCTGTTCTTGGAAGCTAAACAGGGTCAGCCTTGGGTAGTACTTGGATGGGAAACCACCAGTGATACCAGGTGCTGTAGGCTATGGATGAAGGAACTGGCAAAACTCCTCTTAAGTTTTCCCTTAAGAGGAGTTTTGCCAGAAACTTGTGAAATGCACAGAGTCAGCCTAAGTCATCAGGTAACTTGAAGGCACGTGCATGCGGTCTTAATTGATGGGACACCCCGAGTCAAGGGGGCTTCCCTTCCTTTTTCCCTTCTGCTGCTTTTATGTGTTACTGTGTTAGGAAGTGAAGAGGAGGCTATGAAAGGCTCGGCTTTCCTTCTGACAGTGACTGGTGGCTTTTGCCTGCTAAACTGGGTGTTCTCACCTGTGCCAGAAAGTCCTGAGTTAAAAAAGACGTGAGTGGGAGGGAGTGCTTTCAACCGTAGCTCAGAGTTGGCTTTCAGAGGGTCCTTGCTCCCCTCTGGATGGTCTTGGGGCAGTTATGGTTGTTTTTCAGCTCTCTCTGTGCTTCTTTCATCTTGCAGATCCGTACGACCAAGCAATGATCGCAAAGGAAGAAGTCAAGGAAGAGGAGCCCGAGCCCTTTCAGAAGATTGGTCCAAGTATGACTTACCGAGTTTGCAACTTAAGTAATTAACCAGCTTTCGACGTATACCATGTGGGGTTTTGCTCCCATCTCCCCAAGTTAATGGCTACATTTAGCCTCAAGGAAGTGGTGTGCCCTTGAGAATCTCCCAACCGTCGGAGGCTTAGCAAGGGCTGTGAGTTGAATTCCCGGGAACCTGAGCGGAGAGGTGCTCCAGTCTGTGGAGAAGGTGGGGTGGAACAGCAGTGCCATTTTGGGGAGGTGCAGAAGGTAGGGCAGTTGTGCTTTGGATGCCCCACCTTCAGTCTCCTTTGCTAGGTCTCAAGCAGGGGCGGGGAAGAGACCATTATCCAGTTTATCAGCCCATCTACATTCCAAGCTGCAGAAAAATTTCCTCACAGTGTAGCTCACGTAGCTGTTTAAAGTGTTCCTAACAGTAAAACAACCATTGAAACAATGAAAAGAGGAAGCTGAAACCAATGGTACCAGGACCTGGGAAGCTTCTGCCTTTGCCTCCTCTGCCAGACCCTTCATGGATCTTTCTGGCCTGGTCCTGCCCCGTTGGAGTGGCCACCAGAACTCCCCACCAGGGTCTCTGGCTGCCAGGAGCCAGGCCTGCACCCTGGGTGGGCAGAGCGGGGCCCCTCCACCGCAGGGACTCCCTGGCACTCTCAACCAGTTAGGTACTGGTTTGAGCATTCAGCTGAGCTGAACGGTGTTCAGTTAGCAACACTTGTTCAAAGTGTGCTATGTTACTTTTAAGTCTATGAAGAGATCTCTTTAAAAAGCTCTTTTCAGATTTGCGAACAATTTTTGGATTGAAATCTTTGCTTGTAGGGAACTCATTAAGCATGCTTAATGTGGCTGAGTATAACAAACAAGTTCAAAACTTTACTTGGGAGTTGTTTTTTTGTTCGGTTAATATTTTAAGCATGCGCTTTCTTCACATTGTTTAATTTTTAAAAAAATCCACAAGGGAAGCAAACACTCTGAATATGATGTTTTTCACACTCTCTGAGAGTTCTGTATTAAGGGAGGGGGCGATTTCCATTGCAGTGCCACATTGGCCTCATTTAATGAGTAGTCCATCCATTTATTATGTTACTAATCACTTTTTCTTCCAATTTGTCTGGGGGGAGGAAATTACTCATTTTGATTGGGGGTAATATGGAGCTGGGCATTCCGCCATCCTCCCCCAGGGAGTCTCCTGCTGTTAACAGACAATCCCCTTTGGTGGCGCCCCACTTTCAGCTTGCCAGGGCAGGGGGGTGAAGCAAAGCAGCAAAGGAACGATCCGCACAGGCTCCTCCTGGGGTGGGGCGTGAAACAAGATAGACTCCCCCCTTTATTTGCAAGTGAGGTCCTTTGGAGGGTTCAGCTTCTCTCCCTTCTCACTCAGAGAGTCTTTCTGTTTTCTTTGAAGAAACAGGCAACTACACGTGCGAATTCTGCGGCAAGCAGTACAAGTACTACACTCCCTACCAAGAGCACGTGGCCCTTCACGCACCAATCAGTGAGTATCTGCTGCAGTGCGAACCACAGAGAGGGGAGAGGCTGTCGCACGTAGTGACTTTGTGGGATTTGAGGCAAGGCTGACCAATCTGCAATGAGGAGTCCTGGAGAGGTGGGAGGGAGGGCCTTTTAGGAAATAAACAGCCTTTCTGCTGTGTGCCTGCCTGCCTGCCTGCCTGTGCACTCGAGCAGCACTTGGGCCCCCGTCCTTGTCTGTAGTGAGAGGAGGCACCTGCCTGCCTGCCTGCTTGCCCGCTTCTGGGGCTGTGGTGAGGACTGTCTCTGTGACCGAGCAACAGTTGTCCCATCTGTTGGCTCGATGCTATTTCAGAGTTGCATAACAGAAAGACAGGGTCCTGTCCGAAGCACTTGCAGTCTGCATTTGCCCTGCCCAGGGAGATGGGTGAGGGAATGGAGGCTCATGGAAGAGGCTAGTGCACAGAGGAGGCTCCCTGTCTGAGGCCCAGTTTCTGTAGCCCTGGGCACACCGGTGCCTCGGCCAGTGCGGGCATTTCCACTGTGCTCCTCTTGCATGACCTGGAAACGTCCCAGAGGGGTCCCCCTGAGGTGGCCGCTCGGCTGGCCTTTGGAAGCGTTCCTCCTCTGCTGCAGCCTCTGGTGGCACACAGCGCATCTTTTTTGGAGGCCATTTCGGGCCCCCTACGCCGCCTGGAATGTGTGTGCGTGTGTGTGTGCGTGTGCGTGCGCATGTAGGAATGGCAGGTCAGGATCCTTTCCCAACCAGGATCAGGCCATACCTTTATTAATGGATCACTCTGCACCGGGTGGAGAAGTGCTTTCTTTTGACAGGTCTAAATCTGACCCGTTCAGCTTCAGTCTGTTAAAATAAAGTAATGAGAGAGAGAAGATTCCCTATGTCCACTTTCACCCCAGAAATATATCAATTCACCTCTGTCATGCCTTTTTTCCTAAAGTAATGTGTATGTTTTCTTCATAGGAGAGTTAGCCCCCCCAGATCTTTTGCTTTGACCTTTTCTGCACCTTTCCCAGCTCTTCAATATCCTTTTTTGGTCACAGCAACCAGGGCTCTCTGCAGCATCCCTGGGGTCTTCACAGTATAAAGGCACGTAATGGCGGCACCACGATGCAGGCAGATTAACCCCCCCCCGCCCACCCCCAGTGCCACACCCAATGTGGAATTGCCGCGATTCACGGCCGCCGCATGTGGGCAGTGGCTGAGATGAGGCTTTTTATCATGCTGCTGCCCTGCCTTGTGTACTCAAAATTTATATGGCTTTCCCATCAGTCCTTCTTTGCTGATAGGCCTTCCTTGTCTGCCCACCTTCTCTCTTTACTGCAAAAAACCTGTTCAAGAGGAGGAGCTGGATCTGCTGCCCAATACCTAACATGCTGCTGTTGTCTGGAGCCTGGAAACACCCAGCATCAGCATATTGACTGGCTGGTTCGTTAATTGATTTTTGAACTGTCCACTCCAATCCCAAGGTCGCTTTTCCAGTTGTTTGCTCTCTGCCCAGGCCCTCGTCACATTATGCATGACTCTGGCAGGTCTGCTAAGCTGCATTTGCCATTTAATTGGCTACTCACCATTTTTGGAGAGCTTCCTTGGAGCTCTTAACAATCCCATTTCATTTTAACCTTCCTGCCTAATTTAGCACGATCAGCAAACTTTGCTCCTGTGGTGCTCAGCCTGAAGTCCAGATTATTTGTGAGCGCACTAAAAGGTGCTCCATCCCTTACTCTCCCCATGGCAAGAACCAACGGTTTTTCTTTCCCCTTCCTGCTTCCTTTTCTCTGTCTTTGCTGCAGAGGCACAAAAGGGTCAGGGTTTGTCCAGGAGTCTTTGCGGAGGGACTTTGGCACTGGGCTGGATGGGCCCCTATGGCTTTGGCCCTCACAGGGCAGCTGCTGCATCTGTTCCTTTCAGGTCCTGGGCCAAGAGACCACGGAGGAGCGGGAGGAGACCCTTCCCTTCCTTCCAGCTATGTGGGGCTGGTTCAGGAGGCGTCTTTCTGCCCCAAGCCTGGGGCTTTTCTTCTGAGATTCTCCCCTGGGGAGGGGGAGGGGGAGGGGGAGGCGGTGGCAGTCCCAGTCTTTTTTTTTCTTGGGATCTGTTAGGTACTTAAATAGATTGCCAAGTGTGGGGATATCCAGGGCAGCTAGCAGCCGTGAAACACCTACTGAAAAGGAAAAGTGCCTCGTGATAAAATCAAGGGTACAGCAGTGACCCCAGAATCCACCTGCCATCCCCTTGAAACTGTCAGCTTCTAACCACCCACCTAGTTTTTAAAATTGGGGTGGCTCTCTGTTGTTTCAAGAAGACTCCCCAGGAAGCCGCCCAGTAGATGTGGGTGCAGCTGCCTAGATCAATCCTGACCGACAAGCAGCTGTGCTTCTTTACATTAGAGGTGTAAAATTTCCAGAAATTTTGAAACCGTGGGGAAAAAACACATCTTGTTTTTTAAGAATGAAGCAGAAGTATTTTAAAAAACTGAAAAGTGTAAGATTAGCACCCACAGCAGATCCAAACTCATTGTTAGTTTAGGAGCATAATATACATTATCTATAGTTTTCTTTGTGATAAAATTATCATGTTTAATATATTGAACCGTGAGCGGTCAACTGTGAGAGACCAGGAAGTCGCGGTGGCCTCAGGCTCTGATGTTAGGAAGGGAAGGCACGGTCCGTTCCCACGTGGAGCCAGCTGGTTGTATGCACCCCTGCCTCCCACTGGCTGTGCTCCAGGCTCCCAGATGCAGGAAGAAGTTGCCCCCACCTCGCCCGCCCGCTGTGCTCTAAAACCCCAGATGGCTTTGCCTGGGGGTTGGGGCGTTGACTTTGGGGAGTGGGAGCCGTCCCTTGTCCCTTGCCTGGCCGGGGCTCTTACTTGGTGCACCAGCAGAAGCAGCAGAACTTCTGCAGGAGGATTCATTTCTTAGGAGTCGCTGTGGTGATGGGAGGGCAGTGAGAGACGGAGTTGGGCCAGTGTGCCAGGCGGGTGCTGCGAGTGCCGCATCTTGGGCGGGTGTGGGAGGAGAAGGCTCGACGTGGCCGGACCGTGCGCCCTGCCACCGCCTGTCCGCTCCGCTCTTCTGTGCTGCAACAGGCCTGGCCTGGCCAGAGGGTTGAATGTCGCTGAGGCTGAGCAAGCTCTGATGCCATGCACAAGATGAGGGTCACAGCAGGACTTTTCCAGGGCTGTTGGCGTGTTCAGTCTGCCCTGCCCTTTAGAGAAATATAGGTGTGCTTTTATGGCATAGTTGTGGTGTTTGTTTTATTTTTTTAAGCATGAAACTCCCACCCCAGGTTATTGCTGTTGTTGTTTTTAATTAGATTTGGGTTACTTGTTTTTTTAAACGGTGAAATAAAATGGAGCTGGAGTTTATACTTCCAGATGTTTAATGTTCTTAGCTTGAGCTTCGTTGTGTTGGTGGGGCATTGATACAAGCAGTTAGGGGTGGAAGGATGAGCAGAGAAATGCCATGGGGGTGTTCTGGGTCACCGTGGGTGTCTCACACAGCCTGTGAACGAGGGGGAACTGCTGGTCACGAGCAGAGATTTACTCCCAGCCTCAGCTCAGATGAAGGTTAAGAAGGGAAGGTGTACCAGTATACTTTGGGGGGGCACCCTCTCTCCAGACATCTCTAGTGGGGTTCCACACTTCCCACCCCCACCCCTGCCTGTGCAGCTCAGTTTTGCACTGTAGCTAAGGCTACACGTGCAAGTTCCAGTGA
Organism: Iguana delicatissima; assembly: GCA_948472985.1. Taxonomy (NCBI): domain Eukaryota; kingdom Metazoa; phylum Chordata; class Lepidosauria; order Squamata; family Iguanidae; genus Iguana; species Iguana delicatissima. The sequence goes on along the minus strand of CAOKZL010001001.1, from coordinate 276,231 downwards.
GGAGAGGTGGAGGAGCCAGAAGGCTCATGGCACCTGAAAGAGGAACCAGTTTTATGGGGGGGGGTCATTATCCTTGGCCTCCCACCCCTCTAAATCACTCCCCATTGATCCATCAGGCCGGTGTTCGTTGGTGAATATAAACTGGCTAGACCTGCACTTGTTCACGAGGCCAGTGGCGACAGCAGTCGGAGACTCCCCTTGCCTTTCAGGGCGGTGTGCCTGCATGCAGCCCCTGCTCCTTGTCAGAGGAAGGGGGTCTCTCTGTCTTGCCACTGTTGCATTTTGTGAATACTTGCATGAGGAGGCAGTTAACTGGGGTGCCCTTAGGCTACAGAGAGTGTCTTCCGTGTGGCCAGTTAGTGTGGGATGAAAGGGCGCAGTTCGGTCTTTTTCCAGGACCAGTGAGTTTCTCTGGAGGCCCGTGAGAGGAGGCGGGGGCCCTCTGGCCTTTGGTGGGGGAGCGCCTCTCATGCCCCAGGCTCGGTGGGCCAGCCCTTTAGGTAGGCAGGCTCTTCCTGGCACTCCCCGGCCCCCTTGCCCCAGGGGAACCCCGGCCCCTCCCCAAAGGCTGTGAGAAGGATCTGCCTCTGAGCTTGGGTGGCGAGCCCCAAGACGTTGGGGTGCTGAGGCCGGCGCGGGGGGCCCCCACACCAGGGAAAGCGAGGGAGTGATTTGCAGGCAGAGGGAAAGGCACTCCCTGCCCCCAGAGAGGTGCAAATTGTGGGCACTGACTTGTCTATCCCGGCACTAGTTCTGAGTGTTCACATCTAGAGTACTCCCGATCTCCACTCTTCGTGGCTGTGAAGACCCAAGCGAGCCAATCGGGCAAAAACGCCAGCGGCGTCCATAATCCGGTGCTCCACCCTCCTCCACCGCTCTCCCTCCGGTGCCCCACCGGCATCCCAGCCCCAGATGTTCCGCGCTCCAAATTCTGGATCCCCTGGAAGCAAGGCCACCACAGGTACCACTTGCGCTTTCTTCCCCTTCTTGCGAGTAAGCCTCACTGCCCCACACCCCCTTGTCCCCCCCCCAGCCAGAGAGGGCTGGCGCCGGCCTCTCCTTGGGCAGCCTGCCGCCTGGGGCTGATGACGTCACCGCAAGGAAGTGTGGCGATGTGACACCCTTGCCTCGCCTGCTAGGACCCCGTGACTTAGAGCAAGCAGGGCAGAGTCTGCTCAGAAGAACCTCTTTTTGGCAGGAGGGGCAGTGAGAATGTGCAAGGGATCGGGGAGCAAAGGCTGAGTCACGTCCAGCATCCCCACCCCACCCCAAGGCTGTTAAACTGGGCAGGGAACAAGTCAGGTTGCTCATATTCACAAGCCCATTGTTCTCCCAGAGACAAAATCCTTTTAAAATTCTGTAAATTGATTTTACTTTGAGGAAGAAAAGGGATGAGGAATATTACTGGCTTTCCGTCTTACTTTCTGCTGCTGAAATCGTGCAGATATCAGGGTAACCTTTGGCAAAACCTCTAATGTCAGTTTTTAGACTCAGTTGTGTGCATGTATTTTGTTTTAGTTTCAAACTGGCAAACCTGGAAATAGTTTTTAAATGGACCATTTTTCCCCTGGAACCTTCTGACTGTGACTTGTTCCAGGCAGAAGCCTAATGGATGATATTGATCTGGGTTTTATGATCGATATTAAAAGCAAACAAAGAAGCCTTTCCAGTCCCTCTATCACGCCCACCAGGTTGATCAGTGGTATTGACAGGGTTTGGGAAGTAAATATGGGGAGGGCGCCCCCTTTGGGTGGGGAGAGGAGCCTGGCCTGTGGGGGGGTCTCTGTGGGACCCCCTGCCTTCATTGGGATTCCTGCAGAGTGGGAGGCGAAGAGAGAAGGCAGCATTTGGCCTGGTGGTTTCCTCTTCACCCTTGGCTATAACATGTCTACAACTGAGGTCTCCTACTGGGAGGGGTTCCTGGCTTGCTCTGGGAGGGAGTCCATGCTGTTGTTGCCTGTGGCAGGGGGTGTTGCAAGACTCTTCCAGCATCCCCCAAGGAGCAGGAAAGAGTGTTGGAAAGGAGAGAGGTGCAGGTGCTGGGAGGCTGCCAAGGCCAGGTCCCTGTCTGGGACCCCGGTGTGCCCTTGTTGCTGCTGGGCACAGTGGGCAACCAGGTCGCCCCCAGGAAGCCCACAGGTGGAGTGGCTCTTCTGCAGTGTTTCCTCTTCTGGAAGGAAAGCCACAAGGACCTCTTCCGCAAACCAACACTTCCTGCCTGCCTCCCGTGCACAGGTTGAGCATCCACATTGGCACTGCCTGGGGATAGAGGAGGGGATGGAAGCAGGATTGCTGAGCTCCCTTGGCCGTTCTGCAGGAGCTGAGGGAGAACCGGAAGACCCCCAGCACCTTCAGTCGGTAGCACGCTGTGGGCAAGCAGTGAGAGAGGGCTGACTGGGGAAGATGGAGGCTGCTAGTCCAAATTTACAGGGGCAACACAGGCTTCCCAGAACAAGCTGGGCTCTGTTGTCTTTTGTTGATGGGTGTCAGAGTTAATTTGACTTAACTGAGTGAACAAAACAGGAAGGTACACAGCAGAGAGACACACAGTTTGTACCTGAAATGTTTTGTTTGGGTTGGGCAGCTATTTTCCCTGCGCTGCACACAGACATTTCAAGGCATGGGAGCTCTGCACAGCCAGCCCTCCACCCCTTGGCTCAGGGTGGGCAGTAGTGGGGTGCCCCCCTCTGCTGAAGCTGAGCAGGGCAGGGGCCGGTCAGGCCAGGGGCGAGTGGGGGGCCCTGAGGACTCTGTTTCCTGTCCCCTCAGAGGCAGAAGGCAGAGCGGGCCAGTCCAGATTGGCTGCTGTCCAGACAACCATGAGCACCTTTTGCCTCCATGCTGGCTGGAACTGGGGTGCTCGCTCCCGCGTAGAGGAACAGGCAGAGCTTGAGGGGGTCCCTTGTTCCTGGGCAGAAGGGGTCGTCTGACATCCTGAAGGTGTCTCCTGCTGGGGGCTGCTGCTTATCGGTTCTCCGGGGGCCCTCAGTGGAAAACCTAGTTCATGGCCTGAGCCTGAATACCCCCCGCTATGTTGGGCACGTGGTTCTAGTAGAGGTGCTGTGCCAGGATGCAGCAGAGCCAGTGCTTGGCATGCAGAGGGTCGCTCCCTGGCAGCCCCCAGTCAGCAGGTGGGCATGGGGTGGGCGGAGGAGAAGGCAACACTGGCCTCAGGCTGCCCCTCTTCTCCCTGCGTTTGCTGTGAGCAGCAGGGACAGGAGCTGCTCCGTCTCCTCAGGCGTCTCTTTCCCCACTGTTGCAGGGGAGGACATTTTGCCTGCAGGGGGACTTGGGGGACTTGCCTGAAAGTCTGAGGTGCTGTGGGAAGAGCGGGCACGGGGCAAAGAGTGCCAGGCAGATGGAGAAAGAGACAGGGACACAGGAAGCCTAAACTGAAAGGGGCCGGGAGGGCAGAATTTGTGAGGCAACACTGTAGGGGGGGCGCAGCAGAGGGCAGGAGGGAGGGTCATAGGAAGGAACCCCTCTTTCTTTTTCAAGCCTCTGGTTGTTTTTAATGCTGAGCGGCTCCTCTGAAGGAGGCAGGAACCATTTCCTGGCCGTGGTCTTCCCAAGGCTCACAGCCAGGGACTGCCAGGGAGAGAGAGCCCCCCTTTTGCCCTGAGTCCCAAAGTGTCCGGCGCTGGGGTGTCAGCTGCCTGGGAGGGGATGGGGTTGCCCTTTGGGTAGCTGCTGCCGCCACCTCCCCGGGCCTGCCTTGCACGCCCCCGTCTGCCTGCCCTCTTCAAGGCCTCACCAAGAGCTGCATGGCCTCACCCCCCCCGTGCCAGTCGCCTGGCCTGTTCTCGCTTGCCCACGTGTGCGTGTTGAGTGAAGAGGGGTCGGAGGTTGGCTTGGCGTGCTGTTCCTTGTTCTGGTTGAGCTGTTACAATATTCTCAGAAAACAAACTTGTAAAAAAAATGAACCATAGGCTTGCTGTAAGAAGATTCATTACATTTAGTTTCACAAGTTCCATTGGTGCCAGTTCTGTTTTTAAAAGGGGTTAATGCTGTTGGTACCCTTGGCCCTGAGAATGATGCTCAGCAGGGCCAGGGCAACAGCAAGGAAGGCGTGGGGCATCTTGGAGGCGTCCCTGCCATTGCCCCCCTCTGCCTCTAACTCTGCAGGTGGGGTGGCTTAGCCTCTTGCAAGTGGAGCTTCCTTTCCCAGGCGGCCCTTACGGGTTCCGAGTGGACAACCTTGGCGGGCCCTGAGCGGAGTCATGCCAGCCTAGCCAGAAGGTGGCGGCGGGTGGCCCGAGGGGATCCCCCTGTGCCATTGGGGGACGGGGGGAGGTACTCTCATCTTTTGAGTGAAGGGAAAGAGTGGTGGCAGGGTCCTGACATGATGAGATGGACCACATTAGTTGGGGAGTATAAGATAGATTGCCTGCTAGGGAAGGAACGTGCTAGGACTCTCCCTAGCTGCTGTGCTGCTTTTCTGCTTTGGGGAGTTAAAAAGCATCACCACCACTGTAAGAGGATCAGCCGGAGCAGCCCAGTTCTGTCCCTTGCAGTCCACGCCACCAGGACAGGGCTCTGCCCCTCCGCCGTTCAGGTTGATCCCACCGCAGCACACCTCCTGGCCCAGATGCAGACGCCCTCTGCCCCTGATCCCCAGCAGCGCCCCTAGACCAAACGCCCCAGAAGGGAGAGAGCCAAATGCTCTGAAATGGCCCCAGAGAAACAGAGAGAGAGGAGAGGGAGAGAGCGCAGGGCCTGTGCCGGCCCCCACTCCACCCCCGGCAAGACTCTGGCAAGACTGGCTTAAGACTCACCAGCCCTTTGTCTCTTTCCTTGTTCTCCCACCCTGCAGAAAGCGCTTTCAGCCGGAGAGTGGAAAGCAAAATGCAAAACAACTTTGAAGAAACCAACAGCAGCTCCCAAAACTCTAGTGGTAAGTACCTGCGTGTCTGTGGATGATGTTGCAGCTGCTGCCGCTGCCTTTTCAAAGCCCAAATGTCTCTTTTTCCTCCAGAGTTTGAGTAGCAAGGAGTGTCTCCGTCTCAGAGGGGGCTCAGTGCCAAGGCCAGTGCCTCCGTTTTCTGCCTGGCCTGCAGAGCACATGGTGGGGGGGCTCTGGGTGGCCTTCACAGCCTGCCTGTGCGGCGGGTGGGTCCCCTGGGAGTGCTCCTTTGCCCAGAAAGAAGTTATGGTACGTCCCTCCGCTTCAGAATGGGAACTTGGGGGGAAGACCACTGGTCTCAGGCTCCCAGCGTATAAGCACGTCGAGGGAAGAGCAAGACTGGGCCAGTTCTCCATGCCATGCTCCCTTTCCATGAGCGAGGGGTCGGGCCCTCCGTCCCCCACGCCACCAGGTGTTCTCTGAGGAGGGCTGGCTGGGCCGCCGAGGTGTAGGTCTTTCCTCAATATGGCCGCACTTGGACCTCTGAGGTGCCCTTGCTGGCCTCCCTCTCTCCCTCCTTCTCTCCCAGGGGCACCCGGAGTATTTGTACCACCTGCACTGTTCTGCTGTCTGGGCCTCCTGGTGCTCCTGCTTCCCAAGTGCTTGGTGTGGGCTGAGCAGTCCGCTCTGTGGCAGGAGACGTCCAGTTGTCCCTCTGCCCACCTCTGCAGCACAAAAAGTCTTTGGAAAGCATGTGGGGAAGCAGCCCCACCCACACCCCAGCCTTGGCCAGCCTGGGAAAAGCTCCATTCATTCTTGGGCAGCGGCAGGAGTGGTGATTGCGACTGAGCCTCCTTGGGACTGTTCTGGCATGGGGGGCCGTGGAGGGGCCTGGCAAGACGTGAACGAGACTGGCAGGGAGGGAGCCATCTATCTCTGCCTGCTGGAGCGATGCGGTGGTCTTTGATGGTCTCACGTTAGGCTGTGCCCTCTTCTAAAGAACTCTTTCGTGGTTGCTTGTCCTCTTGAAGAGATGACTGTGTCAGCTAACCCACCAGCCATGGAATCCTATTCCCCAGGCTTCTCTTGGCTTGTGTAGCACCCATCTTGTGTTGTGGGGGAGGGAGGCTGCCCCTCCTTGAGCAGAGGAGGAAATAAAAGGGCCTTGTCCCCTCTGCCATAGTCACCGTGGCCCAGCCGTGTCCCCCCAGCAAAGGTTGCTTCACGTGGGGTAGGAGAGGCCTTCCTTCCTTCTGGTGGGTTTGGGCCGACCCTCCGTTTTTGTCTTTGCGTGTCCTTCTGTTGGAATCATTAAGGCCGTTACTAAATGCAGTGGGACCTCTGAGTAGACACGTGAAGGGCTGCACACGATACCACTGGGTTTTTTAATCAGATACAAATGACACAGGGATATTTTTGTGGTTGGTTTTATAAAAGCTTTGATTTGACTAATTTAACTAATACAAAAAGTAAGAACCACCTTAAAAGCTAACCCCTCTTTGCTCCGTCTTCCTCTCCGGTGGCCATTCTCTGACAGGGGTAGCCTGTGGAAGGCCCACAAAAAGTGAGGGTGAGAGGACCATCCCCATGACCTGCTCTTTGAAGGCAGAACGTCTCTGTACGTGGGGAGGCCGTTCGAGCAGCCTGAGAGATTCACCTCCGGTTACCCATGAAACAGGCGACTCCCTTTGCCCAGGGTGCCCGAGGGAGAGCTGAATCCTGCAGTAAACATGCCCGAGGGCCACTGGGATTAGTGGCTGCAGAAGTGGTGGTCGGGGCAGTTGGGAGGTGGATTCTTCTCCCTCTTCCCCAGGTTGCTTCGAGCATTGCTTTTTCTCCTCCTGAGTCTTAATAGCATGGAGAAGGCTGTTCTTTAGGGTGGCGGTTTTCCATCCTGCCTGATATTTCCTACTAATGAGCCTCCTGATGGTGAGCGCCAGCCTCCGCGATTCCACTTGAGCTCAACAGACCTGTGGGGGGCTGCAAATGCAGGGACAAGAGGAAAGCAAGCATGCCGCTGAGGGGCACACAGCCTAACAATTTGCATTTGTCCCTGGTATCAGTCTGATGCCTTGGCTGCTGAGAGGTAACCTTGGTTTCTTGCTCCCTGAGTACGTGCAGCCCTTCCTGCTTCAGCATCAAGTCCCTGCATTCTGTGCCCAAGTCGGGTTCTTGGGCCTCTGCTGCTCGGCCCAGAACCTGGTCCCGGGGAAGCCCACTTGCAGTCCACTTTCTCCCCGTGTGTCTTTTTTGGCCCCTGGCTTCCAGTTTGGTGTCTTCCAGCATGTGTTACCCAGCTCTGACAGCATTTCCAGCATTCTCGTTGTATCCTGTTGCAATCTTTCTTTCCTAATGTCCACGTTTCTTCCTCCGCCATGGGGAAGATTCCTGGACTGCAGGAAGCCATGGCCCCATGGTGCAATGAAGGCCACTTACTTAGGCAGGACCCGCCTTGACTGGAGCAAGGGCTCTTGGAAGCCCCTGAGCAGCCACAGAGAGCTGGAATGAATTGCAGGGTAGTTCCCAGGCCAGCCATGAGCTCAGAAGCCCACTGCAGGGGTGGCAGCAGTGGCGGCGGCGTTGTTCCCCTTTGGCTGTTGCCAGGGCACTTCTGCATTTGACTGGAAGTCATAGCAAAACAAAGTACGCACAGACACAGGTACAGGCACGCAGGTGCCCCTTGCCTCTTCTTACGAAGGCGTGCCAGTGTTGCTCTGCACTGGGGTGTATTTATATATACACCTCTTTCTCTCTGCCTTTTTCTTTGCATTGCCTCTCCTCTCTCCCATCTGCCAAATTTACATAGGCTGGGTTTTTCACGTGAGTGCCATTGTGAGTGCCTTGCATCTTAGGGCAGAGTGTCAGGAGCAAAGGTTGCAGCCTTCCCAAGCCATCCCAGCGTCAGCATGACGGAGGAGGTGATGGTAGTGCGGAGCTGCACGTGGGGGTGCTGCCCCCTGCCCCGGGGGCATCTCAGGGTCAGGCAGTCTGGGGTGAAGCGGAGGGGAGAAGTGATCTCTGTGACTACAGGAGGGGGTCCGTCTTGAGAGCCCAGCAGTTTCGAATGGCAAGTGGCATCGTCAGTTTCAGGCTGTGTTTGTGGGCTTCCCAGTGCATAGCTGGTTGGCCAGGGTAGGAACCAGGATGGCCTGGGGTGGGCCTCTGGCCTGATCTGGCTGCAGGGCAGCTCTTACTGGCTGAGGTGTGCCTTTTGGGTGTGGGAGGCTGGAGTCAAGAAGAGTCAAGTTTTGTGGCGGCAGCAAAAAAGGCAGGAGAGGGGGAATTGTAAGGAAAGAGTCCCAGGCATTGCTGTGCAAATAGCAGAAGGGCTGTAGGCAGCACTCCCCACTTCTTGCACACTCACTCCGCCCTCTGGCGCATCCTTACTGATGCTTCCATTAGCTCAGCCTGCTGGGTTCTGTGGTGGGTTGCTCCTTGCCCACCCTTCCCTCCTCAGTGAACATTCCCCGTTTCTCACCAAGGCCAGAATAGGCAAAAGCCCAAGCCCACAGCCAGGAGAGGCAGGCAGCCCTGGGGCTCTGCCTGCCAACTGAGCAGCACAGGAGTCAGACACACACCAGCCCAGACCACCACCGTCGCCCCAAATGCGGGTGCTCGCTTCAAAGGCGGGCGCGTGCCAGCCAGCCCTATGGCTGCGGCAGGGGAGGGAGTTGCCCGGGCTCTCTGGAAATGCCTGACTCTCTTTCTCGGCCTCCCTCTTTCAGAGCCATACACCTGCGGGGCCTGCGGCATTCAGTTCCAGTTCTACAACAACCTCCTGGAGCACATGCAGTCCCATGCAGGTAAATTGCAGGAGGGGGTGCCATGGGAGTTTCGGGGACACCAGCCAGACCCCGCCCCCCCAGCAGATCAGAACTGTCCACCTGGGGCTTGGGGAAGGCAGGAGGCTAGAGCTCGGGATCTAGTGAGCAGTCATGGTGGAGCAACTCCCAAAAATTGCGAATGGAATGACTGCCAGAAGAGCAGCCCTTGCAGAGGCAGCCCCCCCATCTCAGATTAGGAAGGCCAGAGAGGGTCCCCAGCCGAACCGTTGTTAGCACAGCGGGTTAGAGGAAGTGGCAAGCAGGGACCTCTGGGCAAGCAGGGACCTTTGGAAAGTGGAGGGCAAGCCAAAGGTTGCCCCCCACGTGCATAAATTGTGATGCCTCCTTCCCTCCCCCTTGCACTTCCCCCTCAACCTGACCACCAGCCCCATGCACTGGGGCAGTCAGGCCAGGAGCAGCGGGCCCTCGGGAGCATCAGTGGGGCACCGGGAAAGAGATGGAACGGCCTTCAGTGTGGCATCTGTTTGGAAAGTGGGCCTGTGGAGTTCAGATATTGGTGCCTGGAGGAAGCGCCTCTGGGCTGGCACCCAATCAGACATGCCCCCCCTCAAGCTTTGCTGCCTGAGCTCTGGCTTCCCCAACTAGAGCATCCACTGCAGACAGAGACACAAAACCAGGGGGAGGTATATGAGCCTCCTGAGGGAAAGCAGTGAGTCCCTGCCTGGGGAGCCTAGGGAGAGCATTGGACATAAAACTGCCCTATAGCTTCAGGCCTCCCAGCAGACCCTGGCTAAATGTGTAGCTTCTGGTCACTGCACCTGAGGAAGAGTAGGGCTGTGGAGCTGGGAAAGGAGCCAAGCAGCCCCCCCACCCCCAGGCTCATGCCCTGGGGAAGGCCCACAGGCAGAGCCGTTACTGCCAGGCGTGACAATGTTGGGCTTGGAGGAAGCCAGAATGAAGCACAGGGCGCATTCTGTGCCAGCAGGAAATAACGTGGTGTGGTGCTGAGGAAGTGCTGAAGGGTCTTTCCGGGGCTGACACTCTTCATTATTTTTTATCAGTGATTCAGATAATGGGGTAGAGGAAATCCTTGTCAAATCTTCAGGCAACGCAGAACTTTGAGGGGTAGCTAATACATTGGAAGATAGGAACAGAATTGAAAAGGATCGTGATAAACTAGAAAACTAGGCTGAAACTAATAACAGAGACAAATGCAAAATTCCTCAGACACACAGGTATATGATAGAGGATACTTGGGTCAGCAGTAGCACATGTGAAAAGGACCTTGGGACTATTGTTGATCTTAAATTTAACATGAGCCAGCAGTGTGATGCTGCAGCAAAGAAGGCATATGCTAGCTTGGTCTGTATTAATAGAAGTACAGCTCCCAAGTCAAGGGAAGTAAAAGTCTGTGCTGGTCAAGTCTCTTCTGTGTTCAGTTCTAGGCGCCTCATTTTATAAAAGAGAGAGATAAGTTGGATTGAGTTGAGAGAAAGGCAGTGAGGAGGATGGTAAGAGGTTTGGAGAAGAAAACGTAGGCGGAGAGGTTGAAGGAACCCAGCTTGGAGAAGAGAACGCTGAGGGGCGACGTGATGGCCCTCTTTAAATATTTCAAGGGCTGCCACAGAGAGAACTGCATCTAATAGTTTTAAGTGATGGGGGTGGACTTTTGCTGAACATTAGAAGGAACCTGTTGCCAGTGAGAGTGGTTTGGCAGAGGAACCTGTGGTTTTGAGAGGTGGGGGGTTCCCTTTTTTGGATGTCTTCAGAAAGAAGCTCGACAGGTGCTGGGGACACTCTAGGCAGGCATCCCACACTGACCAGGGGGTTGGGTCGGATGAGCCATTAGGGTCCCTTCCAACTCCAGGGTTCTATGAAATGGAAGGGGAGAGGGAAAGTGCCCACAGATGACCCTCGGTAGTCCCAGAGGCCATCGGTTTCCCAGTACCTGGCCCTTGCAGGCACACCCTGCCCAGAGGCATCTGGCTGACCACTGTGAAAGCCAACGTGCGGCCAGAAGACTCCCTCAGGGCACTTCGGGCATTCTTATGGGCAGACCTGGACTTGAGGAGGTGCAACTGTGGTGCCCTTGGGTGCCCTCTGCCTCTTTCTCTCTCTTGCACAGTCCAAGTGCAGTAAGCCAACACTTTCCTGTCTGGCCTTCCTGGAAGCGGGGAGCCACTTATGTGGGTGGCATGGAAGCAGTGGTGGCCACTGCAAAGCAGAGGTGCTCCCCGCCCACCCTCTCCCTCTGGGCCTGCTCATCCCCCTTGTGGCATCCCCTCTTTCTCTTTCTCTCACATGCCCTTAGTAGCCATGAGCCAGGAAGGGCCACCAGAGCCTGCCTGGCCCTCAGCTCTGTGCCTGGAGGCGTTTCTGCTGGCAGCAGCGGGGTAATTAGAAGCAGTAATGCTGCCCCTCAGATTGGAGTGCTGCTGCTGCTGCTGCTGCAGGAGAAGCAACTGGGATTTAAATGGGAGGCTGGCATGCAGAACGGAAGCGGCAAGAGCCGCGCAATTTGGAGGCAGAGGAGCATGCCCTGTGGGTTGTGCCCATTGCTCTGTTGATGTCGTGCCTGTCCAGTTTGGATTCCCTTTGGGCACTTCGTTCTGGTCCAGTGTCACTGCCTGGTTGCAGAGGGACATAAAGGACTAGCTGTGCTGATTCAGGCTTAAGGGATTCGAAACAGGACAAGAAAGAGAAGAGGTGTGCGTGCGTGCGTGCATGCGTGCTCCACTTGGCTGATAAAATCGGGGCCGAACCCAGGCAAAAAAACCTCAACGCTGCCGGTTTGTGATATGCAAGGAGGTGCCTCTCTGTTGCTCTCCGCCGCCATTTGCTGGGTAAACACTGTTTCCCAGGACCTCGCCAGAACACACAGGTGCAAAAGGGCCTTGGGCACAGCACCCTACGTGAGAGAATCACCTGTTACACGCTCTGGAATCCGGCCTGCCCATGACGTAGAATCCGAGAGGCTCTGAATGCACTTTGCAGGTTCTGTTGGGTGTTACTTTGCCCCATGAAGGCCATTGCCCGTTCCCTGGCACCTCCGGTCCGCAGAATAGTTGGTCGCATGGATGGACAATGGCCTGAGAGCCTGGAGAGCTGTCAGGGCCGGCCTTGGATGCTCCACCTGGTCCTGGTGGGGCGGAGGAGGTTTCTGGTGCCTCTTTGTAAGGATCCTGAGGGTTTGAGGCTCCCCCTCTCTCAGGGTCTGTGGTTCCTCTGTGCTGGATGCAGTTCCTACAGCAGAGCTCAGAACTGGGATCTGCTCTTGTTCTGCTGTGAGCTGTGGGAGCATCTGTTGGGATGCCTGTGTGTGTGTGTGTGTGTGTGTGTTTGTGAATTTCTGCCCCCTTTTCTGTAAAACTGCATTAGAAGTAAATTGAGAAATGAATATGCATAGGAAGTGGTTTCACCTCCTGGTTGTCTGTCTCCCTCAGCTGATAACGAAAACAGCATTGCCTCGAACCAGCCCAGGTCACCTCCAGCTGTGGTGGAAGAGAAGTGGAAGCCACAGTCCCAAAGGAACAATACCAACAACAGTACGTATCCAAAAGCTTTGCTGTGTACGAAGGCATCCTGGAGGAGGAATGGACAGCGGCAGTGCAGGAGGATCTCCGCCTGGCCCCAGAATAGCCTCCGCATCCCCAAGGACCCTTCCTCTGAGGTGTCCCACAGACGAGAGGGAGGGGGACCTGGGCTCTTTGAATCCCTACTGTGAACAAAGACTGGCAGAGCAACCCCCGCCACCCTCTTGGGCCTTACCTCCCATGGTCCATGTGGAACAGTCCACCTTCAGAAATTGGTGACTCCCAGAGTATTTCTGGATGCTCTCGGGGAATTTTGCCTCTGACAGAGTGAGTGGTCCTGGTGAAGCTCCATGGAAGGGGGGGTGGCGCTTGAGCAACTGATGCTTGCCCACCCACTCATCCCCTTTTGACTGGTGCCACAGAGACCATGGTCCTAAAGTTTCTTTCTCTCTTGTCTTCCACAGCATCAGCCGGCAGCTCCCTGGCCAACAGCGCCATCCCCGAGAAGGAGCGGCAGAACATTGCCGAGAGGCTGCTGCGGGTGATGTGTGCCGATCTGGGAACGCTGAGTGTGGTCAGCGGCAAAGAGTTCATCAAGCTGGCACAGACACTGGTGGACAGCGGTGCCCGCTACGGGGCCTTCTCAGTCACAGAAATCTTGGGCAACTTCAACACGCTGGCCCTCAAGCACTTACCCCGGATGTACAACCAGGTGAAGGTGAAAGTCACTTGTGCCTTGGGCAGCAATGCCTGCCTAGGCATTGGGGTGACCTGCCACTCACAGAGCGTTGGCCCTGACTCATGCTACATCCTGACGGCCTACCAGGCGGAGGGCAACAGCATCAAGAGCTACGTCCTGGGCATCAAGGGGGTGGACATCCGAGATAACGGGGACCTGGTCCACCACTGGGTGCAGAACGTCCTGTCGGAGTTCGTGATGCCCGAGATCCGGACAGTCTATGTCACGGACTGCAAGGTGAACTCCTCGGCTTTCTCCAAGGCGGGCCTCTGCCTGCGCTGCTCGGCCTGTGCCTTGAACTCCGTGGTGCAGAGCGTGCTGAGCAAGCGGACGCTGCAGGCGCGCAGCATGCATGAGGTCATTGAGCTGCTCAATGTCTGCGAGGACCTGGCGGGCTCGGCCGGCATCTCCAAGGAGACCTTTGGCTCCCTAGAAGAGACATCGCCCCCACCTTGCTGGAACTCAGTCACAGACTCCCTCCTGCTGGTCCACGAGCGTTACGAGCAGATCTGCGAGTTCTACAGCCGGGCCAAGAAGATGAACCTCATCCAGAACCTCAACAAGCACCTGCTGAGCAACCTGGCGGCCATCTTGGCCCCTGTCAAGCAGGCGGTCATCGAGCTGAGCAGTGAGAGTCGGCCCACCCTGCAGCTGGTGCTGCCCACCTACGTGAAGCTAGAGAAGCTCTTCACCTCCAAGGCCAATGACGCGGGCATTGTCAGCAAGCTCTGCCATCTCTTCCTGGAGGCCCTGAAGGAGAACTTCAAGGTCCACTCGGCCCACAAGGTGGCCATGATCCTGGACCCCCAGCAGAAGCTGCGCCCTGTCCCACCCTACCAGCACGAGGAGATCATCGGCAAGGTGTGTGAGCTGATCAACGAGGTGAAAGAGTCCTGGGCCGAGGAGCCGGAATTCGAGCCGTCCACCAAAAAACCACGGACCTCCAGCGAGGGCTCCCCAGCTCAGGAGGAAGACCGCTCTGGCAAAAACGAGGTCTATGACTACCTGCAGGAACCCCTCTTCCAGGCACCCCCCGACCTCTTTCAGTACTGGTCCTGCGTGACTCAGAAGCACACCAAACTGGCCAAGCTGGCCTTCTGGCTCCTGGCGGTGCCGGCGGTGGGAGCCCGAAGCAATTGTGTAAATATGTGTGAACAAGCCCTCTTGATCAAGAGGCGGCGGCTGCTGAGCCCCGAGGACATGAACAAACTCATGTTCTTGAAGTCCAACACGCTTTAAAACTCGGTGGGGGGAGGGGCGGGAAGGGGTGGGGGCCCCCCACCAGAGCGAGCCACCGCCACGGGCAAAACACTGTTCCCAACCAAGAATCCCATTTAAGTTCTAAACACTGTGGACCTCATTTTGAATGCCCTGGGACACAAAAAACAAGAGAAAAAGTGCTTTTTATAGATATATAGATATATATTAATATGTATATAAAAAGCTACCTTTGAAAGAAGTGCTGGGTGCAGGGAGAGGGACGCCGCCGCCTCCTCTGCCAGGAACGCACTCCTTGCTTTAGATGTGTGTGTGAACTTGACAAAACACAACGCTTGTTTTCAGAGGGCAGACCAATTGGATGATGATACTCCAACATCTTCAGGCAGCTGAGTTTCTAAATTGACTTGAATGGTTGTTTTTATTATCGTTGTCCTTTTTAGAAAACGGAAACCTCCTTCCAACCTCTCCCCATCTTTCCTGTTCCACTCCCCCCTTCCCCTCCCCTCCCCTCCCCTCCCCGGGCCCCCCTGCCAGGGACAGTCAGCCCTGCTTTCCACAGGCCCCAATCCACACTGGACTTGCTCCTGAGAGTAAACTGTACGCCACGAAGGCAGTTGTGTCTTGGCCTTCAGAACTTAAAATGTTCCAGGTTGGCAGGCAGCTGCATTTCAGACACATCCACGTCTCTTTAGAAATCAGGAATGGAGACTTGAAGGATTTTTTTTAAGTAAGTTGTTCTTGGTTTTGTTGGTTTTCTTCTTCTTCGAAAGAGAAAATTTCTCTCTCTCTCTCTTTCTCTCCTTTTCTGAGTTTGATAGCAATGTTACCTTTTTTAAAAAAAAGAGGTGGTTGATTTAGACCTGAAATAATTTATTACAGCAAAGAATGTCTGTAACTAATCTGGGTTTTTCTTAGGTTTTCTTCCCCGCTTGCCTCCCCTCGCTGCTAGGTCCTCTCAACTTATTGGTGTATCGTGAACAGTCCTCTTCTGGGCCCAAGTGTAAGATGTCACCATCAGGCGAAAGAGGGATGGGGGTCGCTGTCCGGGGGGGCATCAGCAGGAGTCTCCTCCCACAGAGGGGCCGGCCGTGGCTCCTTCCGCCGTGCTGCGACCTCCCAAAAGCCCTTGACCGCTTCGGAACGTGTCCTTTTGTCCAGGTTCAAAGCAATAGCTGACCTCGCAGCGGCTGTTCTTCAAGCAAGGCCCTTCTTTGGCAGAAGGTAAGATGGGTGGAGGGCTGAGGGGTCCTGCCGGCCGGCCAGCAGGGTCCACCTCCTTCCGGCACGCTTCCTCTCTTTAGACTCCAAAGGTAGGCGGGGGGAGGAGCGAAGCGTTCGGAGGCAGCCTTCTGCCCAGGTGGCTGTGGCTGTAAAAACCAGGTGGCAGGAAGGCAAGTGCTCCAGACGCAGCTGCCGTTTGTTCCGAGGGGCCCCTTGGAGCCAGTTCTGGGCAGCCCCCCCACATCTCACACACACGCTCCGAAACCTTGTCCCGACATGTCCTCTCTCCACTGAGCCACACGTCTTGAGCCAGCCCAGCAGTGCTGCTTTGGCTCCTACTAGCCACGGGCTACACAGTCTGCACTCAGAAGGGGGCCCACATCTCAAAGCACTGGTAGCCACAGCAGGGCCCCAGAGTGGCTCTTTTCCTGCAGAGCCTGGCTTTGTGAGGCAGAACAAGGGCATTGGGAGGGCTGCCCCATTTGTCTCCCCACCCCGAGCTGGAAACTGACGGGTCACATGGAACAGTCCGCACAGCCAGGCCAAGCTTTATGGAGCTTCTTCCCAGTGAGAAGCCGTCGCCGGCAGGGGTGGACTCATCAGTTGCTCTTGGGGTGGCTGGGTTTTCCAGTAGGGTCCCCATCCAGCCACCTCCCCGTCCCTGCTCCCATCAAGGGTGGCCATAGCCTGCCCTCACTGCTCCCCCCCACCCTCTGCACCTGAAGGAACTGCCCAGAAGAGGCTGTTCAGCGGCACGGGTCCCCCCATAGGCTTTGGAGCAGGGCAGCTGTGCCTGAAGGAACGGCGTGGGAGGAACAGCTGCCTGAGAGTTGGTGCACCAGAGATGGGGGGCAGCAGACCCACTCCACCCAACTGTGCCCTTAGCAGATGCGCTTGGCCCACGGGCAGCGGGAGAGCTCCCCAGGAGCGGAGGGGGGAGGGAGGGAAGGATCACTTGGGTGCTAAAAAATAACTCCCCAAGAGCCAGCTGAAAGCATGACGTGGTACGGCTCGGGGTGGGGTGGGGGGTGAGCCAGCGGGGCTGATGACGAGCAGAGGCACCCCCTCAGAGGGATGGGTGGCAGCTGGAACTGCTCCATCTCGGCAGCAGGAAACATGGGAGACACGCAACCGCTGGGCTGTGCCTTCCTTTTCCTGCTGCCATCTTGTGAGGGAGGACCGTGAGAGGTGCAAGGAAACACCATTGTATGTTTCGCCCAGAAATCTCCCTCAAGCAAACAGGTTTTGAGCAGAACAGTGAGGGGTGCCACCCACTGGCCTTCCGGGGCGCTCCTCCCCATCATCCCAGAAGGAGGGGGGACCTGTGCCACCTTTACAGAGGAGGGGCTGAGGTGTTGTGTGCTCCCACCCACCCCACCCCACCCTTTCTTGGTGTGAGACTGCAGCTGCATTTGGTGGAGGACCCTGCAGCTGAGGGGGTGGGAACACCAATGGGGCGGGCTCTCCTGATCCACGGAGGCGGCCTGGGGGTGTCCAGTTGGTCAGTTCTGCCTTGGACCTTCCTGGTCAGCGTGGGCCTTGCCGAGGAGGCTGGCAGAGCCTTCCACCTGCCTGACTTTGTTGTCGTGGAGAGGAAGGGCGGCTGGCACAGAGCGCTGGGCAGCCAGGCGTCTCCTTCCCACCTCCCCCCACTGCATCCCGGCCCTTGGGTCACCTTCCAGGGCCGTTGAAGTGGGGCTGAAGCTGCAGCCAGAGGAGGGCTGCGGCCCGTGCTCTGGGCGCCCAGAGAGAGAAGCCGCTGCCAGCGAGAGCAGCCCGCTCCTGCCTGCATGTGCTCGTGTGCGTTGCCATTTCAGTTTCTGTGGGGAAGAGGTGGAGGGAGGGTGGAAGGAGAAAGAGAGTCCGGCTGTGGGGGTGCCCCCAACCCGCCCCTCTCCCCCCGCCCACCTCCACAGCAGCGCCTGTACCCCCCGTGACGCAGTTCAGTGTTCCAGGCAATATCAAGGGATGCCGTAGAGAGAGAGTTACCCAAGGGAGTTACAGAAATCTAAAGGTCATCTTTAAAAATTACAGAAAAAGTTTAAAAAATATATACAAAAATATTTTTTAGGCCAGAGTTTTCTACAGGTATTAATGAATATTTTTCTTAATCCTTATAAGTTTTACTGTGTTTAATATTTCTTAATACCGGTAGCATTAATTTATACTTTTGTAGCGACACACTATTTTTATAAAAATGCCACCACTGGCTTGTCTTCATGATCGAGGGGGTGGGGGGGTGGGAGAATTTGTGGTGGGCGCCGGCCCTCCTGCTGAACCATGTACTGTATTTAAAAAGAGAAAGTTATCTACTGTCACGCTTGCTGTGTGTTAATAAACAAGAAACTCTTGGTTTAGTGTGTCTATAGTGGTGTTGCCAGAAGAATTGGCAGGAAAGGGTTTTCTGCAAGAAAAGGGGAGGGTTTCCTTTTTTTTTTCCCCCAAAGGAAAAGGACATGCAAGCGCTTGACTTCTGTGGAGGATTTTGGGAGAGGAGAAGGACAGGAGTGCCAGTGACTGCCGGGGACCGTGTGAACATGCCAAAGTGTGCTTAGCGTTTACTTAAGTCTGAAACATGGGTTTGCTGGTCCTTTTGCGAGGGGGGGGCTGGGGACAGCAGGGAACCGGTTGGGCAGGATTTAAGTGTTGCTGCCCAGACTCACAGCACTCTGGGTCTTGCTGTCGAAGAGGCATCGCATCCCGCGCAGCTAGAGCGGTCACCTAGACAAATGTCGTGCAAAGCCTTTCTGCGCCTGAGATTTATTTGTGAAGCCACACGGGAAACAGAACACACATGCATGTACCAGTCTGATGTTTCCAAGCATCCAGGACAACCGCCAGCTGGGCACCAACACCAGTCACAGCAGCCAGCCTTGCAGAGCACTTGGGTGGTGTCTCTGAGTCTGAAGGCTTTGCACCAGTCTCGACCTTTCTGCATGGAAGGGAGCACTAGGCACCCGCAGCAGGTATGGCACCTTGTGGGGCACTGCTAAGCACAGAGTGATCTGCCTAAGTGAAGGTGCTGTGTGGCTGCAGCAAAAAGGAAAGGCTAGCACAGGGGGGAACCAGGTGCCAACACTGCCAGAAAGGCAGAGGCAGCCCTTGTCTGCTCCTAGTCTGAGAACGTCCAGCCCCAGAAGTTGGCTGCCCTCCACCGTGGAATGTCAGCCACCACCTCTGCCCCAGAACCACCTCTGAGCCAAAGCCTCCCTAGGCAGAGCTCGGGCAAGGCCTCCGGGTGAAACAGCAGAGAGGAGGAAGGTGGAATGCCTGCCCACGTAACAGAGCCCTGGACCACAGCAAAAGCCCCTCCCAACACATCCTTTGTGCACAGCACCTTCCTCATTTCCACAGCTTCACCGTACACACACCCCTCCCAGCGAAAGGCCTGTTGGCATCTGTGGCACCCCCCTGCCTTGGGTTCGGAAGCCCAGCTCAGGGGGGTCCAGCCTGGCTCCCAGAAAGGTCTTTTGGTCTGCAGGAAGGGAGAGGAGGAGGGAGCTGTCCAGCTGTGGGCTCCTGGGTCTTGGCCTCTGAACCACCGCCCCCAAACCCAGGGGCTACCAGAAGCGGAGAGCAAAAGAAGCGGCATCTGTAGAATCAAGAGGCAGAAGGGCTCTTCCAGAACACCCAGTAGTCTCCCAGTGAGGCTGCCATGGCCCTGGGTTCTGGCCGGCCACAGCTCTGGCAAGCAGCACTCAAAGGTGCAATGCTGAGAATCCAGCCTCCCCAGACCAGCCCCCAGAGCCTGGGGGCCCTTTGTCACCTTGCGCTCAGCTGGAGGGAAAAGTGCTGAAAAAAGCATGTGAGGCCGTCACCAGTCCAGGCTGGCTTTGGGGCTGGTCAGCTTCACGCTGTCCTTACTGTAGAATTGGGCATACCAGCGCCGGTGCCTCTGGATCGGCCCGTCCTCTTTCACCAGCAGCGGCTTTGAGAGATACTGCTTGTTGTTCCAGATCATTATATCCCGCTCAAACTGGGAGAAGAGAGGGCAGAAAAGAAAAATCAGAACCTTCTGCAGCCCAGAAAGGATCCTGCAGCTCATTTGCCCAGAATCGGGTGTCTCGAGAAAACCACCTTGGGCTCCAAAACCAGAATAAACGTGTTAGTGAAAGGTGAGTTCAGCCAAGGCTTTCTGGTGGCCCGTGTTTTATGGGACGAGACAGTTGCCATCAGCTTGTGAAATTAAGTTGGCTTTGTCCTAAAGCTTTCTTGCTAACGTTGGGAAGAAAACCTTGGATGCACTTGTACCATTTATACTCTTGGGGGTGCCTTCTGCTGGGGAGGGACAGGGTTGGTTAGCCCCCTCAAAGTGCCCCTTCCCGCTCAGCTAGCTTAAATGGGGATGGGGAGACGCTGCAAGGGCCTTCTGGGGAAGGGGAAGCAGGAGGATCTTGGCGGGTCCTTTGCCCACTTGGGCAGCAGGAATGAGCAGGAAGTCTTCATAACTGCTTGACTGCAGTTTGTGTCAGAACCACTGCCACTTGACGGGGGGCTGGGGGGTGTCCTCCAGCTGAAGATCCCCTGGGCTGAAATGACCTCTTCTGGCCCCTGGGAAGCTTGCTTAGTCCACTCTTGCAGCCTTAAGGCCTAAGCCCTGCCCTTGCTTCACGCTTCCCTGAAAGACAAAACTCGCAGGAAGCTGGAGGAAGGGCCGAAGGTGCAATGGGGGGCTTTTCTGTGCTTGCCCAGCCTGTTGGTTGCACAGAACCCTGGAGACATGGGGCACGCTGGCCTCCCCACACCCTGGTCCAGGCATCCGCTGGGTGAGGGGGGAATCTCCACCTCGTTCAGAGGGTGGAACAGATCTCCAAGGTCCTGGGTGGGATGCAGGAAGGGAAAGGCCAAGGAAACACTGAGTGGGGGCGGGGACCATTGGCTGAAAGCTTCCTGAATCAGTTTTTGGGGTGAGGTGGGTCATCACGAAGTTGCTGTCCTCACTGCTCTCTTTCACGAGTGCAGAAAGACTTGGCACCAGTTCCTCACCTGGACCCGCTCCGCCCACAGGATGAACTTGGGAACGAAGGCCAGGATGTTGCGCTGGTAGTACATCCGGTGGACCACCTGCTGCAGGAGAGGCTCCACGGGGGTCACGCTCTGTATGATCACCCCTCGACCCAGGAACGAGTGCTCAAAGCCAATGAAGACCAAGGCGGGTCCCACCTGGAATCAAGCAAGAAGAGGAGGGCATGGACATCGGGGGACCCCAACCCATCCAAGAAGGGCCCTGGGTGTCCTGCTTTGCGGAAGCCCCACCCTAAGAGGCCACGGGGGCTCTGGTTCCAGAGGGGGGACTACCGAGACAGTGCTGGGGCATCCAGCCAGGGATCCTCTCCTGACCAGCCACCACCACAGCTCTCTTGGGGGCTCACACAGAGGAAGCCCTGCCTGCCCTCTTGCCAGTTACTCCCACTGCACTGCCTGGACTGTGACTCAGCCCTTTGGCAGCACAGCCACTGAGCTGTGCCAGGGGCAGAGAGCGTATGCATGCGTTGCTGGGAGAGTTGGAGGGTGCAGGAGATGGAAGGCAGGAGAGAATCCGGCTGGCCACAGGAAGCTCCTTTCCACCATGTTCAGCCAACTTCTGGACCCGTGCCCCCCAAGCAGCGAAGGGACTTTTCCCGGTCCTGGAGCCCGAGAAGTCGTGTGTGTGTGAGAGGGTCTGAGAGACGGGGGCCTTCCTCCAGCATGGGAATGGGCACTGGCACTGTTCTACCAGCGTTCCCGCCCCTTCCCTCCTCCTCTGGGGGACCATCAGCATCCCCTTGTCCTACTCACCCCACCAGCACGACATACCTGCCTGGTGCTGACGACAAGATCCATCAGGGAGAAGTGCTGGCCAAACACTGTGACGTGATGCTTCACAAGCAAATGGGAACAGTGTGCCTCCGGCTCTGGCTCTGGCTGCCACTCTGCCTGAGAGAGAAGAGAAGGCGCACCCAGGTGTGAGGTTCTCAATCTGAAGAGGCATTGCTCAGTCCCTGCCCGTCATTCTTTGGCCCTCAGACTTTTCCCGTTGGGTGGAGTTTTGCTGAGAGTATTTTCAGCACCATCACTGTGGCTGTCATGGCGGTGGGTCTGTATCCTTGGGATCCGCTACTCCCTGCCCCTTCTCTAGTCCAGCCCCTTGTCTGTCCCACTCCTCCAGGTGGCAGCACTGTTAGTTGGGCCCCTCCCTCCCGTGCCATCTGCATCAATGTAATGGGGGGCCTGTCTGAAGTCCGTCTGATTCCAGCCAGCCAAACAGGATCTGCCAAAGGGAGGCTGGCCAGACCAACAGCTGGCACCAGTCACACTGGAGAAGGCCGATTCCCAGAGCAGTGGCCCTGTGAGTTACCTGCCAGTGGTGCTTGAAGAAGGCCCAGAGCCAAGTGTTGGTGTACCGGAGGTCCACTCCACTCAGGATTGAGGGGCCATGGACGAAGGCAAGGTGGGCCACATCAGCTGCATTCTCTGGGATTTCCTGGCATAGAGGAAGGGGCATCGTCACAAGGCTGAAGGATAAATGGGGGGGGCACTACCACCACAGGCTTGGGTATCCTCCGTGGCACAGCAGCCAGTGGTGGACACCCCTCTCTGGCAGAGAGAGGGCACCGTGTCTTGGCTGTTCGAGAGGTTGGAGCCTTGGCACACCCACTGGATGGATGGGACAGAGGGCACGGCTGAAGGCAAGAGCAAAGGGGCGACCCCACCACCCACTCTACCCACCTCAATATGTGCGCTGATGTAGTGTTCAGTGATGCCACGGAACACCCACTCATGGGACAGCATCTCTTCGTGCTCTGGGACTTGCCATGTCGGGCCAATGCCATCACAGTGGTACCAGACAACGATCATGCCACCGACCTCGCACGACGGCCACACTTTGACCTTTGCAAACGAGGGCACTGCAGAGGGAGGAAGGGAGAGGCTGTTTGGCTGTTTGCTCTTGGAGCCAAGGGCTGCAGCACTGTGCCACACAGATTGGGCAGAAAGGGTGTTTTTTTTGTAAAAGCAGCAAAAAACGTTTCTGCTACAAGGGTGGTTGCACAGGTTTAACAAATGTTCCAAGCAAGAATTTTGGAGACAGTGAAAGCCTCCTTGTACCTGACCACCAAGGAGACCCCTACCCCAGCCTCCCACAAGAGGCAACCTAGGGGGGCTGGGCTGAGCCCCAAGCTGGAGGGCAGTCCTGGAAAGCCCTGGGGGGCAGACGGCCCTTTTGCCATCTGACAGTCGCCCGCCAGCAGCCCTGCTTCTCTGCCGCAGGCCCTTGGGTGGGCAGAGGGGGAGGGGGTGCCGGGAAGCCACTCACCCTTTTCAGCGTAGGGGATCCGGGTGCACCTGCCATCCTCTCCGTGGAACTGCCAGCCGTGGAAGGGGCACTCGATGCAGCTGCCCACCACGCGGCCCCCGACCGCCAAGTTGGCCCCCAGGTGAGGGCAGTAGGCGTCGACCACGCGCGCTCTCCCATCCCAGTCCCGGAAGACAGCAAACTGCTCCCCTGAAGCATGGAGAGGTGGGGGAGAGCGCGCGTCAGCCCCTCTGGTCTCTCTGGCCCACCGTTGCCTGTGCAGCCTGGCAGCAGCCCTTTGACAGAAAGCCCCCTACCAAAGCCTCGGGGGTGGAGAAGCCAGGGGTGCGCACAGCTGCCTGCTGCTGCGCCCCGCCGCCCTTTATTCTACAGCGGGGGCGCCCGGCGGCCTCTGCGTGCTGGGCGACTCAGGAGGGGGCGCAAAGGGGGAACGTTTTAGCAGCACCGCACAGCAGCCACTAGAGGGCGCCCTGGTCGCAGGCTCAGCAGAGCGCCGCCGCTCCCCGCAGGGTGGCCCGGGCGCGGCGCCCAGTGCGCCCCAAAGCCCCCCAGGAAAGCCACGGGGGCGGGGGGCTCCTCCAGGCATGGCCACGGGTCGGGCTGGGAGCTCAAGATCCACGCGGCGTTTCTGCTGGAAATACCTGGCCCCACTGTCACGTGCTACGCTCAGCCGTGAGTCGGTTTCATTTTCAGTCGCAAAACATAATGGAACAAAAACTACCCTTCCTTTGCTTTTCTCCTCTTTAATTTGTTAAAAAGGTTTAACAGTACTACATCACGTCAGTGAACTGCCACTGTTGTACTACAGTACTGTCATCTCAGAAAAGTTTTTGCAAAAAAATCCGAAAAGTAGGAATTTGCCCTTCAGGCTTCAAGACCACCTATGCAATACCAGGCTCTCATCAGGAGCCAGGAGACACACGAGAAACCACTACAGGCAGCCACTCTGCAGCCACGACCCGCAAAATGGAGGGACTGGAAGAGCAGCGGGGGAGGCAGCCACGGGCTCCCTCCGTGTTCAGCGGGCAGATTTGTGAGGGCACCTCGGGAGGGCAGAGCTTTGCTCCTGGTTGGGCTGTTTCCTCCAGACTACAATTCATTTTTACAGATGTTAATTCTGTTTTGCTTCTTAAATTGTAGCAAGAACTGCCCTCCTGGGCAAAACTGGCTTTTGAAACACTTGGATGAAGGAAGAGGTGGTCTGCCCGTGCGCCCAAATCTAGAGGGAAAGAAGGAGGTGTGTCAGCCTGCCCCCAGAGCTGTGAGGGGAGTGTGCCAGGGCTGTCCTTGGAGAGAGGGCTGTGGGCAGAGACAGCACCACCAGTGGATCTCAAAGGGCCCCAACAGATGCCGAGGGCCACAGCCTCCCTCCTGAGCTAAGGCTCGTGTTGCTCCAGGCTGTGTGGCCCCCTCCCTCCTTCCCTCCCAAAGGTCCCCTGGGGTCAGCGAGGGCCCCCCCGGTGGTCCCTGGCCTTGGGGTGGTGGTTAGGGGAGGCTCTAATGTGAATAAGCTTGTGGGGATGGGGGGAGGCCGCCAGGGTGAGATTATTAGCAAAGCCTCCAAGGAACAGAGTGCTCCCTAGGGGAGTCTTCGAAGGGTTTGGCTCGGCTTCTGCAGGGCAAGTTCTCACCTATTCGTTTCTCACCTTCCTGTGCCAACCTTGTGCCAACTGCTACCTCTGAAGAGGTATTACCCCCAAGGCACTGGATCTGCCAGTTAACACCTGCATCTGTGTCCCAGAGCAAGAGAGTGCCAGTGCCTCCGGAGCACCAACAACTGCCAGGCGGCAGCACCAGTTCTGCTTGGCACATCTGTGCCCTCGAGGTGCACAATGGGCAGGGATCGCTATGCTTAGAGAATGCCTCACACCTCACCGCTTGTGGCTATTTTATTTACAGCCTGCCTCGACAGAGTGGAAAACTGGGTATACGAGAAAAGAGAGAAGCCACAGGGAAGCAAATCCCACCCCCATATAAATTCAAACAGAAAACAAACTGTAAATATTGACTGCAATATGAACTCTGTGAGGCAACCCACAGGCTGGAGGTTGAAAGCCAAGTTCATGCCCCACCTGCAAGCAAAAGAGGAAGGGTCTTCACCCACAGACCAAGGAGGAGGTCTCCAGTGTCAGAAGGTCCCACAGGCTTGGCACTGCCACAGAAAGCAGGCCAGGCAAGGGGCGCCTCTGCTCCTGTTTTCTCTGCTATTTGCACAGCCAGGGGACGGCGACGTGTCTTAACACCTCACGCCATGGCACCCCTCCTTGGGCTGGAGGCCACGATCAGGGGCATTCTGGGTTACAGATGCAGCAGGTGGCAGCAGGAGCCATGGCACAACATGCATCCCTCAGAAGTCTGGCACATCCCCATGCTACCCACCATTTTTGAATGGGGGCACTGCTGGAAGAGAGCTGTGAGGGGAAGGTCCAAGGAATGCCAAGCAGAGGGACGCAGCCTGGAGCAATCCTGCCTCCCTGAGTCAAACAATGGATGAAGCCACGGAGCAGCTTCCCCTACAAGGGCTGTGGCTTCCGTTCTGGTGGATGACTACCAGTGTTGCATCAAAGGCGGCTTCCAGGTTTGGTGCCCACAGCAGTATACAGCTGGCCTCCCTCACCTGCCTTATTTAGCCCTAGTCCGGGGAAAGGGGACAGGTGGGCAGGATCAGGTCAGCCTGACATTCTCTCAGATCAACGGCAAGGTTTGCCAATGGGAGCAGGCAGCCTTGCAGGTCTTGTGTGCTCCAATTCTGCCAGCTCATGTGGCTCCTGGCTGCCTGGAAGAGCCCTGCCAGGCGGAGCACGTGGCCCAACGTGTTCAAACAGCAGCATCCTTAATGGCTCCTGAGCACCCACGGCTTCTTGGAATAGCCCCACTGCCAACCAGCCCTTGCTGCAGAGGGGCCCACAGCAGCACCCTGCACAGCAGCACAGCCTCACGGACAGGCATGGGTCTGTCTCCTGCATTTATAGGCTGCCTTTCTCTCAAGAGGGGACCCATGCAGAATTTGCCTGCCGCTCTGCTGAGCGTCCTTTGCTGGGTTTCAGCCCTTTCCCCCTTCTGCCTGGCTCATTTTAAAGAGTCTTCACACACTCCTGAGATGCTCTAGCACCATCCCTGTTTGCATCACCCAAAAACCTGAGGCAGAATGTCCGGCACCACAAAGAGGGGCAGACAGGAGCTGACCAACATGCCAGGGGTCCTGAGGCTCCCGCCATGGAGGAGCCCCTGCAGCCCCAGCCGAGAGAGACACCCTCTCTGCCACCACCCCTCAGGGCAGCACCACTCTCACTGCTGCTGCTGGATTTACAGGCGGCAGGGAAAGGGCCTCTGAACGGGACCCAAGCAGATTTTCCATTTGAAGCCAACCAGCCAGCTGGCCAGCCCCCCATTCAAGGGAAAAACAAAGAGGTAAGAAGGACTTATCAGCCAGCCCAACAGGCACTTTTTCCATTACCCTCAATGGATAGATGGACAAGTGAGCTGGATCCCCCCTGCCCAGCCCTCCCACCACTCCCGGTCCCCAAGAAGGCCCACAGCAGAGCAAACCACGATGGCTCCTTGGGACCAAAGGCTGCAAAAGCCCCCGTTTCCCATCTCACATCAACCTCCACAAGGCTCTGTGGCCTGAGGCAAGCCACTCTCTGCCAAATGGAAAGAGTGGCCTACCTTGCTGAGCTGTTGTCAAAGACTGCCCCAAAAGGCACTGGCTGGGGGCTTCTGCTTAACAACCACGAGCAAGCAATGAAAAGCCTGCTTAAGGTGATCCAAAAGCAGGGGACCTTCTGCTTTCTTTCTCTCTATCTTTCATACGCACGCACGCACGCACCCTCCACACCACTGGCCCTGGCCAGGTTCTGCCTGTTAACCCACCCCTCCCACCAGGGTCAAAGCAGGCAGGACAAGCATGGAAACTTGCCACATTCTTCCCTCCTGCCTCTTGCCGCTCCCTCCATTGTCTCTTACTATTTATGTTAGATTGTGGGCTCTTTGCAGGCAGGGACCTGCTAGCTTTGTTCAGACTCTGTGCACAGATGGCGTGAGGAAAGAGTAACTTTAAAAGAGGGAGGAAGGGAAGGCTAGGTAACCAGGGGAAGTAATCCCAGAGAGCAGAGCTGGCACAAGTGAACACTGAGCTGCTGTCTTAGCACGGTGGGGAGGGGATCTCTGGAAACCAGTGGCAGGGCTGCCTCTAACCAAGGCCTGTGAGAGGAAAGGACCCTTGCGTCTGAGTGTAAACACCACATGGTGGGCCTGCAAGTGGTGGGAGGTCCCTGAGAGCACCAAGAGGCAGCACAAGGGAATCCCTCCCTCTGCCTTGGCAATTCTGGGGAAGGGTCCCACCCAATCAGGACACAGGGCTGGGGCTGGTAGAAGAGAACCAGTCCCTCTCAAACTCTCTGCACAGTTCACCATCCGGTCCCTGTCTGCACTCCATAAAAGCACCAAACCTTCTGTTGCTCCCGTGCTGAGAGGCTCTGGGGCCTCCCACCTTTCCTCCTAGAAAGGGCTACAAGGAAAGCCATGGCAGACAAACTTCGCACTTTCCCCAACCAGAGCTCCCAGAGTCACTGGCACAATGTGGTGCCAACTTTAAAGAGCAGGATGAAAGAAAGGCATGCTGTAGGCCCCTGTCTTGACTCCTAGGCCCAGGCCCTGCTGACCAAGAGAAGAGGAAGTCCTGGGACGTGACCCGGAAGACAGGGACCCACGAGGACTTTGTGCCACCTTTAGCATACAGCTTCTGTCCCCAGCCAGCTTTTCTTGCTCGACCACATCGGGCAAGGCACTGGGCAAAGAGTCACAGGAGAACCGGCAGCAAATTGCTCCGTGCTTGAGGAATGGCAGCAGCCGGCGGCCGCGTCCCTTCCTCCAGGAGTGCAGCAGAGGAGCAATAAGGAAAAAGAAGCAGCACAAGGCGACAACATGCAGGAGGCACCCAGCGCACCTCCGGTGTCGCTAATAGCTCTAGGAAGGGAGGATGAGTCATGGACTTGGCTCTTGTCACCAGACCTCATGAAGGCAAGTGGGCCCTTATACCGCCACGAGCCTTTTGGGTGCCACAGGAGGGGCTCCTGGGAGGCAGCAGGCAGCAGGCAGCAGCAGCAGCTGAAAGGAGGACTCCCCTTCACTCTTGCCCACCCACATAAGGGCACCCTTCCTCGCAGAGGTGCCTGCTAGCCAGCCAGTATGCTTACTGTGCAGGCACAGCCCCCCACCGCCAACTCCACAGAAGCTCTCTCTTCAGGGCCACTCTTTCTAGCCATGTGAAAATGTAGGGCGATTTAATCAAAGCAACGGAAACCTGAGGAGGCATCCACCAAGCCTTCTTTAACTCCACCATACACACACACACCAAGATGGAGCAAGACTATTCCACCAGCCCAGAGCTGAGCTCCTCTCCAGCCACCCAGTGCTACCCACAGCAGTGGCTGCCAAGTCCATCAAAGAAGCAGCCATTTCCACCTGCAATCCTTCAGCACACCCCCCCCCCAGTGGCCACACTCCTTTTCCTCCCCTTGCAAGTCACACCTGTTTCCTAGGAAGGCTAGGGAGTTGCTGCCCAGAGTGCCACGGCCACCACTTTGCCTCCTCCTACTCCTGCTGCTGGTATCTCCTGGTTCCCTGGAGCCAGGCAGGAGTGAGAGGCTCACTTCAGATGGAGAGCCAGGAGAAGCTGCATCCGCTCCCCGGGGAGTCTTATTACCACACTGGCTCCGAGCTTGCAGACCTGAAGTGTGCCCCTGTGAGCACACACTCAGAGCTAGCCTTTTGGGAAGCAAGAATGATCGGTCTGGAAGCACAGAGACGTGCACATGCCTGTTACAAGAGAATTCGGTCCTCTACGTGTGGAAGTGACCCCATCTGGGGTGGGTTGGATTCTAGGATCCTTGCAGGCAGAGAGCTGGAGCCCAGCGAGATGGTGGCTCAGCCTTCTTTTAAATCCAAAGCCACATTTCTAGCTCTGTTTGCCTAGTACTGGCCCCCTGGGTTGCCCAAGTCCTCCTTCAAAGAACCCTGCCCTGGCCCTACAGCTCTTTGGCTGCAACATATCCTCTCCAAATAATCCTGGGAACTGAGGACATTGGTAAGTGACTGAGCTCTGTCCCCTGCCCTGAAAAGAACTCCTGCTGCCAAAGGTCTGTGGGGCAGAGCAAATGCGCCGCCAGTTCCACTCAGTCTTGCTACCTGAGACTAGAGAAGGGCCAGCGTCTTCTCTTCTCCTTGCCATACCCATTCACACATCTCAACGACAA
This sequence comes from Iguana delicatissima, assembly GCA_948472985.1. NCBI lineage: Eukaryota > Metazoa > Chordata > Lepidosauria > Squamata > Iguanidae > Iguana > Iguana delicatissima. The sequence continues at coordinate 247,338 of CAOKZL010001001.1, read as the reverse complement.
ATGCAAATTGCTGTCAAACTCTTCCACCACCAGCACCACCAGAGGATCTTGGGAACTGCACCTTTGCAAAGATGCTGGAGTCCATATTCCTCAGAGATGGAATAGGGTTGGAACTGTTTCATGGTTTCCAATGTAGATGCAGCCAATTTGGATGAGTGCCACATCATTCCAAACAACTCCTTTATGCAAATACAGAAACTTGCTATTAAAATAAAACTATATATTGTGATAAAAGTTTTACAAGAGCCTCTTTGATCATTGCAAACTGGGGTGTGTGCGGGGGGGGTGTCATTAAACAAGCTCTTCCCTCCATCAGTGCCATTGTTTGACCTTTCAAAGCACTTCCAAGGCCCCTCCTAGAGGCAGATGCTGAGCTCTGTGAAGACAAACTATCCTGTAGGTTTCAGCTACAAAGGCAAGAAAGAGGCAAATTATCTGTCACACTTCAGTGTGGGTGCAACCGGGCCAAGTCCACAGGAGCAGCTCTGGAGCATGCAAACCATTTGGGGCAGGGCCTTCTCCCCCATGGAGGACATCCCAGGCCCACCACTGAGGCAGAGCTGCACCTCACCAGACCTTGCGAGAGTGGTGGGTGGGGGTGCCATAGTCGTCTGCTGCAGGCGCACGCACGCACGCACACACACACACACACACAGAGTCAAGCGCAATGGTGTGGGGAGGGTGTGCACCACTTTCTTTGGAAAGGCTTCCCCTCGGAGGCAGCGGGTGCGGCTCCAAGAGAAGCACGTGGAAATCACAGCCTCCCTGGAGAGAGCAGAAGGGCCCCAGGTTTTGATGCCAAGCCCAGCAACCACAGAGGCAGCCCCATCGTTCCAGCAGTCCTGGGCCCCCCAAAGCAAACCGAGGCTCTCTTGGGGAACACGCAGGCTAGGAGTCCTTCCAGGGTACTCTGCACATGCTTAGGACCACTCATTAGTAAAGGACAAGGCTGAGCCTAGGCACTGCCTTCTATATCCTTTGGGAACTCAGGCTCAGAGAGAAGGAAAGGGGCTTCACCTATGCTCAGAGGCACTCTGCCTTCCGCCCACCCAGAAGTGGATCGCTGCTGAAATGGAGCTCCGTTTGCAGGGGGCCCCAGCCCAACCCGGAGTCAGCTGCTGCTGCTGGAAAGTCTCACAATATAAGGTTTCACTGAACCGCACGGGGCGCATTCTGCCCATGCCCAGAGCCAAGCGGCCCCGTTTCCCCTGCCTACACTTTAGCAACCGGGACAAACTTTCTCTGAAGCCTAGCCTCCCGCTCGGCTCGGGCTGCCTAGAAGGCGTTCCACACATGCCTCGGAGCACCCTCTGCCTACCTCGCCAGCTTCTTGGGACGTCGCCGGCCCGGCCGAGGCCCCCCACGCCGCCCAGCCAGCGAGCCACGCACCCACCGTTTCCTCCTCCTCCACTCACCCAGGGCCGCCACGCTGCGCGCCTCGCCGGGGGCCAGGCGGGCCGACTCGAGGAGGCAGTACCAGCCGTTGGGGTAGACGGGCGGCAGCGGGTGCCCGAGCCGCCGGCTCCTGCGCGCCCGGCGGGCGGCCTGAGCGCGGCTCCAGCCGGCCTCCGGCAGGTAGCCCACCGTGCCCGGGAGCCGCAGCAAGCGCAGGGGCCGGAGCGCCGCCCGGCCTGCGCCGGCGGCGGCGGCCACCACCACCACCACCACCAGCAGCAGCAGCAGCAGCAGCGCCCCGAGCGCCAGCGGCGAGGGCGGCAGCGGCGGGGGTAGCTCTGGGGCCGGTAGCGGGAGACGGAGCAGCAGCCCGGCGGCGGCGGCCATCAGCAGCGCGGCCAGCCCCGCGCCCGGCCCCATGGCTCCGCCGCACGCCTCGCCTCGCCTCCTCCCGCCGCCGCCCCTCTTATACCCCGCGGGGGCGGGTCTCGGGGCAGGACTCCTCCGGACGGCCCTTCCCTGCCTCCGCCTCCGCCTCCGCCTCCGCCGCCGCCGCCTTCCGCCAGGTGAGACCCTCCCGTCTGGGGTGGCCCCTGCCGGGGAGCCAAGGCCCCTCGCCCCAAAGAGGGTGCTCTCTATCTCGAATGCCCGGCCTTCGGTGGAGAGGCCGCGGAGCAACAGCAAATCCGGCTGCAGCCACGTCAGATAATTCCACAAAATGACACCCACAGCCCAGCGGGCCACAGCCACGAGTTGCTTACTGTCCTCCGCCCCGCCGCCCCCCAGGGCTGAATAGCCAAGTTACATGGGTTGCCAAAATGGGGCCAGCTGCTGGGTCTAACAGGCCTCCCGGAGAGAGGTCTTCCCACCCAGGGTGCCACAGTGGTGCAGGCCCCCTCTCCTGTGTCCTAGACCCCCTTCAGTCTAACTCCAGATTTGGATCTGGGACTGAAACAGCTTCAGTTGTGCTGGTAGAAGAACTGCACTGGGAACAAGACAAGGAGAGTATATTCCTCTTGGCTCTGTTGGACTGTCTGAGACCACCCACCATGTCCTGGGCTGGGAAGGTGCCATTTTACAGCGGCTGTGGTCCCTCCCTGAGGGCTGAATTCAGAAGGTGATGTTGCGGGGCTCTTGGCCAGTGCCCTGGCAACTGGTGTCCATGTGACATTCCTTGTTTTGTTTTGGTCTATCATGTACATGAAACTGCTGGGAGACACAGGGCAAGAATCTGGATTTGTTGCCAATATACAGGTGACACACAGCTCCATTTTTCCTTTTCATCTTTTACCAGGGTAACTGTTGAGGTTCTGAATTGATGTCAAGAGACAATAATGGGCTGGAGGAGGGCTGATCAACTGAGATAAATTAATCCAGACATGACAGAGGAGCTTCAACTCAGAAGACGGGCAGGCTCAGAAACAAGAATTCAGCCCGTCTTGGATGAAGCTGTGCTTACCGTGGAGAATCTGGCCGGCATCACGGGCTGCTTCTGGACTCACCTTTGCATGTTGTTCACTGGTGGCAACTGAGACCAGGAGTGCCTCTGCCCAGCTTAGTCCGCAGCACCAGCTGCACCCATTCCTGGGGTCCGAGGAGGTCAAAGCCAGCCATGGAGTTGCCTGTGAAAGAGTCTTTGGAAACCTCTGTCACTCCAGGATGCAGCAGTGAAAGTACTGGTGGGGGTCACACTGGACCATGCTGCTCCTGCCCTGCTAGGCTTGCACTGTGGTATCCAATTTGCTTCCAGGCCCAAGTCCAAGCTTCCTCGATCACCTCACAGCCCTAACAGGCTTAGGTCCAGGATACCTGCTGGGAACCCCTCTCTCTCTGACACCTGCCTACCTGCACCCTAAGATCAGGGGAAAGGCCCTTGGAAGACCACCAGTAAGCAGTAGCCACTCGGGTTTCACTGCTGTTCAGAGAAGGGCCCCCTTCTTGAGGCAGACATTTGCTCCCCGAGTTTTAACTGAGACCCATCGGAGACCGCACTCTCTTTCTCTCTCTCTCTCTCCATAAGAGGGAGAGGTGTGTTGGCAAAGGTGCCTTCTTCCTTAGCAGCTGAAAGAAGCCTTCCAAAGAGTACCAATTCAGGGGGTGATTTTTACTTAGCTGAAACCTGATATTCGTGTGGTGAATGAAGCCCACCAGGCCATGAGGTTTATTGTTGTGGGCCTCCAAGTCACCTCCAATTTATGGAGACCCCAAGGTGAACCTATCACGGAGTTTTCTTGGCAAGACTTTTTCCAAAGGAGGTTGCCTTTGTCTAAGGCTGAGTGTAAGTTGCCCACGGTCAACCAGTGGGTTTCCATGGCTGAGAGGGGATTCAAAACCCATGAGGTGGCACAGACCAATTCTTTATTTGACTGACTTTTAAAAAATATTTATTTCCCAGTCGAGATCAAAGAACTCAAGGCAGTATTTATTCTTAATGTTGATCATTGTTTGTTTGTCTTCTTAGGGTTTTCACCCCAGCATTTTAGCATATTCTCATCTTCATTTTTGAATGAAGCTGATGCTTTATGCTGGAATGTTTCATATTTTACTTTATACGTCTTTTTAATCTGGCTGCACCGACAGCCATTGTTTCTGCTTTGCTTGGGAGTGCTGTGGTGACATACATTGCATCACTCAGCCAGAGGCTAAAATAAACAGACAGACTGGTGCCTTCCATGCAGTCTGCACCCCATCTCTGAGATTGGGTGCCCTGGAAGGGAGCTCTGCGTGTGGCCAGAAGCACTGTTTGTGGCCTTGCTCATTCTGGAGATGGGCTATGAAATTCCAAACAGGTTCTGGAGCTGAGCCCGTTTAGAAGGCACCTGTCAGCTTGTGGACCAGTCTCACTCTGGACACAAGGCAGAAAAAGGAAAGAAATATCACTCTGGAAGGCTCCCCCATGGCCCATACATGGGGCAGGGGAGAGGGTGCTGATTTAGGGTTCTCCTCATGAGTGAGAGTGGCAGGACATGGGAGGCCAGCTGTCTCTTGCTCCCCAGTTGGTCACTCCTAGTCTGGAGGCCAAAAAGGCACTGCTGGCCAAGTGGGAAGACAGAGGAAGGCACAATCAGCACAGCCGGCCATCAGTTGGCTCATCCTCGCTGATAGAGGAAACCAAAGGTTTGTGTTTGGCACTCGTAGCTCCTGGCAGCCAAGTTCTCTCTGAGAAACACGAGGACACAGAAAGCGAGAGGCATGTGGTGCTTGCTCCTCACCCTGCCGCAGTGCTCTTCCCAGGGCAGGTTCACTAGCCCCTGTTGGCCTCTGCTGGAGCAGACACTGGAGAAGGCTGGGGGAGAGGAACTGGAAAAGGATGGAAAGGGGGCAGCCAGCCATGCATGCATGCGTGTGCATGTGTGGACATGCTTGCACATCATTTGCAGCTCCAAACATAACCTAGACGAGTGGTGAGAGCGGGGGGGGGGATTACCAAGGCCTGCAAAAAGGGACAGTAGCAGAAAAGCCTGTTGGCTCTCCACACTCGCTCCCAAGCATCCTGGGGCGCCTGCTCCGTCGTCCCCAGGGCTCTTCCCTGATATAGGAGGCTGGAGACATTCTGGTCTGGTCCTGGGGAATAAACCTTGTCTTCCTGCCATCCACCCCACCGGCATTTTGCTTCTGTTTCTTAAATTCATTTTAAATTTTTGCTTGTTCTCGGTGCGCATTTGGAGAATGTGGGACACTGCACTGTTGCCGTGGCAACAAGCTCTTTTTAGAGACGTCAGCAGGACATATTTGCATTGAAGGATTCTGGGCGGGGGGAGCACGGGCACAGAAACCATCTCCGTTTGTGCTTTTCTGTCAAAGGAGGGGATTGGTGTAGGTTTTGTCAAAATGTGGGAACAGCACAGTGCAAAGATATTTATAGACTCCTTCCGCCTACCAGGCACTTAGCCCTGCTTGTCATACCGCTTAGAAGCCCTCCATTTCTCTGTTCTCCACCTGCGAAGCCATTTAATTTGCTGCTGGTGATGAAAGCTTCCAAGAGGAAAATGCTGGGATGTCCAGGCAGGAATGACTGCGTGCAAGCAGAGAAATAAACACAAGGGGATGTGTGGCTGTCTCCCTGGGTGTGTAAGAGAAAGTGGCACTAGAACTCAAACATCTCCTGCACACACACCAATTCCTAAGCCGATTTTTTGGTGCAGAATATTTTCTGCAGTGCTCCTCTAGACACACTGTGTGTAATGCCTGGTTTTGGTGACAATGCCTGGCACCCGTGGGTATTTTCTGCACCCGTAAGTTCCCTCAGGTATCCTTTTTCAGCCACAGCATAACACTTGTATTTGGTTCACAGTAGCAGAAGCAAGACCCACAAATGCTACTGCTGGATGCTGAGTTGTGCATTCTTGGATGGTGCGTAACTACTCATGAGTAACTTCAGGAGGAAGATTTGGAAAGAGGGATGGAGAGAAAAAAGGAGGAGGAGGAGGAGAAACTGGTGGTAGGAAGGAATGGAGCGGAACGGGGGCAGGAAGAGCCTCAAAGGGGACCCGTTCTGCCCCAGAACAGCTCAACTGCCCTTCCCTTTCTCTCCTACCCCCATGGCTTTCCTGGACCACTAGCCCTCCATCCCTCTCTCCGTCCATCCCTTGCTCCATTCCTTCCTCCCACCTATCCCTCCTCCTCTTTTCTCTCCATCTCTTTCCAAATCTAAGCACAACATCTCCCCTCCATTCTAGCAGGCACCCCCCCAAAATTAAAAAAAATTCACCTGCCACCAGCGTCGCTGCTGGGTAGGCGGGCTGGCAGAGGCTGGGAACTGGAGAAGCAATCTTGGGGAGGGAGGGAGGGAGGGAGGGGGGAGGGAGGGAAGGAAGGAAGGAAGGAAGGAAGGAAGGAAGGAAGGAAGGAAGGAAGGAAGGAGCGAGCCTCGGGGCACGAGTAGGCTCAGACTCTCCCCTGGGGCGAGAGGAAGGAAGCGGGGGTTCTGCCGCGGGAGATCGGCTGCCTGGCGGCTGATTTCCCTGGGCAGTGGGGTCCAGAAGGGGATCCTCCCGTCTTCCAGTCTCCGTGGCCCCTCTTCCCTTCCCTTCCCTTCCCTTCCCTTCCCTTCCCTTCCCTTCCCTTCCCTTCCCTTCCCTTCCCTCCCCTCCCTGGACTCTGGCTGCATTTGTCTCTGTGCTCCGGTGGGCGGCGGGGGGAGTTTTCCAGAAGCCGCTGCTCCTGCCAGGGGGGAAGGTGGCGGAGATCTCCCTCCTTCCCTCCCTTTCTCTCGAGTTGACAGGTTCGGGCCGGGGCTGGATCTCACCCGCCCCTCCCTCCGCCCCCTCCCCGCCGTCCCCCAGCCCAGGCCCCCCCAGCGCGAGCTCCGCCGCCCCCGCCCCAAGACGCAGCAGCGCGGCATTGGCAGGCTCGCCGGCCGGAGGCGCGCACGGCTCGCCCCTCGCGCCGCCGCCGCCGCCGCCGCGGCTGCCTCCTCTTCCTCTTCCTCCTCCTCCTCCTCCTCCTCCTCTTCCTCCTGGTCTCTCTTGCAGGCGGCGGCGGCGGCCGGGGCACTTCAGCACCACGGCCAGCGGCGGCGGCGGCGGCGGCGGCGGCGCGGGCGGCGGGCGATGGGCAGCGGCTGAGCGCGGGCGGCGGGGAGGGAGCGGGCCGGCCGGCGGCCCCCGAGCGCCATGCGGCTCCTGCTGCTGGCCGTGCTGGTCTCGTTCTCGTTCGCCCGCGCCGGCTGCGAGCCCAAGATCGTCAACATCGGCGCGGTGCTGAGCACCAAGAAGCACGAGCAGGTCTTCCGCGAGGCCATCAACCAGGCCAACAAGCGCCACGGCACCTGGAAGATCCAGCTCAACGCCACCTCCGTCACCCACAAGCCCAACGCCATCCAGATGGCCCTCTCCGTCTGCGAGGACCTCATCTCCAGCCAGGTAGGGCTCCAGCCCGCCGCCCCCGCCGCCCCCTTCTCCTCCCCCGCCACCCCTCCGCCCTCTCCTCCCGGCCCGGCCCCTGCCCTGCTGCCCGTCCTGCCTCGCCCTCCGCCGGCGTCCTTCTGCATCCTCTCCGTGAAGGCAGGCAGGCGGGCAGGGTCAGCCAGACGGGGCGGACGGAGGAAGGGCGGCTCCCGCCCTCCCTGCTTCTGAGCCGCGTTTGGCCGGGGACTTTTTTGGGGTGGGGTTCAGTGGTACAGGACTGAATGGTCGCCTTGGGCGGACCCCCGCGTGAAAACCAGCGGGATCCGTGCCCTGGACCCACGGTTTCACGCTGTCCTGGAGCGGCGGCGGTTGACATGCTGTGCCCCGTGGGCCGGCATCCTCAGCCCGTGGGGCCTGAGCGTGGCATCTGATTTAGCGGTGTTTGGGGCTGGAGCCGTGCCTCCTGAGGTCAGTGTTACTGCGCCAAGAGGAGCCAAAACGCTCGGAGGAGCGGCGCGTTCCGGCCCAGTCCACAGAGAGAGGTCGGCTGGCTCCGAGGACGGCTTCCAAGGTGGCCTAGCGAAAACCAGAGGAAGCCGGAGGACTCGCTTTGGCGGGCATGGATCCCCCACCCCTCAGGCGGATCATCTCCTCTCTTACCCCCCCCGCGCGCAGCTGCCCCCCGGTGGAGATGTGGGGCGTTTGAAGCGCCTCCTGTCCCTCTTCTCTCCCCTTCAAAGGGGCATCTTACTCTCCAGGCGCCCCCCCGCACGAAAAGAACAGTCGCGGGAGCCCCTCTACCCAAAAGGCCGTAGCGGCGGCGGGGAGGGGGTTTGCTAACCCGGATCCAAGGCTGCGCCACTGCGAGCGAGGACGCGGGCGGGAGCGCGCCTTTGGCGGTGGGAATCTTTGCGCAGGAAAAGATGGCGCGAGATCGGCGGGGGGCTGACGTCGTGGATGGGCGCTGCTGCTGCTGCTGCTGCTGCCCCCCCGCATTCCAAAGCCCTGCGGAGGGAGGCTGGCCCGGGGAGCCACGATCGTGCCTGCGCGTGGCCCCACCTCCTTTCCTCCCTCCGGGGCAGCTGGGGCTGGGGGAGCGGGCAGTCTCGGGCGAGCAGCCCACCAGGCTGGAGCGCTCCAGGGCTGGCCGGCTGGCCCCCGGAACGTCCGGACACGCGCGCCGCCCTTTTGCGTCCCCAAGGCACGGGCGGGGATCGGGGTTCGCCCGGGCGTCCCGACGCCAGCCGGGCGAGGCGCCCCCCTCCAGGACAGCTCCCGCGCCGGGGGGGGCGGAGGGCCGGCGGCGGAGGGCAGCCAAGGGCAGCGCGCGCTTTCAGACCGAGCCCCAACCTCCCTTTTCGCCCCGCCGCACCCGCTCAGGCAGGCCGGCGGCCGGGCGGGGCCTCCTCGGTTTTCGCAGGCGGGCGTCCGTCCTGAGAGAAGGGGCGCACTGGGGTCTCTTTAAGCCCCCAGCCGGAGAGCCGGCAGGGCCGACACCGCCGGAAGCCCGGCTTCTAAAGCCCCGGCCCCAGGGGTCGCTTTCTGCCTAACCTCTCTCACGGGGCTGTTGTGAGGCTGAGACGGCAGCAGCATTAGCGGGGCATGGGGGGCGTGCAAGTGTCCGATGGCTCGCCTCCCGCCTCTCGCCTCTCCTTGACTGGGGGGTGCTTGCGGGGCAGGACATTACTGCCTTCCCCCAGGGATATGCTCTTAGGGAACCCGCAGCCACTGGGACTTTTGCATCCTTCTAGACCAGTGGTTCTCAACCTGTGGGTCCCCAGATGTTTGTGGACTTCAGCTCCCAGAAGCCCCAGCCACTATGGTCAATGCTCAGGGCTTCTGGGAGCTGAAGCCCAAAAACATCTGGGGACCCACAGGTTGAGAACCACTGTTCTAGCCTCTGGCTGGAGGTTGCTCCACCGCCTTCTCCTCCCTGCATCTGTTGTTGTTGTCACGCGCCAACAGGTTGGCTTTGACTTCTGGTGACCTTAAGAGTTGGGAGAGCCCCCCAAAAGAGCCCTGGCCACCCACCGCCTTTCCAGGCTACTCGCCAACTGAGGGCAGCAGCTGCAGCCTCCTTGACGGAGACCCTCCACCTTCGCTAAATGGGGCCTCCCCCTTTTCCCGCTGCTGTCCGCTTTCCCAGACATATTGCCTGTCCCAAGGAGTCCTGTCACCTCGTGACGCGTCCAAAGCATGATAGTCTCAGTTTAGTCATTCTGGCTTCTCGGGAGAGTTCAGGCCTGATTTCCTCCTGGCAGTCCAGGGCATCTGCAGACCCCTCCTCCAGACCCAGATTACAAATGGGCTGAATTTCCTCTTGTCAGCCGGCTTCACTGTCCTCTCTGAATACTGAGGTCATTTAACACACACGAGCACACGCACGCACACGCACACACACACATACACAGGGCCCTTCACTAGCAAAAGTCCTGGGCAGTGTACCAAATCCACTAAAATAATCAGATACACATACAAATACCCAAGGGCACTCACATTTGGAGAGGGAAACTTCACAATCCGGATCTAAACCAAAATTCCAAACGCAGCTGTTACGTTTTGCCAAAGCTGGGAATTTGGGGCACTTCCAATACCAGTCCACCCAACGCAAAGACCCACCCCCCTGGGAGTGGGAAGAACTGACATGCTCGTGCGTTGGGTCTCTGAGCATGCCTCTTCCACCCCCCATGCGGTCATCCCCACCGCCGCCTGATTCTCCAGGCTAGACTGCCCTGGAATAGGGAGGTTCCATTTAGCTGTCCTGACTAGGGGCGCACGGAGGAGGTTTGGGCTGCATGGGTGGGGCAGATGTCTTGCCGGGCTTTGACTCGGAGCCAGCGGGGGGGCGTCAGGGCCAGAAAGGAAGGCGTTCTTCTTCCTCTTAGTCATGACCAGCCCCAGCAAGGAGCTCTGCTGCTGGTGCTCCCCCAAGCCTGTTCAGCCACCCCGGGGCCTGCCCTGCAGGAGGTGAGCCTCAGCACCCCAGTGGGGCAGAACACCTTCTCTCCCTCACCCAGGCACTACCTCCCTGCCAAGGCCGTTCCACTTAATTGGACAGGTACCGGACAGAAGGACAGGGGACCAGGCAGGATGAGGCAGGGAGCCTGGTGGCACAGCCTGATTTGGCACACACTCCCGGGCAGCCTCTCCAGCCAGGGCACTGCCCAAATGCTTGATGGGGGCCACTGCCTGCAGTCAGACAATCCTTGGCCAATGAGACCAACCATCTGAGTGAGGAGAAAGCCCAGCCTCCTCTGCCCTGCAATGGGAGGAGCCCAACGGCAGGCTGATCTGGATGGGCAGGGCTTCCCCCTCTCCTCTCTGGGAGACGTGGGAGGGAAGCCACGGGCAGGACGGACAGAGAGCTTCCAGGGATGAAGGCCCTTCACAGGCAGGCGTGGGGAGATACCCACAAAGTGGACGGGGGTGTGTGGCAAATTGGTGCTTCAAATGCTCCCCTGAGTGCAGGTTAGCGTGAGACAAAAGCAATGGGTGTGCTCCACGACACAGTTGCCAATTCCTCTACCATACCACCCCCACTCTCTTTTAGATCCCCCATTAGATTTGGCCACACTGTGGTAGCGTGCTGCCTGTTCTTCTCCCTGTGGTGAAGCAGAGCACGGGGAGAGTGGCCATCTCCCCCTGAGGCTCTGCCCGAGGCAAGCCACTGCTGCCAGTGAGAGGGGACAGGGCAGAGGGTAGGAGAACCCAGCTCTCTGAAACACCTCCAGGGCCTCTCAGGTGGTTCAGAACCCAAGGGGCACTTCATGCTACACAGACTCACCTCCCTACTCTGTGCCAGAAGAAGCTGGACTGGGGCCTGTCTAGCACATGCTTTTCCTCATTCAGTGTTAAACCCCAGGGCAAGCAAAGCGGACATGATTATGAAGAGAACTTGGTCCAGCTAACACTCTTGGACTCCCCAGGAGAAATGGAAAGGCCTTCCCCCACATGTGCGAAGCCCTCTGGCGTCGATTCCTGCACACATTCCTGGGGCTGCAGACAACATCTTGGCAGCCTCTCCCTCCCTCTCTTTCCCTTCTCTGGGATCTGAACAGACCATTTCATCTGAAATAGTCCTCAGAGGGAAATTACAGTTACATATTAAATGCACGGTTAAATAAATCACATTAGGTAGCGGGCCTGCTCGGGAGAGGTTTCTATTGACCCTGCAAATGCACGGGAGAGATCTCCTCAGCTCCGTGAGGAGGACGAGGACTGTGCCATCCCAGAAATATCAATGCTGTTCATACAGGGCTGTGTGTATTCAGAAACGACAAATGAACCCAAATCCTACACTCAGCCAAACCGAAGTCTGCCCCGAAACCATTTAATTCTGCAGCGCCTATTCAAACTGAGCAAATCTGCACTGTGTCTCTTATCTTTTCTGGTTCTGCCTGTCAGAAGTGACGTAGCCAGGTCCCACACACCTCTGGAAATTCCCTGGAAATTCCGTCTGGAAATTCATCACAAGTACATCCACGGTGATCTTTGCCTGAACAAGGCCTAGCATCTTGAATTCTTCTAAGGAAAGCTAAGATTCACCACCACCCTCCACACATCCCTCTGACGGAGCCCCACTCCCAGAGGGCATTCTTGCTCCCTCCCTCCCCCTTGAGCGAGGGACTCATAACCTCTGCCAGGAAGGGAGTCAGCCTTCCGTGAATGGTTTTCACTAACCAAAAGAAGCACAATTCTACACACAAGCAGCTGCCCCTCGCACCACCAGGCCCATCTCTTCTGTACACACTCAGGGAGGGAGGGAGAGAGGGGAGGGTAGAATGGCTTCAAACCAATGGAAGACTGAGACGGCAGCCGCTGAGGCCGACTGCCCCGTGCGTCTCAGCAGACCTGCTGAAGGGTGACAGCGGGGTACTCTCCCTGCTCTGCACAGAGCAGCCACAATATGCTCCAGCACAGGCTAGTCACAATAAAGCAGTTTTGCAGGTTTACTCTGGGAAAATCTGCGATGCACGGACTGGTTGGTAAGTCCATCCCTCCTCTCTTTTAAAAATCCATATCAGTTTTTTTCATTCTATTAAGGCAGAATGTAAATGCACGAGAAATGGATGTTCTTATCTGTGGTACTTTAAAAATTGTTTAAAAGGTGGCAACCTGCCTGAAATGTGGGAAAGGGGCAGTGCATGATTCACCCCAGCACATCCTCCAAGTGTGCTGCAAAGTCAAGGGAAGTGGGCAAGGACTCACCACCCGATCTGATTAGATGTCCTCTCCTCTTGACACAGATTTGCCTAAGACCCAGTCAGACCGCATTCCTTTCTCAGCCACTGTGCATTTCACTTGTCCCGTTCCTGCAGATGAGAACTGAGGCTCCCTGACGGGCACACATGTCAGTCAATATTGGTATGCTGTATTCTACAGGTCTACGCCATCTTAGTGAGTCATCCACCGGCTCCGAATGACCACCTCACGCCAACGCCTGTGTCATACACGGCCGGATTCTATAGGATACCAGTCATTGGGCTGACAACGCGCATGTCCATATATTCGGATAAGGTAATGAAGTAATTGTGATTATTTGCTTATTAATGTTCACAGTGCTTTACAGGACACCAGCACCCAAAGAGCAATTCCCTGCCCACACGTGCTTACAATCCTCTGTCTAACAACAGCATCACTGGGAAAGCTCTTCCACCTCAAACAAGGAGCTCAAATGAAGGGCCTGGAGGCTGGCACGAAAGAGGCACTGAGCTCAGCTCCATACTGAACAAAATCCCCAACTCAGGGCATGCTCAGAGACACCTCGCTCCTTCCTTCTGAGTGGGCATCTAGCCCCAAAGCCAGTATGTTCTGTGTGCATTTGGCAGAAGTTCTACCAGAGAAACAAAACAAAACAAAAGCACAACTATGTCAGTGCACATTCTGTAAACCTAGAGTCTTCACGTACTGGGATTAAAAGGTTAGTGAATGACTGAAAAGATGCATCCAATTACTACAAAATGCTGGTTTAATCGAAGTGTTGGTAATCCTAGCATCATCTTTGAAAAAGAGACACGTGTACCCCCCCCCCCCGCTAGATCTGAGTGCATCTGGGTGAGGTGAAGGAAGGGATCTCGGAGCACCTTGCTGGTTCATGATGGCCAACTGCGCGGCGGGGGGGGGGACTCCCATACTCCATGCCGCTCCCTCCCCTCCTCCACTCTGGATTAATCCCCACAGAGCCCTTCTCAAGGTTGACCTAAATGGAACTGGCAATTCCCAAGCCCAGCCTCTGTGCACCAATCCACAGCAGCAGCCGCCGCCCTCCTCCCCTCCACCCTGCCATCCAGCAGAGTGCGCGTGCCTGAACGCTGGTTTGGGGCAGGTAGGGTGAGGCCCACGCTGCCTCATGACTAAGGAGGAAGGTTCAGTGCCCTCCATCAACCCAAAGGGCAGCAGGTTAGTGTGAGGGTGGCAGAAGAGCTGGGTGGCACACCGACACCTCTCGTCCTCCAACAGAAGTGGAATAGCCAGGAGGGGACAGATGGTTTAGCTGGCTGCCACTGCTGTCCCCCAGCCCCTGCTGCCTGAGGTGTGTTTGTCCATCATCATCATCATCATCATCATCATCATCATCATCATCATCATCATCATCATCTTTTTGGACCCCACTTTTTTCCCTGGTTGGGACTCACAGCAGCTTACAATTACAGAGTTAAAACTCAAAGAATACAAAACTTAAAACATAATTAAACAATGGAAAAGATTAAAATAATGTTAAAATACATAACTAAAAGCTTGAATATTCATCAGGAACCCATATCCAATATGCCTAAGGATAGGGTCAGCCCTGCTCAGCAGCTATTTCGCTCCGTGAGAGGTGACACTGGTGGTGGCAGAAAGGGCACCCCCTCAGTGCGCAGTCCCTGTGCCCTAAGCTGCCCTGGCCCTCGAAAGGGCAGAAGGAGCAGAACCCCCTCTTCTCCACGGTCGGCTCCTGGCTGTGGGTCCACTAGGCTGCTGGCCATCACCACTGCTACGTCTTGGGAAAGCCAATCCTACCAGGCGACTACGAACTGAGAGAAGCCCTTTCTTCTCCCCTCTTCTTCAAACACTGCACAAGTTTGCAGATCATGAATCCTCTCTTCTACTTAAAAATATTTCCATCCTACAGCCCTTTCGGAGCTTCATTTCTGTAATGAGCTGAAAGCAAATAGAGGAAAGAGGCTGTGTAGAAAATATGTGCTACAGTAGCCAGCAAGACCAATCTGCACTCCAGATCCTTATGGGGTCTGCTTAAAAAACTGTCTACTCTGCAAACCTTCATTCCCAGGTTCTCAAAAGGAATCTCTTCCCACTTGCTGCCCACGTTGTTGCTTCCTGTTAACTGCGGTCAGCGAATGAGGTCTCTCAATTGCCCCAGCATCAGTTTCTGCCAACATGGGTCAGGTGGGATGCTTTAACCACAGGCTTCCTTGAATTCTTTTTGTTCTTTTCATTTGGAGAACAAAATTGTGCAATTTCACTATTTAATGGGAGGAAGGATTTAGAAGAAATGGGTGTTTAAGCCCTCTGAAGTTCACACACATGTGAGTCCAAGGGCAGACCTATACACACCCACCTCCTACCTACTAGAATAGGCCTCAGTGTTGGGACAATTAAGACAGGTTACTCAAGGAAAAATTAATAGGTTTTTGACCACTAAATCCCCAGCTGTGATCAACAGGAAGAAATAAAATGGGCAGGAGATGTGAACAGCCACAAAAACCTTCCATGGTAGTTTGCAGCTCACATGCAAAGGTAAGCCAGTGCTATAATTGCATGTCTGCAAAAATAATTGCCACAAACTAACTTGGGAGGGGAAGATGCCAGAGGACACTGGGAGACAACTATGTGGGAACCGTATTTCCTGGATCTTATACAACAAAATGGCTGTTCCAAAGAAAGGAGTTAGCACAGCAGCGATCCAAGGCCTGGTGCCTCAGACGCCCTTGCCACCTGTGCTCACGCGGCTGTCTTCTCTCTCCAGAGCATCCACTTGTCCTTCCTGCGCACCGTGCCCCCCTACTCCCACCAGTCCAATGTCTGGTTTGAAATGATGCGCTTTTACAAGTGGAACCACATCATCCTCATTGTCAGTGATGACCACGAGGGGCGAGCAGCCCAGAAGAAACTGGAGACCCTCTTAGAAGAGAAAGAGTCAAAGGTCAGTATCACACCTGTCCTGCTGTCTAAAATGTTCTTGTTGTTGTTGTTGATACGGAAAAATCTTTTAAAGTCTCAGACTTGTTGTATGTATGTAGATTTCTGTATGTAAAACACCTTCTTTCTTCCCATTGTTAACATGACTAACATTATGCTTTAAGCATCAACAGTGTCTCTTGAGTAGTACCTGACAAAAGTTTGTACTCTTATTCATTTCACTTGCTTTGCCATGGTCGAAAATCTCCTACATTGAAACAAAACAAAAACAAAACAAAAACCCTGCAACAACAACTGTGAAACAAGGGGAAGCATAACCTGGAGCCCTGCAAATCCCGAAGGACAAGGAAGGCAGCCTGACTGTTCAGCAAAAAGGGACTGGGGTGCAACTGAGGGGCCCCCGACCTGTGGAAAGCCCCATGGGGCTGAAGAGAGAGCAGGAGGAGAGAGAGGTGCAGCTGAAGCAGTGGCGCTGCAGGCCTCCTCCTCCCAGGATCCAGCCCGTTGGCCCTGTCTGGCTTAGCCTGGCTCTTAGCCCCCTGGGCTCAGGATCGGTCTTTGCCAGGGCAACAGCCTTGTCTGCCCAGCTCTCTAGGGCCCCCATGAGGACCTCCCGCCCCAGATTTTCTGTCCGCCTGACTTCCCAACCCTGCCTGGACCTCTTGCGAATTCTAACAGGATTCCTGCCCCCAACCCTGGGCAGTCACACCAGTCTGTCTCTCACTACTGACACCCCTCTGACACCCACCCACCCACCCATGGTGCTTTTATACAAGTCATGTCTGCAAATGGAACATGAGCCGACCGCAGAAGAGCCACTGTTTGGTTCCCACAACAGCCTTTTGTCAGAGTGACTGACAGGGCAAAGGGGCTTCTTTCAAGCCTGAAAGGTGGCAAATTATTGTGTGTGTGTGTGTGTGTGTGTGTGTGCGCGCGCGCGCGCGCACGCGCCTTCAAGTTCCAGCCAACTTACGACAACCTGATGAATTTCTTAGGGTTTTCTTAGGCAAGGAACTCTTAGAGGTGGTTTTGTCATCCCCTTCTCTGAAATATAACCTACAGCCCTCAGTATTCCTTGGCAGTCTCCGATCCGAGTACTCTGCCTGTTGATAGCCTGCCAGCTTCACCTTCTGTGCCGGAGCATGTGGATGTCAGCAGGACACTTTGCCAGATTCCCCAGTAGGAAAGTCAGAGCTAAGTAACACATACAGAAGAATCACATGGTGCAGCTTTCCTTTAACAGTACCCTTTGGTGTGTGAGAGAGACAGAGAGAGAAAGCGAGAAATCATGTGCCTGAATGCACTCAGAAAGCTAGCACTGGATTTGCACATACCTGTAGGCCAGCCTACAAGTCTCTTCTGTGAAGAGCTCATAATCCTTGTCAATGGTGACAGCTGAGTCTTAATTAAAGAGAGCTCAGATATGAAATCTCACCCTGTCTCCCTCCCTTCTCCACCTTCACTGGAAACACCAACAGGTTGCCACTGACCAACGAAGAGCCAGGCCAGCTGCTCTTTACAAGCCCCTGGGTGCTTACTAATCCCTGGCTGGGGGCTCCAGTGACCTGCCTTCAATGGCAGTGACACTGAAAGCACTCCACGGGGTGGGGTGGGGTGGGGTGGGGTGGGGTAGGTGCTCCTAGGCTAAACAAGGCAGGGCAGGCAGCAGCTGCTGCTCCTGCGACACAGGCCGGCACCTGCCAAAGGTTTAGCTGCTGACTTTAAAGGGCAGAATGAGCTTCTTTTTCCTCTCTCTGCACCTTCCCTGACCACGTTTGTGCAGCCCCCTCTGCGCCTCTCCCTTCCTTGGCCTGCCCCTTTCCTAGAACTTGTCTTGTCTTTCTGGATGAAGCCTCCTGAGGTTCTGAGCAGCTGAGTCAGTGGCAGCCAGAAGCCCCTCTGCCCCCCATCCCTCCCTGTCACCTCCTGGTGGCACAAAGGGAGCCCCACTGATCCTTGCCACAGGCATCATCTCCCACCACCACTCCCACCCCCCCCAGGAAGCCACCCTCTGAGGGGCCCTGGGTGCAAAAGGGAGGCACGCTTGTCCCTGTTATGATGCCCAACAGCCACACGTCCCTGCATTACACGAGGGGTGCTCCCCTCCTCCTCCCGTCATTTACTCTGAAAAAGTCCTTGTCCTCCACCGGCTGGAAGCAAAGACAGCACTCGCTTGTCCTTCAGCTTCAAGACAGAGCAGGAAACACGGCTGCCCTACATTATGCTGTGAGCGGTTCCAAATCGATGTCAGCAGCTGTGGTTTGTGAAATGGCCCTCTGCACACTGCATGGCACCTTCTTGTGCATGAGTGAGCATTGAGGTCCACGTGCACTAGAGCCAAGAGGCAGCAGGCCAGCCATTTTTCACAAAAAAAGGCAATTTCCCATGAAGAGCAATATTACGCCCGTTTACGCTGACAATCACTTTCACCAGCATTCTCCCAAAGGCAAAGCCAGAATAAAACAAGACTCACAACTGGCCCTGGGCAGGTTGGACCAGCCACCAACAGGGGTAGCCAGCCCCTATACTAACTGCCTGTCTTTTCATAGATGCATGGATAAATTAATTAAATATCAATGACAATGCAGCACTAGAGCCATTTTGAGTGGTACAGAAAAGACGCCATCTTTTGTTGGATGGAAGGTGATAATTTCAGATGGCATAGCCTATTATACTAGCACAGTGGTTCTCAACCTGTGGGTCCCCAGATGTTTTTGGGCTTCAGCTCCCAGAAGCCCTGAGCATTGACCATAGTGGCTGGGGCTTCTGGGAGCTGAAGTCCACGAACATCTGGGGACCCACAGGTTGAGAACCACTGTACTAGCACATCAAGTCCACACTGCTCTCTAAAATAAATATAAGAGTATGCACTGAATTGAAATCCCCACCTATTTCTTTTAAAAGACTGACCCCTCCTTTTTTTTTGATCCTCTGAAGGTTCAATTTATTAGGGATCTGGTTTAATATTTGTAGCCCAAACTAATAAGTATTTATGTGGGACTTTGCCACACACAGCGAGTCCCATCTTAGCCATTTTTAAACCAGCACCCAAAGGCAGGTCTGTAACATTTGCTTTACAAGGGGAAAAGGGGCTCAGGTGCTGTGACACCAGCAACTGCAGGGTCCCTGGGCTTGGCTCTGATCTCATCTACGCACCTGGAACAAAATGTGACCTGGCAGGAAACAAACATGGCCACAGCCAGGCAGGAGCGAGCAAGCAAGCAAGCAAGGGAGGAGAACTGCAGAAACACAAACTCTCAGTCACAACAAAGAATGGGTGGTCTTGTTCAGGTGGGTGTGCTGTCTCTGAAGCCTTCCTCTTACAGAGCTTCTTCCAAAATATTTTGAAGATAGCAAGGTCTCTCATAGGAGTCAGAAGAACTGTTAATAGGCTGGTTTTTTGTATACATGTGTGTACACGTGTTTAATGGAAAGACCAGATTCTCAAGTTCTGCAACAGAAGCCAGACTCTGTTGCTGTAATCCTGAACATGATGGCTCAAAAGGAAGGTCCATAGAGCATACTGGGACTTTTTTTCCAGGAGTGCATTCTCTCAACCCCTCTCCCCTTCACCGGGAGAGAAGGGGGCACAGTTTGCTCCTACTCCTGAAAGCGCCCTAACCCTCAGAGTAAATATGAGTATGAAAGCAAACATCAGAGGAACTGACGGTGGTGTTTGTGAGTCCCTGAAAGACATGTGACCAAGAGGAGGCTGGCCCAGACCAGAGATTCAGGCAGAGAAACACCACCACTCTCTCTGGGGAATTCTGTTTCATCTCTCTGCTAGTAAGAACGATTAGGTGCTCCTCTCACATCTAGTGAGTGGGGAGATGTCTTTCTTACAATGGGGGCCAACTGGGTGGAATAGAAGATGGCCAAGGTAGCAGATCAGGCAGAGATGCAGCAGGCAGCCTCAGCCATGTGGAACTCATTAGAATCATGTATAACTGACCACACAGTTCTAAACATATTTGTGTGTGTGTCTCTGCAAAGCTTCAAGTCACCTGTTGACTTGTGGCAACCCCACGAATTTTATGGGGTTTTTATAGGCAAAGGATACTCAAGGGTGGTTTTGCTAGTTCCTTCCCCTGATAATAGAGCCTACAGCATGTGGTAAGTTAGTCTCCTTGTTTTCAGAGTACAGGACCGTCGCCCTCACTGCCTTCCTTCTTCCAGGTACTAGAAGTTTTCTCAGGCTGCATGTGTGTGCCCAGCACACAGTCCAAATATTACTTTTCTGGCAAATCCATTTAATAATTAGCTATAATTTAATGCATGGACTTTAAAAAGGAATTCAGATTAACTTTAAAAACATAATAGTCAGAGAAAAAGAAAAAAATCATAGAGGTTTTAAGTTATTGTCATTAAATGAAACCTCCAAGTTCAAAGGGAGTATACCAGGAAGACAGCCATGGGATAGTTCAGGCGTTTCTTGTGGGCTTTGGTCAACCTCTGTTGGACAGAGAATGCTGGATGGACTGTTTGGATTCCCTTTGGTCAAAGCCAGGAAAGACCTTTTTGTGATCATGAACAGAGAGAGAGAGAGAGACTGCGAGAAAGGGAACGGAGAAGGAATGTTCTTTTTTGATATATTTGGAACACTCCTATATCCATTCCTCTCTTTTTTTGACAGGTGATAACTTACCATGGTTTACATGTAACTCCTTGGAAGGCTGGTTGGACTGAGTCATTTTATCAAGTCTCTCCCCCCACACACACACACACACATGTAACTGCTTTGTGGGTCAATCAGCATAGAAATCTGGCCAAGTTTTCCTTGTCACTGACCCTCGGGTTGCTCCACTGCCCCCCCATAAGGCTAATAGACCATGCAGCAGACTCAGCGTGGAGCCCGTTAAGTAAGCACTGCTTGGTACTGGCCTCAGGAATGCACCTCGTGTTGATAACAGAAGTTCTCAGGAGGTTCAAGAGTGGGAGGCTTGCTTACTCTATCCTTGCTTCTCACTGAAGTCATTACCATGTATTATACTTCCAAATAAACAGTAAGCAATGCGCTGCATTATTTGTGAGTGAATTCTGTTCTTGATACTGACCCAGGCCAATTCCTCAGATTATACACAGACACAGTGGCAGCTTAGCACTCTGTGAACAGTTGCCCGGATTCATTCCACAGGCTGGGTAACAGGAGAGGAGGAGAGAAAAGGCAGCAGCCAGTGAAAGGATGGCCCGTCTGGTTCCTTCCCAGGGCCAGCTCCAGCCGCAGGGCTGCCGGAAGCCAACACTCACAAAGCCCTTCCATCCTCATGCTGCAGAAAGCTGATCAGGCCCCCCGCTCCCCGCCCCTGCCCCCAGCTGGGTTTTGCGTGCTCCAGTGTTATTAAGTCCCCTTTTCGCAAACAGTGGAGGAGGAGTTGGATATTGGATTGCTTTACTACACGTCATTTTTTTTCAACTGTTTATAATATTCTTCTGTGTCTACATATTTTTTCTGTGCACATTATTCATCAGAGTAAAAAAAGGAACTATGACAGCCTCGAACAACTATCCTATGACAACAAGCGAGGACCCAAGGTATATTTGCATGGACAATGCACGCCGCCCACCAACCTAACTAGCAAAATGATGAACTTGGCCACAGGCACAAAATAATAATGATAATAATAATGATGATGATGAGGAGGATGGCAATAATAATAATAATAATAATAATATTAGAAAGAAAAGAAATCAAAATCAAATAAGTATCTGTCTATCTATCTATGTCTATATTGAGCAAGCGAGCAAACTCCATGTTTTTGGTAGCACGTTCTTTTATGTTGGGATAAGTTTGGTTTGACCTTGAGAATGGAAACGTAGCAAGCCAGCCCTGGATACATTTCTTTTGGAGACATGCATGTAAAGCAATAATTAACTTGCAAGTTTTTTTCTTTCTTTCTTGGACAATTGAACCAACCCCTCCCTACCTTCCTGCTGCCCTCTCCCCTCTCCCCTTGACCTGAAAGGAAAGAGTTCCTTGGTGTGAAACGCTCACTTTGGTATCTCCCCTCTTCCCCTCTGGAGGTGAACCGTGTGCATTTCTTCTTTTTTTTTATTTTCTTCTCATTTTTCAGTTCCCGTGGTTTTTTTTTTTTTTTGAAAAACAACACTGGTTTGAGTTTTCAATTGCATTGCAAAATAAATCAATATATATATATATATATCTATATATGCCTTTTTTCCTCTTTCCTGTACAAATGCACGCCTCTCTTTTGGGTCTTGAGTGACTTCAGTTTGCATGCACAGTGCAAAATACTTTTTAAAAGTAGAGAGAAAAACATATTGAAAGAAAGGGGGAAAAAAAGAACTGTAAGAGGAAAAAGAAAAGAAAGGGAAAAAGAGAAAAGACGAGACAACCAACTTAGCTGCCACCCTTCCTTTCCATACCTAGCAGTGCTTGGAAAGAGTTAAGGACCCTCTTTCCTCCTAGAAAGCATGGCTCTCACCCAAAGGGCCTCCGCTACCCCACTGACCTGCTTTGCTCACACAAATTACAGGCTGAGAAGGTGCTGCAGTTTGAACCCGGAACAAAAAATGTGACTTCGCTGCTCTTGGAAGCTAAGGAGCTGGAAGCTCGAGTTATCATCCTCTCCGCAAGGTAAACCCTCCACCCAGCTAAACCCACCTATTTAGAACCACTGGCAGAAACACTGTTTTTGGGGTGGGTGTCTCAAAATCGTCCCCAGGCAGTCTCTCCTCTCCCCTCAAAAATCTGGCATGCAAACATTTGCCTCACACAGCTCCCAAAATGTCTAGGTCTCCTTCCTGGCAGTTCCCCTGGGCTGTGCAAATCATGTCACCAACAGGATGACCTCATGACGGGACACAGCCAAACAGATCTTGCTAGGTGATGACGGTGGCACGGAGGGCAAGCAAACCCAATCCAGAGTAAGAAATACCTTGAAAATGTATTACCACCGTTTTGAACAGCTACACACGTTCAGCTCTTTTAGGAGCAGCTCCCTCCCAAAACTGTTGAGGAGATGCATACTTTCTGCTGTAGATAAAAATGTTTACAGCAGGTACCTATCTTTCAACCCAGCAACCTTCGCTCTGGCTCAAGAGGGCTTTCAACACACCCAACGATCTCTTTGCCACCCTCTGGCTTGACCCAGAGCACTCATTCCTGCTTTGGTTCTCACAGAAATGGAACAGGGCAAGGGCTCTAGGAGGGCAAAACCAGTATTAGCCCCAGTGCTAACGCTGAGCTCATTTTGAAGACGTGCAGAGGAATCATATGCATGAATCTCATGCTGTGTCTCTGCTCACTAAGTGGGAAGCTGCCCAAGACTCTTCCCTTCAGCATGCAGGGCAGATCTCGTATCCCACAATCAGCCCAGGCAGGCAATGGCATCTTCCGTTTCTAGCCCTGCGGTGTTTTCCCGCTCTGCTGCTCCTGTTGTTTCCCTTTCCACCAAACCCCACATTCAAGGAAGAAAAGGCAAATAGCCTTCCTGGGCCTTTCAAGTGGCCACCTGTATCTCCTCCGGCATAAGAGTCACAGACAAGGGAATGGAGAGCATCACAATCAAGGGGAGGATGGGACCCTTGAACTACCCTCCTTCCCCTCAGAGAATCTACTGGCCTATTTTGATCCCATCCCTCTTGTGCACGCACACACATACACACACACACATTTCACAGCATTCCAAATAGAGAAGATTAGGCAATTCTTTGAATAGTTCAATTTAAAAAAACACAAGTTTTACTGCTTTGAGTGCATGGCAGAAAGGCAGTAAGGGAAAGGGTGGACAGATGGGCTCCACCTCAAATTGTAAACTTCTGCTGGGGAGGAACTGGCCTCATTCTTGTTTCTGAAAGTCTGTGAAGTTCAGTGTCTGCACTCACAAGACTGGATAGATCTCATGAGGACAGACCTATCCTCTCAAGCCCATTTCATTCCCTGTTTCCATCTCAGGGGATTGCTGCTGGGGGTAAGGCTGGGGTCTTCCATATAGGATGCCCCTGAGATGAACGTGAATCAGGCCAATGGATGCCGGTGGTCTTTGCTGGGCCACCCCCTGAGCAGCAGGAACTGGTGAGGGCTCAGGGCATCCCTTGCCAGTAGAGCTAGAGGAGCAAAGAGCAGCCCACTCTCCCCCTCGCGCAACCAGCCACTCCCACCTCTCTCCTTCCAGAGCCCCGTTGGCTTAGCCCAAGGACTCTTCCTCTGGCAAGACCACTCCTTGGGCAGGGCCCAGAGGAGAGGGCTACAGCTGCCCTGCTCACACCTCTCCACTCTTTTTCAGCGAGGACGATGCCACCACTGTCTACACGGCAGCAGCTAAAGAGAACATGACTGGTCCTGGCTATGTGTGGCTGGTGGGAGAAAGAGAGATCTCGGGCAACGCCCTGCGCAGTGCTCCAGAAGGTACCCTATGACTCTCCCCTGCTCCCTCCTGTGCCTGGTGTGGCTCTCTCAGGCACGAGCCCCCCATTCTTTCACCCACTGCTCTTTCTCTGAGGAGTGGCACTCCTCTCTCCCCTGGCTGCCTCTCCTCCCTCCCCACTCTCTCTCAGACAATGCCAATGGGCTGACGTGCCCTTCTGGGTCCCAGTGGCACTACAGGGAAATCAGAGCTCTGCCATGTTCAGTGTGGAGACAATGGCTACACAGAGACTTGTCTCCCTCATTTATAACACTCAAGACATTGCTTGCCAGTAGCTTCAGACCTGGTCATTCCTGTATGGAACTCATGGCCACAAGAACTTGTGGTGAGGGCCAACAGCACAAACAACAAAATGGTCTCTCTCTAAAAACCAAATTCTGAGGAAGGAAAAAACATGGGCCATCACCTGTCTGGGAGCCAGCAGAAGCAGGCAGCTGATCCCGGAAGAACCCCCTTGTTCCTGATTTAACTGCAGGACTCCTCTGATCTTCTGCCCACCTTGTTTCAGGTCTGATTGGCTTGCAGCTCATGAACGGGAAGAATGAGTCTGCTCACATCAGAGATGCGGTGGCTGTGGTGGCCCAGGCCGTGCATGACTTGTTTGAGAAGGAGAACATTACGGACCCACCGAGGGGCTGTGTGGGCAACACCAACATCTGGAAGACTGGCCCTCTCTTCAAGAGGTAGCAGGAGTTTCCCTGCCTTTGCTGTTCACAGCCCCCACCATCCCTGGTCAAGGAGAAACACAGAAGCAGGAAGAAAGGGACTTTGCTGGCCATCAGCAGAGATGCTCTGTTGTTCAGCCAGGAGCCTAGTCAAGGAGGTGGCAGAAAATGGAGTGGGGATTGTGAGGGGGAGAGGAAGGAAGGATGGAAGATGGGGCAGAACAGACAAAAGGGAGAACAGACAGAGGGGAGGCCAAGAAGCACGGGCACTACACATTTTGATATGGAGGAAGTGGACCTCTAACAAACTTGCATTCTAACATCTTGGCACACGTATCAAGTTCAGTCCTTTTCGACCTTTCTTTGTACAGTTAGCTCTTATTAATTCTACCAGTAGTTGTGGAGCTGTCCAGCAGCTGAAACTCCACTTCCTCCGCACACCACTGCTCCCCACCCCACAAATTTTCCAAATACTGCTTGCCAGAAATGTCCATCAGGCAAAAGGTGTCTTGACGCAGGGACCCTGTGGGAAAGCAGAACCGCCTCTGGGAGCTATGCGGCTGATCCCCACCACACTAAGTTGGGGGGGGCATCACTGCCAGTGGCCAGGACTGGTTTCGTAGCTTCCAACCCAGTGGGGGTCAGGTGACAGGAACTGCCCACAGGATCTCATCTGGGCACGTGAGTGCTGCTGACCTAACGCTGGATGACCCAGCGAGCTATGTGTCACTCAAGGACCAAACTAGGATTCTTATCTGTCTGCTTTCAAGCCTGCCCCACCCAATTGCTGCTTCACTGCCTCCCCATTGACACTTCCAGTCCTATTTCCAGTTCTGACAACCTGATTTTATCAAAAGTGAACACTGAATTTTGCCATGGGCTGAACCTGGCCCCCCACTTGCTTTGTCTCAAGTGCACAGAGCGGCCAGTTCTGAGGCTAAGCAAGAGAACTTCTCTCTCTAGAGTGCTGATGCAGACCAAGTATGCAGATGGTGTGACCGGCAGAGTGGAGTTCAATGAGGATGGGGACAGAAAATATGCCAACTACAGTGTCATGAACCTACAGAATAACAAACTGGTCCAAGTTGGAGTCTACAATGGCAGTCACGTATGTTTGATGGCCACCAGGCCAGAATTTCTTCCCATTTATCTGGCCCTTCATCCATAAACACCAATGGAAACACAACTCTCTGTGGGACCCCGATAGGTGGAGGAGAAGTAAGTGCCGGAAAGGCTTGCTTATCTTCCTGCCCTCACCGCTCTTGCAATGGCGGGGGGGGGGCCAGCAAGCCGATAAACCTTCCTCTGCAGCCACATGGGAGGGTGGCGGGGATAAACCTAAATTGCCACATCCCATATTGATTACTCACTTGAAGCATATTGGTATACAAAGGCCTACTTTACCCAAATCATTCTGGTTTTTTTACTAGTCCACGGAAGGGCACTGAAATACTACCTCCGATTACAGGAAACATACTCAGCCATCCTCCTTCTTATTAAAATTTCTTTTGAGTTTTTGCTGCTACTTTTAAACCATTCTTGCCTTTAGGGCCAAGAACTTGCTAGGTGTTTAAAATGGGACCTCTATGCCTCATACCAATTAGTAGATTCATGTGATGAAACAGCATAAAAAACCTCTCCCCTCCAGGACTGCAGGCCAAGAGACAAGAATTGTAGCTTGCAGTTTTCTTGCAGCCCCGTACACAGACCTACAGGGAGAGCTTACAGCCTACTTCCTCATTCTGTATAACTTCCACAGTTCCTGCCCAACGACCGCAAGATCATCTGGCCTGGAGGAGAAACAGAGACGCCACAGGGCTACGAAATGTCTACAAAGCTAAAGGTAAAACTTTGGAGTAGGAGGTACAGTTGGGCAAGGATGGGTGGGTTTTTTTTTTTAGGTAAAGATTTATTCCTCTGCTGCCCCTAAGACTCCCACCCAAGGGGAAATGCCAGGTGCCCAGAGAGTTCTCTCTGACCCCGCACCCTCCTTCCCCCTACAGCTAGGGAGTCTTGGGTCCAAAGTGATACCCCTCTTTCCTATAACCCTAAGATAAATGCCTTCTTCTCCCTCCACAGATTGTCACAATTCACCAAGAGCCGTTTGTCTACGTGAAGCCAACCCTGTCAGATGGGAAATGTGAAGCGCGCCACAACAGCACAGGGGGGTTGGTGCAACAAGTCCTCTGCACGGGCCCCAATGAGACCATGCCAGGTAAGGCCTCGTGCTGAAAGCACGGCGTGGAGGGACTCAGACTGAAAGCAAGTCTGTGCTAAGAACCTTGGCAATTTCGCTAATTGTTCATGTTTTGCCATTCCAAATCCAATATGAAACACTGAACACAGAACCGGAATCCATATTGTGAGAGATGAATGCCATCGCAGTGGGGATAGTCCTCCATGCATTCAATCCCACTGCAACTGCTGGGCAGTAAAGGAAGAAAACCTTCTTTGCTTGCATCTCCCCACAGAGAGCAGTGTCAAAAGAGCCCACCACCTAGGTGGGAATGGTGCTGTATGAGGGGTAGAGCCTTGGGGGTTCCACAGCACCTACATCTTAGAATGCTCCCCCACCCCAAGGAAGGACCACCACGCCTCTTCGTCACTTGCATTTCAGATTGCAGTGAAATCTGGCCTTCAAGAAACAGGCAGTGGGATGATGGGAAGAGCAGTTTACTGACACCTCATTTCCCCAACCCCTGGCTCGTTGTTTTGCTTCTAATCAAACCGGCCTTTGTTTTCTTGATTATTATTTATTTCCTTTGCATACTTTTTAAAATTTTTGTTGCATTTATATCTCACCTTTCCCTTTTCCTTAATGAGTTCACTGCTCTCCTCCTCTCCCTTTTATTTGTACACCAACCCTGCAAGGTAGGTCATGTTGTGGTCGGGGGAGAGAAACTGGCCCAAGGTCACCCAGTGAATTTCATGCCACAGTAGGGACCTGAAACTGGGAGTCCAGCACTCCAACTTGATTCAAGTTAGCATTCAGTGTTCTTTGGTTCTTACCAAAGATCATAACACTTAAAATAATTACATAAATAATATGCTAGGAGATAATACTTCCAGGTGTCCCACACAGATCAAACATGCCCATGTCAGTGTTTGATGCTAGTCTTTGGAATGGAGAATCTGAGAGTGTGCACTGATTCTGTGTGAGTGTGGGGAGGTTAGCACTCAAGTCTGTGAGTGCAGATGCTAAAGAACCAGTGCACAATCTCAGATTTCCCATTCCAAAGACTAGCATCAAACACTGACATGGGCATGCTTGAACTGTGTGGGACGCCTGGAAATATTATCTCCTAACGTATTATTTATGTAATTAAAATGGAGAGGAGGAGAGCAGTGAATATGTACAGCGCAAGGAGGGGGGTCTGCGTCCAAGGTGTGGACATGGTTTCCGAGTACTGGCTGGGTGCTTTCTGGACGCAAAGCACCTTCACTCGTGCCAGGGTCATGCATTGTAAACCCTACTGAAAACAGTTCTTATTTAAACTCCAAACAAAGTTACAAGGAAACCGGCATTATCTTTGTGTTTCCTTACATAAACAGAAGCCTCTAGCCATTTGAAAGAATTGTGTTCCTATGCACTTTCAGGGATGTTGCCACAGTAACTATTTGCACACCATGACGGACTAGAGATGGGGTGGAGCCCCATAGCATTCTGTGTCTTGGTTATTCAAACGCTGTGTCATAAAAATCCAGATTCTCTCAGATCATTTCCCCTTATTAAAGAATGTGGTAAACCAGGTTGTTGGGTTAGGTTAGACGCTCGAAGGAAAGAACAACATTTCCTGAGTCCTCTGTGTGGCTACTCTCTGATGCAAAACAGACCCACTGTCTCACTGAGACTGATGTGAAGGATGGAGGCAGCCAACACAGGCTTGACTCTACGGCCCATGCTGCAGCAGCACAGGACTTTACAGATGCTGTTAATCATGCATCTCAAGCAAAACTTGAGACACTACATCCAAGCAAAATCCAGCAAAGACCACAATCCAGTTCTCATTCAAAGGAAAGCATGCTAACAAACTAACAACAAAGAACAACATTAGACTTGTTTCCACTCCCCTTTCTATCTAGCAGGGTGGAACTGGTGATGGACAGCTGTAGGATGAGACTGGGATTAGCAGCCTTTGAGCTAGATTCGGGACAGTGAGGGCCCAAATGGTAGCCCCAGAAGCACTGCCATAAACCCCCTTGATTTTTCCAATGCAGGCCGCCCCAGTGTGATGCTGTGTTGCTACGGATTCTGCATTGACTTACTCATCAAGCTTGCTAAGACAATGAACTTCACCTACGAAGTCCACCTGGTAGCTGATGGCAAATTTGGCACACAAGAGCGGGTAAGTGTGGGCAACTGGAGCATTCCTTCCTCTCAGTTTGAGTCCAAAGTACAATTGTCTAGTTGGTCAGGCTTGATTCGCTCTAGGACCCATTTATTTGTCTTTTTAGCAGTCAATGAGATCTGTGGAATTCTCCTCCAGGTCATTTCAAATGAGTTGATTTTCTTCCTATCAGCTTTCTTCACTGTCCAGCTATCACAGCTACACAAAGAAACTGGAAATACTACAGCACGGACAATCTTGACTTCGGTATTCAATCATATACATTTGCACTTCAGGATCTTACTTAATTTCTTCAGAGCTGCCTTTCCAAGTCCTAGGCTTCTTCTGATTTCTTGACTATAGTCTTCATTTTGATTTTGGACTGAGACAAGATAGAGAAATCTTAAAATATTTCTGTGTTTTCACCATCTGCTTTAAAGTTACGTAAATCATTTGTGGAGGACTCAGGTGTACCTCTGAATGCTGTATTTCTTACCTGTTAGATGGTTGCATTGCTTTTCTCATCTTCTGTCCTGGATGATTTCTGCAGGTGAACAACAGCAACAAGAAGGAATGGAATGGGATGATGGGGGAGCTGCTGAGTGGTCAGGCGGACATGATTGTCGCCCCACTGACCATCAACAATGAGCGGGCACAGTACATTGAATTCTCCAAGCCCTTTAAGTACCAGGGGCTCACCATCCTAGTCAAAAAGGTAATGTGTGCACGCAAAGATCTCGGGCAACATGCCAGCCGCAGGCTGCCAAGCATGGGAAGAGCACTAGGGTAGGGACAGAGCAGTGAAGAAAGGGACTGGCCATGAAGGCCAGGAGGGAAAATCCAGAAGCCACTTTGGATCCTATCTGGGAGAAGAGAAAGGCAGGGCACTAACTAATTAAATACTATTTTAAGCGCCCCTGCTAACCTATCAGCAAAGTGAGGTGCTGAAACAGAGAGTGGCACAGGGGTAGTGGCGGGGGGGTAGGATTTGTCATGAGTTTATGTGTTCTGAGGCTGTCACTGAAGGCCAGTTTTAGGGGCAGGCATGGTGGGGAGCTATACAGGATAAATTCTACCTTCCTGCCCTGCCTGCAGATTTTCCTGAAGTCCCTCACTGGTCGCAGCAGAAAACAAAGTGCTGGACTAGATGGACCCTTTGTGGTCTGATCCAGCAGGGACTCCTTCAGCCAGCAAATGGTGGTCCCAATTTCTTGGCTCTTATGAGTCAGACATAGAACAACATTTCACAAACACTTGCAGAGATCGGCAGAGTTTCTTCCCCTTAAAACAGAACTTTCTTGTATAGTCACACCTTGGATAGATTTGCCTCAGGGTTTTCCCTAGTTGTGATCCACTTCTCTGGTTCTGCTGTTTTCCAGGAAATTCCCCGCAGCACCCTGGACTCGTTTATGCAGCCATTCCAGAGTACTCTGTGGCTGTTGGTGGGGCTTTCGGTGCATGTGGTGGCTGTGATGTTATACCTACTGGATCGCTTCAGGTAACTCTCCTGTCAGCTGGGGAAGGCATGGTATGGTGACCACAACTGTGAGAAAACAACTCTGCAGGGGAGAGTCCTAAAAGACTGGCGGGGGGAGAGCAGGCCCTGGAGATTTGGTGGTGCCTGAGAGGGAACCCAACCCACCACACATGCCACCACCACTAAGCAGTTCCTCCTCTGCACAAGCCTAACTGAAATAAACTCCCCTTCTTTTGCATTCCTTATTCTGCTAGTCAGGAGCAAAGGCCGGGAATGATGCTTGAGGGTCCAGAAGCTCCATCCTCTAGTGGTCCATAGACAATTCTCATCCCTCCTCGGCTTCTGGTATTTTATCACAGCATTCCAGAAGCTTGTTTCCTATGTGACAACTCCAGAGAGTCTCAGAATTCAGCCTGTGTCAGCTTCTGTACTTGGAAGCCATCACAGAAAGAAAAAAAAGACCCACCTTGGCTTAGGAATACCGACTATCAGCCTGAATGCTCTTTTGCAGCCCATTTGGACGATTTAAAGTGAACAGTGAAGAAGAGGAAGAGGATGCCCTGACACTCTCTTCTGCCATGTGGTTTTCCTGGGGAGTCCTGTTGAACTCCGGTATTGGAGAAGGTGAGGTTCAGGCAGACATAAAAACTATGGGAATCAGAAGCGTGTGGGCTGGGGCCTTTGCTCCTGCTTTGAAGCGCCATCAGCTGACAACGCTCACTGCAGAAACACGGGCATAAAGCAAGATGGAGACAGCAGTAGCATAAGGGTGCCCATCCGCATTTCTCCATGGAAGAGGTCCCAGTTAGTTGATCATCTTGACCAGAGAGTGGCACCAAGGTGACTGTGCCACTTCTCCTTTGGGGATTTATGGGCTTCAGTTTCACTGCAGGCACTTCAGGATCCCCCTGCAGTTGCTTCCTGTTTCACTACTGCTCTTTCTCCTCCAGGTGCTCCTCGGAGTTTCTCAGCTCGAATCCTCGGAATGGTGTGGGCTGGGTTTGCCATGATTATCGTAGCCTCTTACACCGCCAACCTGGCTGCTTTCCTGGTGTTGGACAGACCGGAGGAACGAATCACTGGCATCAATGACCCCAGGGTAATAAACAGCAGCTGCAACAGCAGCTTGAAGGGACTTCAGCTAGGCGGGCACCGGAAGCGCTGCTATCCAGAAAAATGAGTGGCGGCAGCGGAGGCTGCAGGGAGGGTATATTGGGCTCAGAGCAACCCAGAGTTCCTGCTCTTCCTTCCAGCTTTCGGTTTCAGGGCAGATAGCAGACTGGAAACAGGTGCCTCAGAATTTAAATCTCAACTCCGGCATCAAAGCTCCAGTTCACCTTTTTAAAAATGGACTCTTCTTATTTCTAATTTCCAGTTGCGAAACCCTTCCGACAAGTTCATCTATGCCACCGTGAAGCAGAGTTCTGTGGACATTTACTTCCGGCGGCAGGTGGAGCTGAGCACCATGTACCGGCACATGGAGAAACACAATTATGAGAGTGCTGCGGAAGCCATCCAGGCCGTCCGGGACAAGTAAATGAGGGGGCTGGCTGGAGCATGGCTGCCAGGGGAATTGGGGGTCTTCCAGACACGAGTGGATGTAGCAGCCTGGTGTTTGCTGCTGCCCCACATCAGGCTGAGCTCTCCCAAGGACCAGACTAGGCTGCGCACACAAATAGTAAGCCAGCTCCCCCAAAGGCGTCTGCCACCTGGCCACCCATCACGGCCAGTGTGCATGTCAGCTGTGCTTCAGCCCTGAGGCACAACCTGCCCATCTGCTTTTGGATCAATCGCAGGTTAAAGAAAATGAAACAGCAAGTAGAAACAAAGAGGTACTGCTCATAATGAAGCGAAGAATGAAGTAGGGTATTGGGACTGGGGCTTTTTAGTACATCCAAAAGTAATCTGTAGTTACAGGCAAGCAGTCAGGTGGGCAGGTTGGCAGTGAAGCTTAATTGTTTGAGATGCTGAAAAACAAAGCAGAATGAAGAAACTTCCAGAAGGGGTCTCTCTAGAGTAGGTCACAAAAGGCCAAATCCGGCCCAGTGTAAGTAAGTGCAACCAACAACCTCTGTTTGTCCAGAACTTCTCAGAATACCCTGGAATGAGCCCTGAGAATATGAAATAGATTTCCTGGTGCTGTTGCTCTAAACATGTGTAAAGAACTTCCTACAAAGCATTGCAGTGTTTGCTTATTTGAGCTGAAGTATCTAGAGGCAGTTTATCTCAGACTACCTGCAATGAGGCTTTGCAAGGAATTCTGTGAGAGTGAGAATGGTGTTTGGAGTCTGAGCCAAAGCAGGCAGCTGGCGATTGCCAAACAGGCAGGCTGGAGATACAATTCTGGAAGGCCTGGAATGAAGTTCCTGAGACCAAGGATCTGGGCTGGAGCATGAGGTTCTTTAGGGGACCACATCAAACCCCACTGAGAACAGCCAAATCAGGAGCAAGCAGTAGGATTTCCTTTGTGCCAGTAGCATCCAAACA
Organism: Iguana delicatissima; assembly: GCA_948472985.1. Lineage (NCBI taxonomy): Eukaryota > Metazoa > Chordata > Lepidosauria > Squamata > Iguanidae > Iguana > Iguana delicatissima. The sequence continues at coordinate 214,608 of CAOKZL010001001.1, read as the reverse complement.
GAGAGGACCGGGAGCTGGTGGTTCCCTCTTCTGATGAGCAGCCACAGAGCCGTCAGTTGTGTGGAGATGTTGCAGGGCTGGTCTGCAGAGATATTGCATCAGCTCATTACAGAATATTTTGCTTTAACCTACCCAGTTGGAAAACTGACCTCTTCTGTTTGTCTCTGTCCCCATAACAGCAAGCTCCATGCATTCATCTGGGACTCGGCTGTGCTAGAGTTTGAAGCTTCGCAAAAGTGCGACCTGGTGACCACAGGGGAGCTCTTCTTCCGCTCTGGCTTTGGCATTGGAATGCGCAAGGACAGCCCCTGGAAACAGAACGTCTCTCTGGCCATCCTCAAGTCTGTACCATCCTACCTCCCAAAGGGAGTACCAAAGACTCCATAAATTGCATGTGGGGCATTCAGGAAGGGCAAGGGGTATTACATTCAATCTATGGTTTGGGCAGGGGGAAGAACAACAAAGGGGGAGGGCGTGGGAGAGGTTTCTACAGGGATCCTCTCAAAGGATTAGACTTTGGAGTCAGCTGGTGAATTCAGCTATCAGAAAAGCATGCTGGGGTATGGTAGTGTGACCTTACAGGAGTGCTGGTGTGCCACATGACACAGGATGAAGTGAAAAGTCTACTGTGAGCCTCCCATTCTCCCACACACTGACCAGCACAGAAGAGGCTGTCTGCAATTCCCCAGGAGGCCCCATCCCTGCTCTGGTCTTGCCTCCCTCTCTCCAGTTAGCTCTTCCTCTATGCAAAGCCTAGGACTGGACTTTCATCCCTCTCCTTCCCATGTGGGGATGGCTGAAGAATTACAGGCACTCAAAATGGGCCTCTGGGTACATGTCTGCACTCATTGCCTTCCCCTCAGGAAGAAGGCTCAGCTCACTGATTAGTGCAGAACCATGTGGTTACTCTTATAGGCAGTTCAAGAAGCCCTTTTACAAAGTAAGAGTGAATTCTGGCTCCAGTTTTGAGTCTTAGCTTAAGCCACTTAGGATATGCCAGAGAGATTCAGAGGAAAAGTGGCTCACTACCCTTCTTGCCACCTTTGCCTTCTGCCTCTGTTGGGTCTCTGCTGAAGTGACCCCTCTGTGCTCTCTCCTTTTGCGTCCAGCCTTCACGAGAATGGCTTCATGGAAGAGCTTGACAAGACCTGGGTGAGGTATCAGGAGTGCGACTCCCGCAGCAATGCCCCAGCAACCCTCACCTTTGAGAATATGGCAGGTGGGTTCCTCCTTCACTCCCTCCCTCCCTCCCTCCTCCCACAGCCCCTGGACCTCCCCTCAGGCTTCCCTGCACTTGGAAGAGACTGTTGCTACCATGGCTTCCCCTTCACAAAGCACATGCCTTCTTTTAAAAGAAACTCTCTTTAAAGTACCCCCCAGCGACAATTCCCATCAGCCCTAGTCAGTGTGGCAAATGGTCTATGATGTTCGGAGCTGTGGTTCAGACTATCTGGAGGGCTCCAAAGTGGAAGAAATTGATCTCAGGAGGGATGGGGAATGGGGAATGCTCCAGGTGGCACTGGACTACAACTCCCATCCTCCCTCACCACAGTCTCTGCTGGCTAGGGCTGATGGGAATGGCAGTCCAACAATATCTGGAGGGCTGCCCCTTCCCCAGCCTTGTCTACAGAGTTGATCTAATCCTTTCAGGGATGCCTCTGTCTCTCTGGAAACATATAGTTGGGAAAATCTCCCTGACATGACCGACTCCTGCTCCACTGGCTTGTGGGATGAAGGCGAAAAACACACAGGCTGTCGCCTTATCCAGCTGCGCACTGCTGTGGGGCAGAGGCCTAGGGAAGACACGTGCCTCCCTGGAAGGTGTGTTCTGCTCCCATCGGAGACACCAAGGACAAAACCTCTACACTGCGGGGTAGGGTGCTCCAAGCAGAGTTAGCCCCCCATCCCCTCTGAGCCATAATCCTGCTCCATGTCACCCTGCCTCCCGGCTGCCCATGCACAAGTCCTAATGCTGGTTGTCACGAGGCCCACTACCTCTGGGCTGCAAACGAGAGGGCAATGGTGTGTTGACACTCTCCCTTCTCGTGAGCATGCAACTGCGCCTCACACAGTGAACAACCATACTACTAAATGTGGGAAGGGCACTGAAACCAGGAGTCCAGGCCAAAGGACAAAGCAGCATGGCTCTTTCTTTTCTATTGCAAAGTTCACCATGTTGCCATGAAGTTTAGAACAGAGATGAATTACCTCAGAGCAGGCAGCCAGCACTGGAGCCTCCCATGTGGGAGAGAACTTGGTTGACACCCAGGTGCAACCCTGTTCTCCTAGAACCCAATAGAACCCGTCTGGATACTTTGAGAACTCAAAATCCTCCCTGCCTGGACCCCAGCCACCCACACTGCACCCGACACATGCTGTAATCACAACTCCATTCTTTCAGTGACCCTTATTCCCCCAACAAAGAGACTGTCCACCTCTTCCCTTCCTGGACTCTTGTTTGATTGCAAGGCTGATGGACTCTTTGTTATACTGCATGGCCAGGCAAGTCCCTGAGTGTCTTATGTGCCCAGCATCCAGGGCTTCATGCACCTTTGCCAGTTCTCTTTTTCTGGGAATTTGTCCTGGAGTTACCACTTCCTCTGTTTAAATTCCTGCAGTTTGCTCCCCATGTCTCAAAGCTTTGATAAAAACCAGCAATACACGCACACGCACACACACACAACCAACAAGAAGAGCTGCAAAACATCTTAGAGAATTTGGGGTGACATCTCACACTCTGGCCAATGGGGGCCTTGCACAGTTGGTTTTCCCCGATCCAGACAGAACCTTCTCAAAGGTTCTGTATTTATACTGCATGCACTTAAAATGGCTGCCTTACCTTTGCAGAGCCGAAGGGGAGAGGGTAGGGAGGGTGCTTGGGGCCTGTGTCCTCCTTGCTCCCTGGCGTTAACTTTCCTGCTTCTTTCAGGTGTATTCATGCTGGTGGCTGGAGGTATTGTGGCCGGCATATTTTTAATATTCATAGAAATAGCATACAAAAGGCATAAAGACGCCCGGAGGAAGCAGATGCAACTGGCGTTTGCGGCTGTTAATGTGTGGCGGAAAAACCTGCAGGTAGGACAGACCGTTTTTAGAGAAAAGTCTCCAAAACAGGTGCGGTTGGTTTTCTTTTTGTTTTGTTTTTGTTTCCCATTACTTCACCCAACCAGTGACTACAGTGCTATGTGGGAATAGTGCTATGTGCCCGCCCGCCCGCCCGCCCGCCCACCTGCCCAACCTTTCTGCAGCCCCCCCGGCCAGCCGCTGAGACAGGGCAAACAGCTGCTCCTCATCCTCTGGTTGGCGGCATTCGTATTCAAGCCCAGCCTCACATCCTGCTTCCCACCCAGACCCAGATCCCTGGCAAGGAACGGCCTGAGCAGGCAGCCATCCCTCCCACGCCACACTCTCTGCCGTGGCCAGAGCATGCCTGCCCCCTTAAAGATGTGGCTCCCCTTTCTGTCCTTCTTTGGGCCATTCACAAGGCTAAGCCACTGGGCACTTCTTGCCTTGTGAGGCTGAAATCCAGCTGCTCCAGCCCAGGGGGAAGGAAGTCTTAGGGTGCCCTCCCTGGCTCCTGGGCTGGGTCCAAATAAGGGGCCCTAGAGCATTCCACTGGCCACAAGCCTGGCTGAAGCCCTTCTCATCACAGGGTCCAGTGGCGAGTGGGCACGTGACTCTGCCTGCACCTGAAGGGGGTGCCGTGCGGTGGGTGGGCACGTGACTCTGCCCGCACCTGAAGGGGGTGCAGTGTGCATTCAGTGCCACCAAATGATGGCAGAAGAGACTGCAAGTACTTGGAACAGAATCTGAGTGGTGGGCTGGCTCCCCCTCCTCACACCCCACACAGCAGTGGTGCCTGGGTCTGGCATGGGTGATGGCAGGACTGCGACCCAAGAGGTCAGAGCTCCTGCATATAATTTAGAGCCCCTACTACTGCCACCGCCATGCCAGCCCTGTGGCATTTCAAAGAACTGGGGCCAGTCAGCAGAGCGAGAGCTCTTCAGGGCACCCCCTTGCCATTACCGGACAGGGCTTAATTTTAAAGCAGTGGCTGCTGAAACTTAGCTGCACACCGGTTTCCAGTGGCAAGGCACAGCTGTGAGATATGGAGGATCACTTCAGCATATGCAGAGTGCCTTCCTTTCTCTGCTGAGTAACCGACCACCACGCCCACTATTATAGCACAGGGATTCTAAGTCAGCGGGTGGCACATCAAGGCAGATCTACGTCTCCCCTTGTTATTACCATATCTTAAAGAAACAAGCGACCAGTGAACAAAAAGCCACCAGCATCTTCCAAGCACCCTCCCCGCCCCTGCACGCCCTGGTGTACTTTGCTTAAGAGCACTAAGCAAGCCACGCCAGAACGGGCCCTGTGGGTAGGCCGCTGGTCAGAGCTCTTTCTGCCATGAACGCAAAGAAAAAAGAACCAGGCAGACACCTTTCCAAGGGAATTTTTTGGGAAACCTGCAAGCGCCACCTACTGCTGGAGAAGATCTGGGCCTCTGGCACAGAGTGGAAGGGGAAAGACAAGCTGGCACACGACCCTGTCAAACAGACCAAAAGCTCCTCACCAATACCTTGTCCAACAAGCCCTTCCTTGTGTCCCCCCCGTCCACCTCCCTCCCTCCCCCCTCCCTCCCTCGCCCCCTCTCCCTTCCTCCCTCCCCACAGCCCAAGCCCAGGCAGCAGTACTGAAGGGGCGAAATGTGCAGGGAACAAGAGCACATTAGTCACTGTCATTTTTCACTTGCCAACTTTCTAGAAAAAAAACCCTTCCCGGGGCCACTGGGGGAAAAGACTCTTTGGGGCTGTCAGCCAAGCATGCCACCCCACGGGTTATAACAAAGAAGCAAAGAAGTACTCTCATTAGATCCGTTTGACAATGTAAGACTTTTTCACAGGAGGATTCCTCAGACCACTAGTATCTGGTACATTGCTAGAAGGTAGGCAAGTGGAAAGATTTCTTTGTTCAAGAAAAAAAAAACAAAAAGCAAATATATCTATAATGGGTTTTTCTTTTGTTTTGTTTCCTGGGGAAATCACAGTTTTGCCATGGCTATTTTTGGCAATGCCATGGGAAGGCACAAAAAAAAAGTCATCTCATCCCATTCTCTTCTTGCTAGCTTTTCTTTTTCTGTGCATGCATGCAAAAACAACTGAGAAAAAAAACTGAAAAGGAGGAGGAAATGTATCCCCTGCGCATGCTGTGTGCAGTAGGGGGATACATTTTTGGTCACCCCCACCACGGGCTAGTAGGGCCAGATCTGGTCCCAGTCTTCCCACTCACAAAGGGGCTCAGGAAAGCGGGGGAGAAAACAGGGCAATTGGCCTGGGGTCCCCCGTCCACACTCCTCTCCCAAGGAAGCCCCCCTCCCTCTCCCCCCTGTGGACCAGGTCTGGCTGCCTACTGCTCAGCTCTGCTGCTGTGGTTTTTCTCTTGAGTTCTGTTCCTTTGAGTTCCTGCCAACCCTAACGCCATTCAAAGCCTAAATGCTTTGCTTCTTCCCTTTCTTTTCCTCGTTTCAGAACTTTTGATTTTGATACATTTTTTGTTGTTGTTTTATTTTTCTTGTTTTCAACTTTATTTTGAAAAACAGTTCAAGCTTTGCGCCAAGCGTCATTGAAATTTTTGGAATACCTTTTTTTTAACATACAATGACCTTCTCTTTCAATGCAGTCCTCTCTCTCTTGTGGCCGTAGGATTCACCTTCAGAAAAGGCCCCGAGCATTTTTATTTAGTGGTAGGTGGAAGTGTCTCACCTCTCTCTCTAGCCAGACTAGCCTTGGCAGGAAGGGGCAGGGCGCAGTTGGACCACCCAGGGACCCGAGAGACCGTCGGCGCTGGCCACGGCTCGCTCTCGTGGGGAAGACGGCTCCGCCCCCGAGGCCTCTGACCTATACAGCCCGGCAGACCCTCCGCCGCTCGCCCCCACGCCCCGCCCCTGCCCATCCGTCCCCTCGAGGGGTTCGTTTCCTCCAAGGCAACGGCCCTCCCACTGCAGACCTAGCGAGGTACCGGCCCGTGCACAAGGCCAGAGCCCAGCGTCAGGCCGCGTGCACCTTTGGCACTGACGGCCAGTAAGGACGACTCAGTCACCGCCTTGACCTCCACCTCCACCATGTCAGAAAGCAAGCCAAAAGGAAACAGGCAAACCAAGGATCATGACGTGGGGCAGAGTTCATGTAGGTGTAGAGGTCCAGGCCACCCACTGGAGATCTAATCGCTTATATACATATTCATTTTAGGATAGAAAAAGTGGTAGAGCAGAACCAGACCCTAAAAAGAAAGCCACTTTTAGGTCCATCACCTCTACCCTGGCCTCCAGCTTCAAGAGACGTAGGTCATCCAAAGATACGGTAAGAGGAAGAAAAACAATTATGCCCTCTTTCTCTCTCTCTTTCTTTCTTTCCTTCTCTCTTTCTCTCTCTTTCTTTCCTTCCTTCCTCCCTTCCTCCTCTCTCTTCCGCTCTCTCGCTCTCCCTGGCTCTCTCCTTCTCTCTTCTACCATCCCATCAACTCCTACACACCCATCCCGAAGCTGCCAGTGTAACCTACCATGGCCTCATGTCCGTCAAGAGTCGGTCAGTCAGTCAGTCATTCCCGTGTCCCTCGAAAAGTTTCAAAGCCCCGCTGGGCGAGGAAAGGCTTGAATACTTTGTAGTGTTCTGTGAAGAGTTTGGAGATAACTGCAGCGAGTTGCCTGTTCTTGGTTTTTGTTCTGTTTTGTTTTTGAACTGGACCCTTTTATTTCCTTCTGTTTGGAAATGTGGTTTAAATTTTCCTCACCTTACTGATGCTGGCCTTTAAAAGAGATTATCTATTCCCCCATCCGTCCCGCTGTTTTCTGAGTGTTCTTGTACCCGTTTGTCATTGTATGCCTAAAGCGGTCCCTGACTCCCCACACCCACCCACATGGCTCCTTCCCCGCTCCCAAGTCTGCCCCAGTTTAATTCGGGCAATGTCTCACGTCACTCTGGGCCATGTGTTTATCGCACTCCTTACTTGTGACTTTTGTTTGTGTTATTTTAAAAGAGATTGAGAGAGAGAGAGAAGACAGAATTCGGATTTCTGTACCAAAGTGATAACTCTCTCTGAGTATGGCTTACGTGGGCAGAGCAGCACAGGGAAATAGCCAGCGACGGTTTGGAGTTGTAGGATTCTGGAAGGCAAACCCGGTTGTAAAATGCAAAGCAAAGCCAAGCCAGAAAGAAGGAAAAGAAGACAGCCAAACCAACTTGAAATAAACGTTATTCTGTTTCAGCAGGAAACGGCTCCCACAGTGTGAGAGATGCCGCTGAAACCTTTGCTCGCTCTAAGCTTCTTGCTTTCACACACGCCCCTCTGGTGCGCAGGGAGGGCAGTGGGGCTGCATGCACAACTCAGCCAAGGCCAGGGCATCCCTCGGTTTGCATGAACCCCGCCTGGATGCCACTTATTGCACGTGGGGACATCTGGGAAGCAGGAAAATGCCATTTCTGTTTTGCGCTACGCAGCACAAGGAGCTGGCTCACAAAACTGCCTCCTGCTGTAAGCTTAAAAATGTTTTATTTTTCCTTTTTCAAAAATAGACTTCTTAATTTCCTTTCAGGGGAGGGTGTGTTCTTTTGTTGGTTTTTTAGTCATTCAATTCTGGATCAGGTTTTGGCTAGGGAGGTATTAATTAAGAAGGGTGGCAAGAGAACAGCATCCACCTCGCCTCCCCACTCCCGCTAATGTTTAGGGGTATACAAGGAGGGCCACAACTCACGTCCCATTTCCTGAGTGCATACCGCAGGGACACTGGCAGGTACCACGGGGCGGGGGGAGAACGAAGCCAGGAAAAGAGGCTCCCCTGAACGTAGGGAGCACGCACTGTGTGCTCCAAAGTAACAAAAATCAGCTACCACAGTTGTGGTGTTAAGGAAACGGGGAGGGTGGGCGGCCCATGTGAAATTCTAGGCATAGAAAAGTGACGTTAGAGGGAAGAGCCCCTCCAGCAGGACAAGGGACTTGAAATCTGGAAAACCATGTCATGAAAGCTCTGCCTTTTGCCATTCAGGCCAAGGTAGGCAGGTGCCCCCCCCACCGAAGGCTCTTTGGAGCTCCTGCCCTCCCCTTTCCTGCTTGGGGTGGGGAAAGGGGCAGGAACACGGTGCTTCAGCGTTCCCTCCCCTTGGAAAAAGCCACTTGGAGAAGGGAGCGGGAGGCCAGTGCCACAGCCTCCTCCAAAAGGCAGCCGGCAGGATGGTCTGCTGCCATTTCATCATGACGCTGCTTTGGCGGATGGTAGTGGGTAGTGGTTAGAGCATTGGACTGTGACTCTGCAGTCCTGGGATCAAATCTCTGCTCAGCTGTGGAGACCCACTGGGTGACCTTGGGCAAGTCACAGTCTTTCAGCCTCAGAGGCAAACCCCCTTTAAACAAAACTTGCCCAGAAACCCCCATGATAGATTCATCTTAGGTTCGCCATAAGTCAGAAATGACAAGCCTGTAGTTTAAACACGGCCTTGCAGTGACTGGCAGTGGGGTGGTGGAACAGATAAGACTGGGCCAAGGATTGGACCAAGCAAAGTCCTGGGCAGGATTCTGCAGCAGTTCCCTCCTTTCAGTGTCTGGGGGCCATGCACCTTCTGGTTCAGGATCCCACTCCCAGTTGAGCACAAGGAAAACTGAGAAGCCAGGCTGTGTGTCAGAATAAACGCTCTTCGTTGAAAGAAGCCTGTGCCCGTTGTCCCCGTTAGCACCCTTGTGCCTGCTCACCTTGTGCAGGGGGGCAAGGGAGGGTGGGCAGTAGGCAGGTAGCCCCCGGCCTTTCTCCCTCCCAAGTTCTCCTGAGCAGAGCTCAAAGGCCTCCCCCAGAAGGCTTTCTGGGTGCCACCCGCTGCCCTGCCTCACCCACAGTATTTTATAGGGCGCCAGGCAAAGTGCTTCTGAACTCCTGGAGCTGTCCAGCATCTCTCGGTTGGCAGGGCTTGGAGCTGTCCATCTGAAAGTGCTGGAAGGCGCTCTCCTGCTGCTCATGTCAGCCGGAAGGACTAGAAGGGGGCTGCTGAGGGGGGTGGGTGGGAGGAAGGCTAGACTCTCGGGGATTGTTTCCCAAGAGTGGGAGACTTGCGCATCCGAGGCCCTTTCCCCATGCTGCCTCCTCAGTGACAGGAGGGCAGACTCTGCTTCTCACTGGAACTCCCAACCCATTATTATTATTATTATTATTATTATTATTATTATTATTATTATTATTATTATTAATTTGCTACTACTACTTCTACTACTACCACTACCACTAGTACTATACATTCCTATCCCACCATTTTCCCAGTCCAGGACTCAAGGCAGCTTACCAAGTTTTAAAAGATACAGCTAAGCAATTTACATCATACAAAAACTGAAAATATAATTAAACTAAGATCAGAATGAAAAGTAGTTATGAGCATGGTGGTACAGCCCATTCTAAAAGGCCCTTTACCGCCCTGAGGCCCCCAACGCCAGCAGACACAGAAAGGTCTCTGTCTGCCCACAAAAAGACTGGAACCCCCATCCTCCTTTTGAAGCCCCTTCCCCATTTGTTGGAAGATGAGCTCGCACGTGCCCTCAGGGCTGGGCACACCCATGCCTTCTCCTCTGGAATTTCATGAGGGTGACAGCCCTCTGTCCAAATAGGGGAACCCTTTCTGCCAGTGGAGGCATGCTGGCCTCACCTGCTTTTTCAAACTCCTTACCTTCAAAGGGGATCCAACTGGCCTCACTTTTTGAGGGAGACAGAATTCAGGTGTTTTCATTCCGACCTGGCTGGCCCTCCACCTGTAAGAGGACCATTTTGAGAAGGCTCAGTTTCATGGAAGAGGCATTATGGAATACAACATATTTTGCAATGCACCACTCCAGTGCGCACCATCTTTTAGTCAGAACTGCTCTACACCTTTCAACTTTAAGCTGCAAGGTGTATCACCGAGTTCCTTCCATTTCAGCAGGATAAAAGGACAGCGGGCTGGCAGGCAGGAGCTCCACTGGCCCATTTCCCACCATGGGCCTGATCCATGGTGGAGCGGGCATGTGGCTCGCACCCAAGATGCCTGCCCAGGCCCCACGAATGGAGCAGGGCCGCTCCATAGAAAACCGGGCTCCCTTTGTTAGGCATCAGAGCATTTCTTAATTTCTGAGATGCTGTTGAGTATTTTATGGATTTATGAAATCACTCAGGGGTGTGTGTGTGTGTGTCTCTGGGTTAGAGAGGGCAGAGATAATTTTTTAAAAAATTAGCAATTCATGTATGTTTCAGTACCCTAAAGGCAGCAGACCCCATCTGATCCTGGAAGCTAAGCAGGGTCAACCCTGGTTACTACATGGGTGGGATTAATAAGCCTTATTGCAGAGGAAGGAACTGGCGAAACCACTTTGCCTAAGAAAACCCTACAAAATTCAAGGGGTCACTAAAAGTGGACAGGGGACTTGAAGGCACAGATACACATCGTTTATTTATGCTGCTCTGTCTCACCAATCCCCATTTTTTTAAAAAATTATTCAATCTCCCTTCTTACTACTAATGTTATTTACATTACTTTCACGAGTTCCAACAAATAAATTTTAAAAAATTCATTTGTCCAGCAGCTATGAAAATGAAAGGGGATATCCTCTTGAAAAGAACCATCTATACTAAACGTGCAACGTCTGCTTTAAATGGCAGAAATGGACCCAAAATTCAGGGCAGCAGCTCCCAGAACTCCAGCCCCGGAGCTCTCCAAAAGCCTCCGTTCTGACTTTTGAATTGCCCAGATCCCTTGCACGCTACGTATTTATTTATCTAAAAGACAAAAACTTTGTATCTCAGCCTGTATCAGAGAAGCTCAGGGAGATGTACACATTTTTTAAAAATTAAGTAAAAACAGTAAACAAAATAAAAATGTATTTGAGACACAAACCCCCGAGTCTGAAAAACGTTCAGTCAGTAAAAATAGGTGTTTAAGCGCGACTCTGTGCCCCGCTTCCGAGGGCTGAGGTAACGTTACTAGTCTACTTATTCCCCTCACATCCCGCCTTTCTCCCCAAAGCGGCTTCCAATACAGGTGTGTTTGGCGCGCGCCCGCGCGTGCGCTCGGCAGAGCCTCGGGGCTCGCGCGCTTCCCGCCAAATTGCAGCGACGAGGCTCCTCCGGCGGCCAAGGGGTGCCTCAGCATTCCCCCCCCGCCACCGCCTTGGAAGAAGAAAGCTCTTGTGGACTTCCACTCCCAGAATCCTCCAGGCAGCCCGGCCTGTGGCCATTTGCGGATAGCGCTGCCAGGAGCATCTTGGGAGTGGTAGTTCGGGGGGAGTGCCCCCCGAACCCCTCGCCCTCCTCGCAATGGCGAAGATTCCGCTAGCCCTTCAAGGGAGGCCGTTGGGTACACCTTCTCGGACACACACAAATACCCATTTAGAATTTTCCCTTAAAAACAAAGCAGAAATAAGAGCCCCGTAGGGGACGAAGACAGACAGGGAGACAGACGGACCTTCCTCCCTCAGGGATTTTATCGAGTGTAGCACAGGCATTTGTTGTCCTCTGCCATTAAATACCATTATTTTCCCCTGCTGTACATAACAAACATTTCTCCGTGAGGAACAGGAATTGCCGTCTTTCGCCTGGCGAGGGATGTGTGTCTGAGGGAGCGGTCCCCTTATAAATTACTCTTAAAATATTAATCCCCCTTCCCTCGACTAGTATAACGAAAGAAAGTTAATCCAAATGGACACCGAGTACCTCCTTTTAAAATTTCCGCTCACCTTCCCCCCCCTTTTCTTATTTTTTTACCTCAAAAATTGAGGTTGAACATTTCTGAGTGCACGTTGTGAGCTAAATAATTAAAGGAAGAGCCACTCTTCCTGAGGACAGGTTGCAATCACAAGCTCGCAGGGACTGAGTGTATTAAAACATTTTAATTTTTCGAGGGCATTTGTCGCTAAATATAAGGCGTGGGCCCTTCATAACCGAATTTCTCTATCAAAAGAAAAAAAAACTAAAAAGAAAGTGCCAAAATCTTCCTGACAAGAAAATGTTCTCACAGAGTCAAATCTTACAAATGAGTGGCTTCCCTTGCTAATTTATCACACAAAGTTCAAAATGTCCCCCCCAGCAAATTTACTGTCCAGATGTCTGGAGCAGAACTCATGGACTTGGTTTTAAAAAAACCCACACCTTTGCCACCCATTAAAAGAATTAAAAGAAATTTTAAAGGAAATATGGGTAGCATGAAGGCTGCAGTTCTCCAGGTGCAGGAGGGACCCCCGGGAGGAGAGAAGACGGGTCCGTAATTCAGCTGTTGAGTCAACTTGGCTGGGAAAACAGCCCCTGACCAAGAAAGCGCCCTGCCGAGGGAGGAAAAGCCTGGTGGCACCATTTATATTCATGTATGTTTTAGCCATGTTTTCATAGCCACCGCACGGCAGGGATTCTCTGAACCTCTTAGAAAAGAGATGCACCGTTAAGATATACAAAGCAGAATGATAACAGTTGGTAAAAACCTGCAGCATATCTCACTGAGGCCATTTCCGCACTACACTCTTATACCGTGATTATTCCACTTTCAACATCCTATGGAACCCTGGGGTTTGCAGTTTAGGGAGGGGCCAGCCGGCAAACCTCAAGATTCCATAGGATGTTGAAAGTGGAATAATCGTGCTATAAGAGTGTAGTGTGGAAATGGCCTGAGAGGCCCAAAGGAGGCTTTAACGGGGAGGCTTTAACACGGTCTTTGCCTGGCACTGAAAAGGGCACGAAGAAGGTGCCCCTTTCAAAACCTGGGTGCCCCCCGACGCTTCCCTCCCTGGTGGCTTAGGGCTTTCACGGCGAGAACTGCCAGCACTTTAAACGGCAGCCCCAAAATGGACCAGGAGAGGGTGCGGCTGCCAGGGGCGAGGAGACAAAGGGCACAGCCCCCCAGCCAAGGATGGAGCACCGGCCCTGGGACGCCAGATGCTCAGAGGCCACCTCCAGCCTGTCCGTCTCTGTGGTCCCAGAAAGACTGGCTTTACTGAAACCCCCCCAGTGAGGCTTCAGATATGGCGTGGTTATTAAATTGGTGGAGCTAGTTGTGCATCTCTGCCCCAAAACATCTGTTTCTCTGCAATCTACATATAATTATTTCCTCACACAAAGAAGAATGTTGTTTCTACGCATCACACAAACGAAGCTGCAAAATATTGTACTTCTCCCAGCAAATGTGTCAGGTACTAATTCAAAGCAGAGGCTGAGAGAGAGGAAATACAATTCTCTTGTTAGTCAAAACAATGAAGTTGGTGGTCTGCCCCTTGTGTTACAAAACTAGTAGCTACAGAAGGAGAGTGTTAATAAACGTTTTTCTCTCCTTTGTAATAGTGGACCTCAGGATGAGCCAATAAAATTGATTTTTGGTGAGTTCTGGGTTGAGAGAGATGAGAAAAGGGTTTTTTTTTCTTTTACACAGCACAAAGATTGCCTTGTGGTATACTCACTGACGCAAGAGATGATGACGGCCACTAGCTTTCATGGCCTTTTTTTTTTAAGGACGGAAACATTGCACAAATTCGTAGACTGTAGGCCAACTAGTGGCTGTCAGCCTAATTTTACTCTTTTTGTTGGGAGGCAGTTGTATGTCCGAGGTTCAGAGCAAAAGGTAGGAGCCGTTTGCCAACTCCAGGGCCTGCTTTGAGTTTCCCGGAACCTCTGTCTGTCCCGCCTGGAAAGCGGACGCTCGGCCAAAGGGGCCCCCTTGGTTCCGCCCCAGAGGGGCACGTCCGGTGCTCTTCCGATCAGGCACAAAGCCAGGCCAGGCCAGTGGGAAGCCCCCCCCCCCGTGGCAAGGAAGCAGGCTCTCCTCCTGTGGACCCCGTTGCCCCCCGGAGGCCCCCAAGTCCCACCGGCTGGGCGAGGCCCGCCCCGCCCCCCGTGTCCAACCATGTCCCACGGGCTTGTCTGTGTGTGCGAGGGTGGTGGGCGGGGGGGAGTGAAACCTTTGTCATGGGTTGCTCAGTCTTCTTCTCCAGGGCAGAACGCGGCAGGTTTCTTGGGCGGGCAAGATGGCCTTCTTTGGGGGCAGAGAGATGTGAGAGGGCGGTAGATGCTCTTTGCAAAAGTGGATTTTGCCTTTAACTCTGGAACTGCAGCCGATGCCTCTGTCATAGACAATCCCTTTGATGCGCCTGCTCCCTACAGACAGCCCCGCGATGTCACCACGCCCAGAATCCGTGAGCTGCAGATAAGCCCTGTAGAGAAACCCCGGCTTCAGGAGCGGCTCAGCACAGGGTGGGGCTCTTGTCCTGAATGTTCATTCACTTTTGTCCTGTATCCAAAGTCCTGTATGATGATGATGATGATGATGATGACAATAATGGGGATTTGTGCTGTCCAGGGAGCACAAAGGCTGAGGCAGGGACGGTAGGAGAAAGGAAGGGAGGCTGGCAGGGCCGACACTGCAAGGAGGGCGGGAGGGCTGGAGGGAGAGGGGAGGTTGTGGCGGGAGGTCAGTGGGCAGATGTGTGGGGAGGAAGAAAGCCATGAGAGCATTCCTTTGGATGTCCAAAAGCATAGCAAGAAGAACCCCTAAATAGATGGAGTTTTGGCATATACATGTCTAGGTGTATATATATATATACACACACACCTCCAGGACTGTCCTTGGTCACTGGTTTTGGTGGCTACCAAGCATCCCAGGAGGGGGCCGGTTGGTTCTCCAGTGCAGTGTGGAAAAATGGTCTAGCTGTCATATTACCCTCCCTGTCCTCTGGGGAATCCCTGAGAGATGATGCATTTCTCTGCTGTCCCGGCAGGGAGACTGGGAAGGTGCCAGCCGAGGGCAAAAACAGGGGTCCAAAAGGCAGCCCCGGGGCACAGTTCAGGCCCAAGGACCAGCAGCCTCCAATTCTGCCACATGGCGAGAAATTAAATGGAAGCTTGGGCAGATTGCTCTGTAGGATGTGCTCTTTGCTTTTGGCTTCTCTCACGTGCTTCTCAGGGATCAGCTACACAGAATTATTTAGAAAATTATTTTTAAATGGTTCAATGAGAGCCCTCTTTGATTCTCAGGTCTAAGGAGGCCCTTCTTTGCCTCAGGGCTTACCGCACAATACCTGCCATTTTATTCCATTTTTGCTGTACAGCATCGCCATGGGGCAGAAGGAAGGTTGTCTGCCATTTTGCTTTAGAGTAAGAGGGTTGGAATTTTAAAATAAGTAAACTGGATTTCAAATGACTAGATAAAGAAGAACAGGTGGGTACAGGGCCACTCCAAAAAGGAATTTACCAATGCACATATGTACAGACGCACACGAAAAAGCAAAGACAAACACTGGTATTTTTTTTTCCATCCAGGGTACGATATTCGGCGCAACCTGATTGGCGTTTCCTCAAGGGCTAGCACCAACCCTTCTTTGGCAGGGACAGCAGAGACCCATTTACAGGCCTTGTCTCTAATGCATGACATATGTTGGCATCTTCACCTTAACAATTGTCTTTCCAATTGCCCATAAACTGAACAGAGATAGGCATCTCTTGAATCACCTGCCACTGAAGCCAAATTCTAGGTTGCTGGAACTAGGACTGGGAGGAGGAGGGATCTGTGCCAAAGACCCAAGGGGTCAGGAGGCTACAGCGCGGTGGGGAGAGATCTGTCAAGTTCTCTCCTGACAAGCCGCCCTCACTATGGGCTGGTCCAAACCACTTCCTTCTCATTTTGCTGTTCCGCTCTGGAAGAGAGACAAGCAAATGCCAGCTGCCCCCTTCTGCAAAATGTGCTCTCTCTCCCTGGAGGCGAGGAGCAAAAAGGATTCTGTGGCTCTGGCGGTGGGACTCGTGGCAGAAGCTATGATTGCCTCGTACAATCTGTGGCCCTTGCATCATCCCTGAGCGATCTCCCATAGGGGTGTGCGTCTCGACTGAGTCAGCCAGCGGCCCGGCCCAGCCCTGCCTAATGCTTTGCCCTCTTTGTCTGTCTGTTTGTCTCTTGCAGCAGTATCACCCTACAGACATCACTGGGCAGCTCAACCTTTCCGACCCCTCGGTCAGCACTGTGGTGTGACATCCGGGTGCCATCACTGCTGGTTGCAGACTCCAAAGGGACAGATCAATGGAGACTCTGATGGGTCCTTGCTTGGAGATACCAAAGCAAAGCCTTTGCCACCCAGCCATGGCGTCTGCATTGCTTTCTTTCCACTTGGCTGGGATAAGACCCCCTTCTTTTTGCTGAGGCCTGTTGATATTCTTGGGCTCTTGGGATGAGCCACATGAACATGAGGCCTCGGAGCAACCAGCCCCTCCCACCTTGTCCCCTTCTTCTTCCAGAGCTGGTGGTCTCCAATTATTTCTCTTTGTGACATCAACAGACATGGGATGGTGGTCCCGAATGGCACACCAATCAAGGCGAGGGTAGGCCGCATGTTCTTGTAAGCGGACTGGGTTTCCTTTGCAATGGGAAGCAATTCTCTTCATCAGACATGCATGCACAGAACCTCTTCCACCCCCACTACCACTTATTTCCCATCTCTTCACACCACCTTAGAGGAAGATGGAGGGGCTTCCCTACCCCCAGTGCTCATGGGTGACCTTGTACATAATCCTCCATGCCCATCTCAATCAGCAGAGAGAAAGCTTTGGTGATGAAATGCATGTTCAGCTCTCTGGCTCTTGTTGGGATGATCCCACCCGTAAGAAACTGTTGTTCTTTCCTCGAGGAGCATGCATTGCTCCCTTTCTTGCTGCCCGTGTTTTGGACCACTTGTGAAAGGGGACTTTGGCTATCTCTCCCATCCTCCACAGCCTGATCAAGGAATGCATTCAGCAGAGCTGGAAAAGTTACCAAAGTGATGGCAAACGGAGAAGGCCTCTCTACTGCTCCTTTCTGACGCCTGGCCTGACAATTTTGCCAGAGTGAGTCTAGCCGCCTGGACATAAATGCAAGCTGGCAGCCTTCAACCCACAGCACAGGGAAATGTCTCCCAGCTCCCCACTCTGAATAGTTTTGTTTGTCTTTAATGATGGCTGTCCATTTTTATTGATGAGTTTGATTCCCTCACTGTCCCTCTCAAGGTCTGGGATCCAGGTGGGCTGCAGCCACTGCCCCTCTGCTCTCACCACAGCCCCAGGAGAGCTGACAGAATGGCTGCCAAGGCAGAGGCTCACAAAACTCAAGGCTATCCTGCGAGCTTTTATAACAAAGCACGGTTTCGAACCTGGCCTCTCACATCCAAACCACACCCTTCATCCACTGCACCACCCTGGCTTCCGCTTCTCTCCCCTGCTACTGCAGGCTAAAGGTAAAGGAGGCAAAAGTCTTGTGTCTGCCCACAACACTCTTTAAGCTACACATTATGCCCCAAGACAGAAGAAAGGACATGGCAAGTCACCTTCTTCTAGGTCAGGCTATGTTATTTGCTTGGCCCAGTATCATCGGCTCTGGTTGGCAGCTCTTCCCCATGAGTGGCTGGCTGCCTAGTCCTTTTTCATTGTCTCACTGCTGAGATGGGGCAGGTGCTCTGCTACCACTGGGCTGGTGTAGCATCACTCTGGGCTACATTTAGAAGTGCTGGAAAGATCCCTGGCTTTTTCTAGGTTTATAACTCCAAGGCTCAGCACATGCCTGCTCTCCTGTCCACACACTGCCTAGGTTTAGCTGTAGGTAGTTCTGCATCAAAGAGCTGGGTTGGGGACAAATCTCGTGCACCTTCTGCTGCCCTTTTTGTGATGCCTGCTCTTTTGCCTTGCCTGGAGAAAGAACGGTCAGGTCATTCCTTCCTCTGTCCCTGATTGCCAGCTGTGATTGGCAGCGTTGCTTCGAGGTCTTTCTCTGACCGTCTCCTGGCAATCATTTTGAGCAGAGATGCCTGCAGAGACTCAGTTGGGACTTGGGGCACCTGTGTCCCGCCATGAGCAAAGCACCTTCCCTGCAGATGGCCAGCAGTTTGTCTCCCAATGTGTTTCCTGGGGGTGAAAACACCAACCAATGCCGCAAGGCACAATTCCACAGTTTGCCGGTGAGCAGTGCCCCCTTCAGGTGGCTATGCCCGAAAGCACAGGAAGAGAGTCCCATCCACTCTGGGCTGGGACTAAGCGAGTCCTGTGTAGCAGGAAAACTCCCATTGATGAAAACCCTGGCACTGTCCAGTTCAGAAGGAAAAGGGTGAGCATGAGCTGATGGCTTCCCTGGCGATTGGGATTCGTGAGGTGCCAGGAGCGGGGACGTAGCAGCTGGCCCGCAGCCTTCTGTATTCACCCTGGTGCACTCAGAGCCAGGGTGAGGCAAGGGCAGGCCTCTGCAGGTCAGGAACAGTGATCCCAGCCCGCCTGCAAGGATTGCTACGAGGAGGGCTGAGGCAGCACGTAGGAAGAACCCTCTGGATGCTAGGTGATGCTAAGTGGGCATCTAATCCATCATGAGGACACACACAGCGGGGAATAGATAATCCCAATTTAGATTGAAAGAGCTTCCCAGTGCATGCAGGACTCCCAGGAGATCCAGGGTGCTCCAAGGGTGCTGGGCTCCAGACTGAGACTTTGCCCGAAGCCTTTGCCCCTCCCTCCCTCCCTCCCTCCCAGGCCGTGGTGCAGGACAGCCAGGTCGCCTGAACGATGCAGACCACGGCGGCACGTGGAGCTGGGCTGAGGGCCAGGCTACCCATCTCCCTTTGCCCTGGCGAGTGCGCTGGAGGGCAGAAGGTGCCCACTGGCCTGGGGCTGCCTCCCTTGATGCTCTGGCCCTGCTCACACGGCATCTTCCAGCCAGGTGAATCTGACGCCAGCCCCTGAGCCTCTTGTGGGTATTGGAGTGGAGCGGCCACGCCAGAGCGCGCGCGCGGTGTCGTCATTTGAATATCCAGACACACATCCAAAGCCATTTTTTCTGGATGTGAAAAGAACAGCAACCAGCTGGCCGTTGCCCTCCCCACCTGCTCTTCTGCTCCAGCTTGCCAGCTGCATCCCACCTTCAGGTTCACAGTTCGGGAGGCAGAAATGGAGGGGCGGGGAGGGAGAGGGCGGGCGGAGTTCACTGTGCAATCCCGTCCATCCATCTGCTGAGGAGCAAGCCCCTTGGTG
Source organism: Iguana delicatissima (assembly GCA_948472985.1). Lineage (NCBI taxonomy): Eukaryota > Metazoa > Chordata > Lepidosauria > Squamata > Iguanidae > Iguana > Iguana delicatissima. Next base: position 195,587 of record CAOKZL010001001.1, on the reverse strand, counting down.
GAGTGGGACTGGTTCCCAGGCAGAGGAGTGCAGGGCTGCAGTGCCAGGCAGGCCTTTTAATCAGTGTGAGATCTGGAACACTCACCTGGAGCTGCGCTGGGATCTTCTGTAAATAGATTTTGGTGTGTAGGTGTGGAATTTTTAACTGGGCATCAGCATCCAATTATGATGAATAATAATCGTGTTTATTTACACTTGTACTGTGAGTTTTTGTAACAGCTAACGGGTATTCTTCAATGAAATTCATATGCCAACTGGTCTGTGTGTGTCTGTGTGTCCATTAGCCAGACTCCAGGCGATGCGGGGAGGTAACAAAGGCAAGGCTCAGGGCACCACAAAGGGCTGGGACGCTTGGCCCCGTGGCCTTGAGGGGCCCGGGAGATTTCCTGGAGGCAAGGCTGTGGCGCCATCTTTGGGGGAAAAACCTGAAGGGCAGTCTTGGGGGCTCGACTCGCTCTCCTGAGAAACTCAAAACGCACACCCCACGACTCCAGCAGTGGCAGAATGCTGAGTGGCCGGGCAGGCTGTGAGCCCCAAAGCCACCCGCACTGGTATCCTCAGCCAGCCCGGTATAGCTCTGCCTGCCTAGACCTTGGGGCAATCACAGCGCCACCCCGTTTTCCCCGGCAATGTCTCAACGTAAACATACCGGGTGCCCGAAATGGGGAGTCAAACACCTGTCCCAAACACGAGGAATGGCGCAGAAGAACACAATCTAAACCCAGCAATGATTTAGCTCCAGGTTCTGCAAGGCAGCGGGGGCGGGGGCGGGGGCGGGGGAGAGACGGGGGAGAGAAGAGGGAGCGGGCTCGGGGGTCCCCTCTGGTTTCCCCCTGCCTGGGAGCAACGAGCCCTCTCCCCGTTTTGCCTGGGTCAGGGCTAAAACCCGGCCCGCCGAGGTTTGCCCCCCGCTTCCTCGCACAACCCGCCCCAAGGCGCGGAGCTGAGGCGGGGAGGGTGGGGAGGAGCCTCCCGCAGGGCCCGCGGAGGGCCCGCTCAAATGCGGACAACATTTGCTCTGGGCTGGGGGCCGCTTCCCGCTGGCATTTGCCCCGCTGACTTGGGCAGGGTGACCAGCTCCCAGAGCCCTCCCCACTCTGGCTCGGAGGGGGAAACAGTTGCAGGAGGCGGGATCGGCTGCCACGGAGAGCGTGCCTTCGTGCGTGGGAGCCAGCGGGGCGCCAAAACCCATTTCCCCCTCCTGACTCACTTCTAGCCCCGTCCAGCTTTCCGTCCGCCAAACAGGGCGTCTTCTGGCCGGAACTGCCGGGCCGCTCGCCGGCTTGCTGCAAATGCAAGTCAGTGCCCTGAGTCAGCAAGAGGGCCTCTGAACATGTGCAGAGCAAAAGGCTCAAGGTTTTGCTCTTTTCTGGGTCGACGAGTGAAAGAAAGCGGGGAAATAACATAAAATGCCCCACTGCTTTCTTCCTGAACAAGCAGAAACGCAGGAGAAAGCGCCGAGGAAAGAAGTGCTGCCGCCCGTCCCAATCCCCCGCCAGCGCCCGCGGGACCCCCGAAGGTCTTCCTGTCCGCGGCAGGGTGAGTTCAGGGGGCGGAGAGGCGGACCAGCCCTCGCCGTGTTCTTTCCCACCCAGAAAGGTGAGGTTGCCAAGGTCTCAAAATGGCGGAGCAGGCCGGCTCCTACGGGAACCCGTGGCGGGCGGGTGCCGTGTCCCAGCCCTACCTCCGCCCCAGCCCCTCTCTTACTGGATGAACCCCTCTGCCCAAGAGGGCCTTTGAGATGCCAAACTGGCCTCACCTGCCCTGCAGAAGCCGGGCTGTGCCACGCGGCTGCAAAGGGGAGCGGCTGAGGGACGTCAAGTGCGCGGGGGGAGGAAGAGGCAGGAGCGTCACCGGGCCCCCGGGGTCGCCTGATTTCGGCTGTGCTGGCCACCCGCTGTGGCGGCCCAGGAGTGCTGTCGGGCGGAAGGGGCGCTGAAGAAGGAGCCCTTCCTCCCTGCCCCGTTGGGAGCTGTGTCTTCTGGTCTGAGGCGCCTCCTTCCCACCCAGCCCGGGCAGACGGGCGGAGGCTCAAAGGCGGCCGAGAGAGAGAAGGCGGGGGCCCGCCCGCGCTGCCGCCCGCCCGCTTAGGGGTCCCCTGTGCAACTGCAAAGAAGCGGGAGGCTGATTCTCCCCTTGCCTCATCCTGTCCTCCGAAAGAACCCTTCTGGCCCCCAACAAAGGAGGAACAGCCATGACCCACCACCCAAGACCCAGAGCATGGGGCGGAGAGACGAGCAGGGACCTCTCCAGCGCCGTAGCGTGACACACAGTTCCAGCGGCCCCTAGTGCGAGTGGCGCTCTGCCCGCCTGGCCAGGGCTCCTGGCCGAATGTCCTGCACTTTCATCATCCTCTGACGGGTCGCCGCCAGCAAGCCAGCAAGGACGCAGAGGCAGATGCTGCCCAGGAAGGTCGAGGGGCCGATGAGCAGGAAGAAGGCGTAGTCCTGGGGGTGCAGCCAGGGCTCCTGGCAGCGGGCAAAAGAGCCGTTCCCAATGGCAACGACGGGGTGATAGGAAAGGTAGGCCGGGCGCCTGCAGGAGACGGCGTCCACCTCTGGAAAAGAAGAACAACGCAGCGTCAGGGCCCGGCACAGCTGGTGGAGTCACTGCCCCGGGGTGGTTTCTGTCTGTGCCAAGGCCTGGCACCATGGCATCTGCTCCAGCCCCACAGGCCTGCCGGTCTTCCTCGGTCAGTGCCTGTTGCCGGAAAGGGCATCCTTGGCATTTCCTCCTCCGCCTGCAACGCCTTCTCCCAGAGACACTCCGCCCATCTGGACCCTGCCTCTCCCTCCAGCTCTTCCTGCTCCACCCTCGTCTTTCTCCAAGGCAGTCCCTGCCCGGGCCTTCACTGCTTGCTGACCCTCAACTGCTGCGGCCACCTCCATCTTGGAGATTTCACTCTGCCCTTCCAGGACCACATCAAGGTTTCCAGGACGCCTTCTGGGTGGCCCTGTTTTCCTTGACGCTTAAGCCAGAGAGAGAGAGTGAGTGAGAGAGGGAGAGGGAGGGTTCCAAAAGGCCCGAAGGCACTGGTGAGAGAGGCACTGTTTCCCCATGGTACACGTCCTTGTTTCTTCTCCCACTGTTTGGCCACATGGCATTTCAAATTTTAGCAGCAGTACTGCAAAAGCAGCAGCAACAAAACCCATGCGAAAGGAAGAGAAACGCCACAGCAACACTGCTGCTATCAGCTCGCCTTTCCCTATAACTTCAAATACTGAAAACATGGCAGTCTTGGTTGCTGTGGCTGTTCCCACGCTCTCCCCCTTCCTCATTTGTTTCACCTCCGGACATTCTTTCCTCAGGAAAGCAGTTCCAGCCCACAGCCTTGTATTTCGGGCGCTCGGGTGCGGGGAGGCCCTTGCGCTGGAGCTGGGCTCCCGGTCTCTCCCAGGGTGCTCCTTCTCCCCGGGCCCCCCTCGCTCACTCACCTGGGACCTTGTCCGTGTTGCTGGTGAGCCACTGGAAGAGGGGCTGGATGCTGCAGGAGCAGGCCCAGGGATTGTTGTCGAGCTTCAGGGAGAGCAGGGAGGGCAGGTTCTCAAAGAAGCCGGGCCCCAGCGAGACCAAGGCGTTGCCCTGCACGGAGAGCCTCTGGAGACGGGGCACGGCGCCCAGCAGCTCGGGGTCCAGCCTCAGGAGCTTGTTGTTCGCCAGGTCCAGCACCCTCAGGCTAGGCACGGGGAGGAAGGTCTCCGGCTGCAGGACGCTCAGGTAGTTCCCACTCAGGTCCAGTTCCTGCAGCTGGCCCAGGCCTGCCAGGGCCTGACGGTGGATACTCGCCAGGAGGTTGCTGCGGAGGCTCAGGCGGCGCAGGGCGTCCTGGGCCACAAAGGTCCGGTTCCGCAGGGCAGCAATGCGGTTGTAGCCAAGCAGGATTGTGGTGGCGTTGGTGGGCAGGTTGCTGGGCACAAAGCGCAGCCTGTGCTCCATGCAGTTGACTTCCTCTGTGGAACAGCTGCAAACCTCTGGGCAGCCAGAGGAGCCGCAGGAGAGGAGGAAGAGGAGGGCAATGGTGAAGATGGCCAGGGCTGGTGCCCGGCGCCAGTGGTCAGGCACGGCAGGCCACGCAGCTGGCAGGAGGAGGAGCTGGTTCCGACGGCACCAGGCCATGAAGCCGCACAGCAGGGCCTCTGAGGAGGACGGAGGTGAGGAAGCCTCCTCAGGTAGGACTGATCCCCAAGCCAGAGCACCCCCTGCCGCCTTCCCACTTCTCTAGCGAAGGGAGACCACCGCCAGCCCCTCTCCTGGCTGGAGGGGACAGCTGGCTCTCCCTTTCTCAACTGTCCGGATCCTGCTGACAGTGCTTTGAATGCTCTCCTGTGCAACTCTGAACTCGGCTGCTCTTCTTCAGTGTGCCGTTCTTTCTGGGTGGAGTTTCTGCTCTTCCTTAGCAAATATTTTCACAGAACAGCCTCGCCTGCCAAGGGGCAAAGCCACAACTTCCTCATGGCTGGCTCTGTCTTCTCCGAGAGAACCAGCCGTGCCAGGCAGGCCGGGTACAAGCGGGCTCTCACGCTCACCTGGCAATATCACCCTGGCCTGATAGCCCCCAGGGAAAGTGTTTTCTTGTGAGCGCCTTCTGTTTTCTCCTTCCTTCTCTCCTGCTCTTTCAGGACAGCAGTTGAGGCTGGGACAGGGAGAAGGCATCATTCATCTCTAAACCCCCCAAATGCTCCCCGTACCAGAGATGGTTAACTTCTGGGACCCCTTGCCACAGGAGACAATGATGGACACATAGCTTAGGGTGGGCAAAGTCACAGGGAAGAGGACGGAAGAGTCACAACTGGAACAACCAGTCAGCAGTGTACACAGCTGAAATCTACTTCAAGCTTCCTGAGCAACATGTTTGTGTGTCAGAGATGGGAGCAGGCAGTTCCCACCAGAGCTCAGCTCTGAAGAGGAAAAGCTGCGTTTGTACCAAATGGAGCAAAGGCTCTCCCTGGGTGACTGTGCGTCTTAGGTCCGTCTGCTCCCTGGTGTCTCAGCAGGAGTTTGCGGAATTTGCTTGACGGAGAACTGCCAGCAAACAGAAAAGAACAAGTGAAATTCAATCTCAACAAGACAGGAGGGCACAAATGTCTCCACAACCTTTTATTGGCCCCTGCCTCCCTCCCTTCTGTTCTTTTCCCTATAGGTAGTAACATCATGGGTATTTGGTATCATAGATGATCTTGGAGGAGTTTCTCTGGTCTCTTTCATCTTCTGCAGTGAGGTTGAGAGAGTGTGACACCCTGAACTGAATCATTGTGATGAGGGCAACTTCCTCGGGATCCAGGTGGCTCAGGGTGGCCTCTGAGTATGGAGAGAGAGAGAGAGATTGAAAGGCCCACTGGCTGGCTGTGCATCATGTAGCAACAAAAGAGCAGAGCCTTGGCCGGGCCCTCCCTGGCAGTGCCATCGCTGCAACGTGGGGCCTTTCCAAACCCAGAGTGGAGGCTGACCGGGTAAGGCACCGTGCACGAGGAGAGGGATGTTGGACAGAGTGATGAAATGACGTTGGAAAGGCCAGTCCTGTTGCCCCCAGCGGCTGCCAGGGAGGCAAGATGGCAAGCAGATGGACCACCACTCTTGTCAACAGGGAAGTGGCAAAAAGCTGTTTGACAGAAGAGCTGGGAGGCAGCCAGCAGGTCTGAAGGCCCCGGGAGAACCTTCTTGTCCGCTGCTTTCCTTTGGCCTCTGCTGAACAGAGAACTCTTGAAGAGACGCTGGCCACCTACCATGCTGAGACTGAGGGCTGGACAGGGTCGAGGGGGTCAGAGGTTGACCAGCAGCAGTTTTCCCCCACCCTCCCTCCCTCCCTCCCTCCCAGCCCAACTCACCAGTGCAGGCCGGCAGGCACAACGAGCAGTTGCTCCAGGCAGTCATGCGCCAGCAGTCGTCCACACATGTCTGCACCAAGACGCCACAGACTGCAGGGAGATAAATGATGCGGTTGTTGGTTTCCAGCACTAAAGCTGTGCCCATTCCTGTCTGAGCTCTTTTGTTCTCCATAGTTTGTAAGTTTAGGGCCCGCTACTTTCTTTCTCCCTCCAAGCACCCTTGCCACACTGCAGTTCCCAGCATGGAGAGGACCACGACAGTTGTAACCATCCCTTTGTAGCTCAGGTACTCCTGCCAACCCCAGGCAAAGAGAGGGCCTGGCTCTAGGCTGAGGAAGCCCTTTTGCAACCCTCTTTTAACCCCATGACTCTGGTCGCTTCTGCAGTTGGCGGGCGAGGAAAAGGCCTCCCACTCAACAGGCACATGGACTTGCCCTCTGGAGAGACTCCAGGAGACCCTCTTCTACAGCAGGGAGGGAAAAATATGGGTGGCAGAAGGAGCTGAATCCCAAGGAAAGTGGGCTGGGGAAGGAGGCCGCTCTCTCCTCCTCCAGTACAAGGGGCCAGGCAGCGTCTAAGCCAAGGCACCTGAAAGGAACTTCCGGCAACTGTCTGTATGAAAACATCCCAGCAGAAAAGTAAACAGACTTTTTACCGCCTGCCCTTGTCAGTCCCTCATCACAGAGGACGCCATTTACTGGGATCACCAAAGGCAGCCAGCAGGAACCAGCTTGGAACGGGATGGGAGCTGTTTCTGGACAGTTGGCATGCGCACACACATGCGCATGCATGCACAGATGAACAACCCTGCCTGAGAGGGTTAGAGCCAACCAGATGCATCCAAATTTGCCATTCAGCAACCAGGGGCCACCTACCTCTGAGCAAAGGCCTTTGTCTGGGACTGGACTGCACAGCTGGTGGGCCATAAACGGGAACCCCCTGCCAGCCCTGCATCACGGCCCGGCAGGCTGATGACTACCAGTGCACCTGTTTTGCAGGCACAGGCCACAGAAGCAGCTTTACTGCTGCCTGAAGCTCCCAAGGTCAGCTCTGTTGCAATGGACAATTCCTAGCCCACGCGTGAGCTACGCTCCCTTCCTCACCTGTCTCAGCCGTGGTCTGAAATCTACCGCTGCAGTCACAGGCCGGCCGGGGCGGGCGCTCCAAGGCCCTGTGGCAGTCTGGGCCACTAAAGCCCTCTGCACAAACTGAAAGGCATCACGGTCATGAATGTGGCAAGCAGCAGGTGAGAGAGGCAAGAGCACCGTGGGCCCAGCCCGCTGCCCTCCCATCCCCGTCTTCCCCTCCAGGGCCACACTCCTGGAGTGACGCTGACCAGCTGGACTGTCTGCCTCTGGCCTGGACTCCGTCCCTCCCGACAAAGATACACGTACTGGTCCAGACGTAGAGTGCTGAATCCAGTTTGGAGACAACCCTGTCCATGGAGCTGATCAAGTAGAAGCCTGAGCTGGCCCGGAGGACGGCGACGCAGACGCTGCGCTCCTGCAGGCACTCCCGCTTAGCCTGCTCCAGGCTCCCTGCGGAGGGGAAGAGCTGCGCGGGGTCTCCCTCCACCACGCTGAGGCCCGGCCGCTCCTCAAACCAGTCGGTGGCTGGGAAGAGAGAAGGCAGCGCAGGGTCAGGATGATCTCAGGGGCTGCTATGCTGCTTCATCCAAAGAACAGTCACTGTGGTCAGCTCACAACTGCATTTTAAACCTTTATTCATTGACCCCCCCCAAAAAAGTGTGCATGTGTGACTTTTTAGGCTAGAAAAGCCCCCCAAAGCCTCTCTCTCGAGAAAAACTGGTAAAAGCCCCGTAATACTCCATAAGCACAAAACAGAGGCAAACAAAGCCATCACCAGCAAAGGAGAAAAAGCAATTTTACCAATTAAAAGCTGAGCAATTAAAAAAACTACTTTTAAAAAATGAAGGAGGAAGGCTGGTGAAGAAAGAAAGCTCTTTTTGCATTCCCGGCACCTCAACAGAGAAGGCCTCTTGCAGAGGAGAGGGGTGGAGCAAGGCTTCCCACATTGGTCCCACTGGGCAGCCAGGAAGGCTGGGACCAGGGCCCTGTGCCCCCAGCCCCCCTCAAGGCCCCCACAGACTGCCTCACCTTCACTAACTTTGCACAGGGACGGCCTTGCCTCCTCACAGTTGGCGTCACGGAGAAATCCAGTCGCCACGTCAAACCACACACAGTCCTTCAGGCCACCATCTGCTATGTCATCTCGCAAATACCTTTCGCACACACAGCAAGAAAGAAAAATGCCAGAGATAGAACCCACTTATTATATTCCCATTGTTTGAAACCCAAAAACCAATCCATCCAGCACACTTGGGCTCAGGGACTTCCAGCTGGGCCTGGAAGTATGGTATGTGAGTTGATTTGTACTTTTCTGAAGGTGCAGCAGAGAGAGCTGGTTTTGCTAATGCAGAGGAGGGGGCCCAGCAGAGCGGGTGGATTTCTCTTTGTGTTTTCAAGTGCCTGCTTATTTTCCTGCAGGCCCAGTGCTTCAAAGGCCTGCTCCTTTTCCACAGCAAAGTATAGTTTAAAATTATACGTACCTAAATAGCAGGAAAGATACTGAATCAATCAGTTCACAAATGTATATCCTACTCTCCGCTGACAATCCTCAGCTACATTTGAAAACACACTGTTAAATGCAAGACGTTTATGTTTCTGCGGGTTTTTTTCCCCACAAGGGGTTATTCAGCTACACCCAAATCCCTGTGAGGCAGAATTGCTCATTTCCATGCTTCCAGCTTGTTTGATGGAGTCACTGCTCTCTGAGCATCTCCATCCACTCAGCTTTTTCTGGGCAGAGTGGATTGTTCTACCCATCTCTGCTTTGTCCTGTTTCCAGGGGCCCCGTGGCTATCAGGAGGGGGGCTTCCAAGGCCACAGGGCCATGGTAGGGAGGGAAAAGGCTCCAGCACATCCCTGAGCAGGGGAGCCAAAGAGTCCAGAGCCTTTTCAGTTCTCCCAAGGAAAGCTGAGCCATTTTCCATTTTGGGAGTCAGCTGCTTCTTAGCTGAACCAAACTGATTTCACCTTTCCCTAAACCCATTTATTTTATTTTATCTTATGTTTTTGGGTGGGGGAGTCCTTGAGGCAGGTATAGGGGTCCCTCAAGCCATACAGAGACTCACCGTGCCACATGTTTGCTGAGGGGCTCCTGCGTTGTCCAGCGAAAGACAGATTCCTGCTGCAGATCATTCAAGCCTGTCCAGAAGGAGCCTTGGAAATTTGAATGGACCCAGTCCTGGAAAGAAGAAAAAGGGGAGCACGGCCTCAAGGTGGAAGCAGACCCTGCATCACCCTTGGGCAACCCTTGGCCTCGGCATGCAGCCTAGCCCACTCCCCCTGAGCACCAGCAAGGCAGAGGGAACTTTCTACAGAGTTTGAGGCCAATGACACCTCTTCATACTCTTCTGCCACAAGAAGATTTCACCTGGAGGGAAAGGCCAAGGGCCAAAAACACCCCACTCGGGCAGCTCCTAGCTGGGCATACCCTTGCGGAAGCACCATGGCCTGTTCCCAGGGGCCACCAGTCCCCAGAGGCTTCCCTGTCCCCACCTTCTGGAGAAATCTCCATATCCTAAATTGTTACCCTCTCCTGGGGTGAGGTCAAGTATAGCAGCTCTGTCTTCCTGAACCTCCGGCAGGCATCCAGAGCCTCACGCCACCCACGGACTGAGAGAGGGTCCCAGAAGTAGCAGCTGTCGTTCCACTGTCTCCACCCGGGCTCTGTTGGACAGGAATTCTGGGGGGCTGAGGTGAGGAGGGAAAAGGGTTTTGGCAAGTCAGGGAGGCATTGGGCTGCTGCTCCCTTTGCTGCTTGCAGGCGCTGTCCATAGTTCCCAGGCACCAGCTGATGGAACTAGGTCATGGGCAGGCAGCTATTGAGGGCTTGGGGACCACACTGGTGTGGTTGCTGGAGGACCCTGGGCACCTCAAGAGCAGCACTTTCTCCACTTCCATCTAGGGTCTTACCTAATAGCCCAAAATCTAGAGCAGAGGTCTCTGCCCAGCAATGCTGAAGAGCAACGGGGGGCCTTAGGCCTCCTGAGGGTTGCCGCAAAGAGGGCACATTCCAGACTGCGGCTGCATCTTGACTCTGTCCCCTTCAAGGTTCAGTAAAGCGCTTACCCCAAGTCCCTTTGCACACCCAGGCTTTGTGTTCAGAGCAGGAGGATGCGGCCAAGTTCTGCTTTGGCTGGTACTTCATCTCCAGGCAATCCCCCGTCGTAAGCTCCACACCAGCCAGCCTAGCCGGGGGAGAAAAGATGTGTTACACATAGTGGCAGCAGAAGAAACTAGTGCCTGGCTGGGAATGCCATGAGAACCCTCGGCAGACACCCCTGGGACAAGAACTTCGTTCCCAGCTAGGGTTGCTGCGTCAGGAGTATTCTGGGCCCTGAGACTAAGGGAGGCACTCTTGTGATGTCATAGGGATGGGCCCTGGTGATGTAACAGTGGTGAAGTTACAAGGGGCAGTAAGCAGGATACAACATCAACCACAGTTTCAAGTGTGCCATTCAAATAAAAAAATCACACTTGAGCATTATACACACACGTATGCATGTGCTTTTCAAGACTGTGCTCTCACCCTGAGATTCCTCCCCTTGCCCTTAGAACTAAAGGTCCAGGGCCTGAGATCTGGGAGCTGCATTGCCAGTCAAGAAGAGAGGACAAGACTGCCCTTCTGTGAAACAGAGAGGGAGCTTGACAACAGGAGCTTGCAAAAGATTTGCAAATAGAATTTGGTATGGCTTCTCCCCTCCAATACCCACAAGAGGCTCAGAGGCTGGCATAAGATTCAGCTGGCTGGAAGATGCTGTGTCAGCAGGGCCAGAGCATCAAGAGGGGCACCCCTGGGCCAGTGGGCAAACAGAGGCAGCTTGGGTTCCCCAGAGCACTCACCAGGGTGAAGGGAGATGAGCAGCCTGGCCCTCAGCCCAGGTCCACATGCCGTCGCGGTCTGCATCGTTCAGGCCGACCCAGCTGTCCTTCTGCACCATGGCCGCAACCCAGGCCTGGGAGGGAGAAAGGGGCAAAGACTTCAGGCAAAGTCTCATTTCCACAAAGAGCCCTGCTGGGTCTGCATAGCCCTCCCCAACAGTCTCCTTCAGTCCTGGTCAAGAGAGCGGCAGGGCTTCCCTAACAGGGCTTCCACTCAGCCTGTGCAAGGAAAGCAGGATGTTGCACACACTGCAAAAAGGGCTATGGTGGGCGTGGGGGGAGAGACAACTCCGAACGTCCAAGCCTTGTCTCGGAGTTTGGTGGCGGCAGAGCTGTGCAGGTCTCTCCCACCCCACAGCCGGGGGCAAAGATGCATGGAGGAGGAGAAGCTGCCCTGACCGACAACAGCTCAGCAAATGCCTCTGGCAGGGGTCCCAAGAGAGCCCCCAGGGCATTAAGGGGCAGCAGCCAGAGAGTTCCTGAATCCGCTACCCTTTCGTCTCCCATCTGCTCATTTATTTTTATTTACCTGTTCCATTTTTATATCTTACCTTTCTGCTAAATGTATAATACCCATAGCAACAAGCAGACATCATGAAAAACAAAATCAAAACTAAAACCATTAAAAAACCCCAGTCGTCCTCCCCATCACCTCCACCACCACAACCACCACAGTCAAAAAACAGTTTAAAAGATCAGCTTGAAGAGGAGTGTCTTTTCACATGCATTTCCTCAAAGCAGTGGGGTGGGAACTGACAAGCAGGCCTCTGCAGGGGGTGGTACTCCCTCACAGACCCTTCGCAGCCATCCAGGCCTTCAGCCTTAGCACCAGCACCTTGAGTTGGGTGTGGGAGGCACACGGCTACACTCTCAGGATAACACAATCTTGATGCTGTGCAGTGGGCAGTGCCTCAGCTACTGCACTTTGCCTGTGCAGAAGTTCCTAGACATCCTTCAGGGGAGGCCCCGCACACAGTGCACTGCAATAGTCCAGAGGGGAGGCAATGACGATGGGCTGTAGATATTCTTGGAGGTGTGATATTGAGGATGCTCCTTGTACAAGATCCGGTCAGCGAACATCCTTTGTCTAAGTGCCTCCACAGCTGGGCACAGGGGAACTCGTGGAAATGTGTTCATGGGGCAGGGGGTGCCTCTCTGTCTCCCCTCCTTGCAAAAGCTGTAGCCCCTCCCCGCTGAATTCTAGTGCATGTTCAAAGCCACCCCATGCCCCTCTCATGCCTTTTCCTTGGTGCTGCTGAGAGTCAGCAGGCTCACATCCTTGCCATAAGCCTGGCAGGCAGCTTTTGCCCCCTGCCAATCCTTGCTGCTGTGCTCCTCTACATAGTAGCAGTGACTGTTCCAGAACCACCAGCCAGGCCCCTGTGGACATCTCAAGTGCACCAAACCTGTAAAACAAGTACAAACGTGGTAGCAGTACTGGCTGCAGGGAAGCACCCTGGCCGTTCCCTACTCGCCCTAGGAAAGACCCCGGTCTGGATCTGCAGCAGAAGCACCCCGAGCACACAGAGCAGGATCCCCCTAGCAGCTAAGCACAAAAGGGCCACTGACTGCAGCTTGGCTCCCAGTTCACCAACAGGCCACCGTGGTTGTGAGCACAACAGTGTGAAACAGATGTGCTCTGCATCAAGGGAGGGAGTGCCCCCACCAGGGAGATCACAAATCTTCAAGTTGTTCCTTTTTTTTGTTGGAATCTACTTGGGTTACCATATTGACGGAAAATGGCACACACATCACAACTACAAGAAAGCAAATGCAAGTATCTTACCGTAAGGGCACGAGGGGCCAGAGTGGTGGATGCAACGCAGGAGGCCATCACACTGTCCGGTCAGCGGGTTGTAGACACGGGTGCTCAAGCAAGGGGAGCAGCGCCTCTGGCACCGGTTCCCACAGAAGCCAAGAGAGCAGCCTGCAAGCACAGGACAACAGGCTGAGAAAGGGCGTGTGTGTGTGTGTGTGTGTGTGTGTGAGAGAGAGAGAGAGAGCGAGAGCGCACACAAACCTATGCGCAAGGGCACAGCAGAAACACCTCTGCAGTCTCTACTAGTCTTACTGGATAATATCAGGGCACAGTCCTCCACAGCCTAAGATCTGTTCTTCAGATGCAAATGGCAGGCCTATAATTCCAAATGAACACATAGAAATTGCTAGTGATGAGTGCTCACCCCAACACTGGTTGATGGGGAAACTCTGGGCCTTCCTGCCCCGCCTGTGGGCTTCTCAGAAGCATCTCTTTGGCCATATTGAGAAGCCAGATGACAGTCTTGATGGGACTGCTTTGGTCCTACCTGACAGGGCTCTTCATATGGCTCAAAATTTGGAGGAAAAAAACATTACAAGCATACTAAAACACAAACATTAAAATATAGGCATCAAATAATCAATAGAAATAAATTATTCATCAAAACATTTTGAATCAGAAGTTGAAAGCACAGTCTTCCAAACGGGTAGCATAGTCAGTTTGGGAAGACCCGGGCTGAAGCACTGGGTCCTTAAGAGGCACCAAACAGGCATGTGCTAGGCAGGGCTTTCCCAATGGGGAGGGCATCCCAAAAGGTGGGCCAACCCGGGAAAAGACTCACTTCTGGGCTGTGGCCAGTCACATGGCAACCACAAGTCTCCTTCCACGATGTTAGTGACTGCCTAAGACTGCATCGAGGAAGGCAAGGGGCTGGGTTGGGTGGTCTCCAGCCACTCAGGGCTTCCTAGGACAACTGCAAAGCCATTTCCGCACTAGCCTGTTATAGCGCTATTATTCCACTTTCAACATCCAATGGAATCCTGGGGTTTGCAGTTTGGGGAGGGCCTTTGAGGCCCCTCCTTAAACTGCAAGCCCCAGGATTCCATAGGATGTTGCAAGTGGAATAATAGCACTATAACAGGCTAGTGCAGAAATGGCCCAAGACTTTGAGCTTGCCTGGGACCACATGGGCAGCAGCCCTGGCAGAGGGAAAGAGGTGTCCAGGCTGGCAGCCCATGTGCCATCTTAGCTGCCTCCTTATGAAACATTGAGAGGCCTCCAGGTTGCCTGATCCTTTAAAAGACAATACTTGCCTTTCAGTGCTTGCTTTTGATACTGTACTACTTTGCCTCATTCCTATCTTTATTTTTTTCTCTTTTAAATATAACAGTAGGCTGAGCCTGGAGTTCCAGGATAAATATAAAGGAGAAAACTGTTCAGAGGATCATCCACATCTCACAAGGTCTTGTCTGACTGTGGATTTTGACATAGACCAAAACTGTTTGGGGTGTTTTTTGTTAATTTAATTTGTCCCACTGCAACAATTAACTAATATGTACGTGTGTGTGTGTGTGTGTTTAATAATGTTAAATGGCAGCCCTGCTGAAGAATAAGTCTGTGTCTGTTCCTGATGTAATCAGACTTAATGTGCCAAAATACTTGGTTATGGTTTAAGGATATTTGACCAGTCCAGCAAACCTGTTTTTGAGCCAGTAAATGCCCAGCCCCCTCGAGTAAGCAGCCCAATGAGGCAAGCAAGTCAGGAAGCCCTGGCTGCGACGACCCTCAAATAAAGAGGAGACCACAACCCACACATAGACAGCCGTGAGCACGCACGCTTGGGCACACCCCTGTCCTGCTGCGGTCCGGTCTTCCGGCGGCGGACCGTCAACTGACCTGTCTTGAGATACAGGAGGGCCCCCGAGCGGGGGCTGTCCGCCAGCACCGTCCCGGCCACGGTGTAATGGGCGCCGCCCAGGCTGAGGATCCCGCTGCAGCGCTCCTTGTGCAGGTAGCAGGCGTCCCTGGCTTCGCGGAGGGAGGCGCGCCGCTGGTGGCGAGTCACGCCCTGGGGCGAAATGAGCAGCTTCTCCCGAAAGGATGGCAGCTCCACGTCTGGGCAGAGAAGGGAGTGAGGGTGAGGGCAAGAAACGGAGGAAATCCGTATGGGAAGGACCCATTTCACGTCTCCTTCAGCCTCGGAGCTCTCCCGCTCTCCCTGCCTGTTCTGGGCAGCGATGCGGAGAACCCGGCTCTCGTGGATTGAAAGCAACCTTTTCAGTCTCCGTGTTAAGCCTGCCTGGCCGAGGACGGGGCACAGCCGGGCAGAATCCCCGTCCTTCCCTCTCCTCTCTCGTGTGTTTTCTTTCTCCCGCATCAACAGCAACCAGCCGCTAAACTGGACAGAGAAGGAGGGGGAACCTTGCGGCTCTTCGGGTGTTGCCGGGTGTCCCTAACTCTCAGTCCTCCCACCTCCCAGACAGCCTGGCCAGTGGCGGAGAACGAAATAAGCTGAGGACAAAATAAAGGGAGGGAGTTGCGTTCCAACAACACTTGGAGGGGTCGCAGGATTCCCGCCTCTGTAAAACACTGTGTCAGAAAGCCAAAGCCGTTTAGGAAGCAAAGTCTGCAAAGGAATCTTGCTTAACCGATGAGAGGGAGAAGCTGGTAGGGTAAGCTTTCCTCAGACTTAGGGCCCTTCTGCCCTATGCTGTGATAGTGCTATTATTCCACTATCCACATCCTATGGGATCCTGGGGTTCGCAGTTTAGGGAGGGGCCTTTAGAATTCTCAGCCAGAGAGCTTTATGGCCCCAGTGAACTGCAAACCCCAGAATTCCAAAGGACACTGAAAGTGGTATAATAGCACTATAACTGTGTAGTGCAGAAAGGCCCATAGTCTACAAAAGCTTAATCCCACCGAGTTCTTTCTCCCCATTAGTCTCCAAGGTGGCACAAGGTCCCTTTGCAGACTGATCCAGACTAACTTTGAATGCTCCCACTTAGGAATCAAAGGAGCGCCAGTGCTCTCCAGCTGAGATCTGCCACCAAGAAGGGGAGGGGGCGTAGGGAGAGCTCCTACCTTCATCTCGCTGGCAAGCCCAAAGGAAACCGCTGGGGCCCACTTCCCTTCCTTGGAGTCCAGAGGAGCTGGCTGGGGCCTGAGAGAAGAAGAGCGGGACAGCCTGGGATGGAGAGGTGGGCTACAAGTGCCGTGTTCAACACACCTCTTTCCTCCTTGAGGAGCCCAGTGTTCCCATGCGTTTTCTACAGAGAAAGGACCGGGGTAAGTCCAGGGTGCGGGAGGGATCTGTGGCACCCCCCTCCGAGTGCTCAGCCCCTCAAGCTTCCCCTCACCTTCTGCAGAGGGTGCTTGACTTTCCACACGGTTGCGCCAAGGAACCTTTGGCAAGCAGCTGCTGCTTCCTCCTGCCCGCTGTAGCGCTCTGAAGACAGGCAGGCTCCGTGCTCAAACACCCAGGCCTCCGAGGGCAGGCACTTCAGAGAGGACACCACGGCTGCGCGGAGGGGATCGGCTGTCACCGGCAGGGCCAGGGGAGCCCTGCAGCGGCAGATGCTCGGCTGCAGTGAGGCCACCCCGGAGTGCCTTCTGTTGCCCTCGGAGCTGGCCCACCTCAATTCTGCCCACCCTCGCCCTCTTGGAAGCTCCCTCAGCCATTGCCAGCTGCAGAGAGTGGGGGACGAGGTATCTTCCATGGACCCTCTCTCAGCAGCAGCCTGTCTCCTCGGGGCCTCTGGGGCTGGCCAACACTCCTCCGGCCAAAGGGCCAGTGGAGGCCACAGATAGCTCCTGTCTTCTTGCTCACCCCTGGCCCTGGCCCCTTGCTTATGTCTTCTGGGCCAAAGGGAGAGGACAAGGGTAAGGGGGTGGTGAGGAGAAGGAGAACCAAGCCTTGAGAGGGCTTCATGCTGCCCCCTAACCAACCTCCCAGCCCTTCATCCTTGAGACTGAGGCTCCAGGGCTGGAAGTTTGGCTGAGGAGAGAGGCTTCCCCGAGCCCTCAGAAGGCCCAGTTCTGACTGTTCTGTGAACTGGAAAGTGACAGAGGGCCCAGCAGCGGTGCAGCCCTCCTGAGCAACATACCAGGTGCCTCCCTGTAGTACAGAAAGCCGTCACAGTGGCCGGTCAGGGGGCTGCAGCTCAGCCGGGGCTCGCAGGGGGGGCACATTGACTGGCAGTCCTGCCCCGAGTAGCCAGGGGAGCACCTCGTCTTGATGTGGACGGCGGCTGCAGGGTCAGCGGCAGGGCCCTCCAGGTTGACAAAGCGCATCCCGAAGCTGAGGTGGTGGCCTGCTGAGGTGCTGACCACAACGTCACAGCTCTCGCCCAGAGCGCTGCACTGCCGCTGGGCCACCTGGAGTGATGGGAAGCTCAGGTCTGCAGACGGAGCCCTGTGGAAGGATTTTCCAGGGAAGGTCACGTACAAGTCTGTAGGGAGGAAGAAGCAGCAAAGTGGGAGGGGAGAAGGCAAAGACCCCACGTAAGGCCTCAAGACCCTCTTCTCAGGGCTGTGGGGAGGAATCTCAGGGAGACAGCACTGCCTTGAGATGCCTCTGTGTACATATTTTCCTCATTTGTTAGACTTTCTGTTTTCTGTTTGAATGGTGCACACAGGGTAACTGTGGTTGATGCTTCATGATGAATGACCTCACCAGGGCCTGTTACTGTGACATCATAGGGTTTGGCACAGAAATCTGATTGCCTGGGATAGTCCTGACCTGGCCACCCTCCCCCCACGAGGTGGAGCAAAGGTGCCCTTGAGATGCCGTCACACCCAAGAGATAAACAGTGCTTGGATCCTGCACTCTCACAACTCTCCCAACCCAAAGAGGCTCTCCACCCACATTTCCTTTTCTTCTCATTGTTAGCAAATGCATACGGTACATAGAGAACGCACACTGTACTGTTCCATTTCATCAGTAAAGGTGCCTGACGTAAATAAAAAAAACAATTAATTAAAAAAACACAGCCAATATAAAAAGAGTAGCAGAGTAAAGGCGGAGGAACAGAGAGCTAGAGAACCAAAACACACCAATTAAATGGCAGGTCAAGGAAAGATTGCTAAAAAAACAAAACTTTCAAGTGAGAGCGGAAAGGAACCTGAAAAAGAGACAAACCTGCTGGAAGGCCCCCCTCACATGTCCCCACCTGCCACGTGGGCATGGGGTGATGGAAGACACAGGGGTCCCTCCTCTTGTGACCTCAATGGGGGCAGATTGTAGCTCCCACTGCCCCAGTCACTGGGGAAGTCATGCAATAGGAGGCGAGGGAGGAGGGGAGCATGGGAGAGGGCCTTCTTTTGTGGAGTGGGGTGGCCAGCCTCTGGGATTTGGTAATGGAGGGGAACTGACCAAGCCTCCCCATGCCTGCCTTCCATTGTTACTGATTGCTTATTGTGAGTTGTCGTTCCTTGGAAACTCCTTGAATGTGTGGGAAGGCAGGGTGAAAACAGTTTAATAAATTAGTACAAAATGAAATATTGGTATATATAGGAGGCCACCCACTCCTTGTGGCCCAAAGGGGGGGCAGTCATTCTTACCACTCTGATGGGAGGCCTCACAGATCCATCGGTGGGGCCGGTGGCAGGGCTCAGCCTTCAGGAAGCCAGCGGGCAGGGCCAGCAGGCAGGCTGTCCGGCCGGAGGTCCCCCAGGAGAAGACAAAGCTAAGGCCAAAGAGAAGGAGGGAGGGAGGGAGGGAAGGAACATGGAGATCAGCCAGGAGGAAAAAGAAGGGGAAGTCCGTACCTCTTTTCAAATCTCACTTTTGGGACTGGCTTCAGTCTCCTCCTCATTTCACCTGGGTTTCTTAAGCTACTTTCTTGGTCACTAACACAAGTTTTACCAATAAGACTAAGCTGGTTAGCCAGATCAAGAAAAAATGAACTGGAAAAGGCAGCTGCTCAAGGTCTTGAGCTGTTCAGTCATTACAAGAGAGAGCACCACTGGTCTGTGCGCTTCTTAAGAGAAACTGGTCTGGCTGTGCCCTGCTCAGTTGAATGGGACCCACACCCTGGTAGCAACTGCTGCCTCAGATGGGGCCGAGCCAAAGCTGCTAGGCGCCCTGATCCAGGGCCTTACAGACGGGTGGGGAACTGGCAGCTGTCCAGATTTTGTTGGACTGCAACTCCCATCAGCCCCTGTCAGCAGAGGCAGTGTGAGATGTGCTGGGAGTTGTAGTTCCACAACCCCTGTCTTGCAGGGAACTTGTGCCCTCTTTCACCGGTCCAGTGAGACCAGAGCAAGCTAGGCTCATTGTGCAGATGAAATGGATATGGACCTTCTGCATATCTTTCTCACTCCCACTGGCTCTCCTGGCTGCATTTCTCTACTCTAGGAAACCCCTAAGGGTTGCCTGTGTTGCCCATAATCTTTGAAAGCTGTGAGCTCCCTAAAGAGACTGCCTCCTCTTCCTCATCTCCCCCCACCATTGATAGGCAAGAGACTACACTAGTATCCCACTTAGCTCAAGACATTGACCCCCCCCGGCATACACAACACGGGGATAAAAACAGTGGCTCCTTTACAGGGTCATTGTAACAGCTACAAGACTGAGGTATGGGGGGATCAATTTCAGCTTTCTGCATTATATAAATGCTTTTAGTATGATTACTATTGCGCAGAACTGGAATCTCACTAAGCTCATGAGACTCATGACCAAGTAAATATGCACTGGATTGCAGCCGTAATGCCTCAGGGCCACAATCCAGAGCCCTTACAACTCAGAGGAGGAAGGGCAGGAGGAGGGGGGGAGGGTCTTCCCTTGGCTACCACTCTGCATTTGCCACGAGCAGAACAGAACATTCGGTCAGGGTGCCTCTTACCGCTCCAAAACTGCACTGAGGGGCCGCTGGTCTGCCCAGCTCAACAGGTCTCTTCTGTTGTCACTGCTGCTGCTGCTACGGAGACCAGTCCATACGCTCACCTGCACCTCTTCTTGCAGCCAGACCTGTGGAAGAACACAGAGCAGTGGTCTCTGCCGCAGATTCTTCCAAGGCAAACACACAACCACAAGGGGAGGGGAAGTGGATACACAGCCTCTTTTTTTGCCTCTGTCATAATACTAGACACCAAGGGGGTTGGTTTCCCAATGGAACTGAATGGTGGGCGACTCAGGGAAGGGGAAGGGAAGTCCTTCTTCATACGGTGCAGGGTGAGACGGTGGAACTCACTGCTGCAAGGCTGACTGGCGGCTGCCAGCTTGGAAGGCTTTAGATAGGAAATAGATGAACCGAAGGAGGAGACTGGAGCTGTCATAGACTCATAGAGCTGGAAGAGACCCCAAGGGCCGTCCAGTCCACTCCCCTTCTGCCCTGCAGGAATATGCCATCAAAGCACTCCCAATAGCAGGCCGCCCGCCATCTGTTGGGAGTGCTTTGATGGGCCACTCCTCAGGTCCACTCCCCTGCACCAGAGGCTCCTCCTGGGGCATTTTGGAGCTCATGCCTTGTGGGGGGCTCCCCCGTGGAGCATCTGGGGTTGGTTACTGTGGTGGGAAGAGAATGCCAGGGCAGAAAGGCCTTGGGTCCAATGCAGCTCACAGTCCCTCCTGAGACCAGCACCTATGCCTTCATTTCTAATGCTCTGCTCTTTGGGAAATGCCTGTGCCTTGGATAGAGTGTGGCCCTGTACTGCATTCCTCATCTCTGGGTCTACTGGGTGAGGGCTGATGGGGCTTACAGTTTAAAGCTGTGCTGCTGCCCCCACCCACTCCAGATTGCCTGATCTCAGGCTGGGGAAGCTGCTCACCAGATCCTGAGGGCTGCTCAGGGTGAGCAAGCTGCCGCTGTGGAACCTCTGGCAGAACCTGAGTGCCTGGCTCCAGTCCAGGGCCGCACTGAGAACCAAGAAGAGGCACTTGTCCTTCCGGGACCTCCAGCCTGGGCTCTGCGGGCAGCGCACGTCTGGAGAGAGGAGGAAGAGGCAGGAGTGGCACTGTGAGCCCAGCTGGCTTCCTGCGCCTTTGGCCCACCCGATGCCCCCAAGCTCAGCAGGCCAAGGGGCTAAGTGACAGACGTTAACTCGCACTCTAACCTTCCAAAGAGGCTTGTCGTAAGAATGAAACGGGGCAGAAGGAGGACATGTGTGCCACCCGGGGCAGCTGGGAGGGAGGGAAAAACCATGTACCCCAGTCCAAGACAAAGTACAGAGCTTGCGGGGTGCATTTCCCCAGAAGCAGCTTGGCACGGATGACATCCTGAAACACGCAGAAGCCGGAGCGCAGGTTCTGCAGGCGCTGGTCCGGCAAGAGGCGGAAGGAGTGCTTGGTATCTGCAGAACAATCCCAGCTGCTCCCCAGGGAGATGCCATCGGTGGCCACCTGCCGAGAGCAGAGGAGAAGTGGATGTGCGGGGGGTTTACACAGGAGTGAAGAGGCAGAGCCCCACTCTCCAAGTGTAGGGGTGCGTGTGTGGGTCTGTGTGCCCATGCTCATCCCCCACCTCATCCCTGGAAGGTTTCTCTCCTCTCTGAATCTGGGAGGGACATTGTTCCGGAGGCCCCCAGAGCCTGCCAGTGCCAGGCTGCTTCTTCCTCCAGACCTCAGGCAGTTGCCCTTACCAGGAGGCAGGAAGGCGGGTCAGCCATGTTGCGCAGCCGCCCATTCAGCTGCAGCCCCCAGAAGGCTCTGCCGGGACACTGGGCCAGGAGAGGCGTGATGTAGACAAGGAGCCTCTCTGGATCTGCACACAGGACTGAACGCTTCCCTCTGAGCCAAAGGAGACCAAACCACACAAAGGCAGCCTCTGTGGCAGCAGAAACAAGATATTCTGATTAAAATAGAACCATCACTCACCTTCCAAACAGCAAGGCACCGCTATGGGAGCAAGTGATCTGAGAAGCCTCCTCGCTCCTCCCTTGGGAGCTCTGGATCCTCCTGCAGCTGCTGGCTGAAGACCTGCCGGGCTGTTTCCCCTTGGAAATAAGGATATCCCCCTGCACCCATCTCTCTGCGCGCTCCTACTGCCCAGAGTAGGCCAAAGACGGTTTGGCCATGTCCTGTAGCCATCCCTTCTTACAGGTTTCCCTCTTTTAGACCCATGCCCTTCACAACAGAATGGTCAGCAGCAGCAGCAGCTGATGTTTGCCAGGGGAAAACTCTCTTGGTGGGGAGATGGAGGGATGGGAAATACTACACCTTGCAGGGGAAGAGGGTGGAGAAGGGCATAGAGTAGCTGGTGGCTGGATTTCCATCTGTTTTTGCTGACTTTCACTTGCAAAATAAGAGTGCATTGCTTTGCCAGTTTAAAGAACAGAGGAACTCAGGGGACAGAGCACAGCCACTGGGTCAGAGGGAGGTTGAGGGGCATTTCCAAGGCAGGAAGCAGCCCCTTTCCCACAGCAAGCAGCCAGGTGCTGCTAGTGAGAATGCCTCCCAGGCAGTCAGGGCAACTTCTCTTTTCCCTGAGCTGACTCTTCACCCGCTTTGCCCAGACCTTGGGCCAACCCCTACCTTGTTCGCCGCTTGGAGTGAGGATTTGCACTGGAAGAGGCTTTTTTGCCACCAGCTGGGCCCAGCTCACCACGTTTCCAGGGTACTTCCACTTGGTCCTCAAGGCCGCCAGCTGCCTCACCGAACGCCCCGAGAGGGCTCGGTCCCACAAGTTCACCTCGCTCAGGTCACCCTCATAGAAACTGGTCCCTGCAGTCCCAGGAGAGAGGAATCTGGCACCAGCCTCCTGCCCACGGGGAGCGCAGGGGAGCAAGCAGGAGGCAAGGGCAGTTCGGAGGATGCATGTGCAAGGGTGGGAAGATGAGCATGTAAGAAAGAATGGTGGGGGGAGAAGATTTGGGACACTGGGCCGTGTGGCATGACACCAGGTGGCTTTCCCCTTAGCTTTGGTCACAACCTTCCTGCTACTGTTGCTGCTATTGCTGTGTGCCTTCATGTCATTTCTGATTTGCAATGACCTTAAGACTGTCATGGGTTTTCTTGGAAAAATTTGTTCAGAGTGGTTTTGCCCTGAGGCTGAGAGCGTGTGATTTGTCCAAGGTTCCCCAGTGAGTTCCAGGGCAGGGGAGACAGGACTCGAACCTTGGTCTCCTTTTGGGATGCTCCTGCTTGGTCTGCTGAGAGGGGCTGCAAGGGGCGCTGGACTTCTGTCCCAAAGTCCCCCTTGGACAGCACCCCTGGTTCAGGTGTTTCTGAGGAGCCCACCCTGCAGCTTCACCCCATGCAAAGGGACACAGCCCAAGGTCTCACCTGCCACCAGGACTCACCCCTGTTATCTACCTCCAGCTGTCCGATGCTCAACTTGCCTCCCAGGGACAGCCCCCTCCAGAGGAAAACGCTGGTAGGTGCGGCAGAGTATGGCTCCCAAGGCTCTCCATCAACAAAGACCTCGAAGGGAGGCAGGCTGGGAGTATTGGAGACAGAGACAGCCAAGTGGTGCCACGACCCATCCAGAAGAAAGCCATGGGTGCCGGTGAACATGGTGACCCTGCAAAGAACAGGCCAGAAGTCGTGGATTCAAAGAGGGCATTGGCTTCACCACAGCCGACGGCTAAAGGATTCTCCTGGCAGTTCAGGCTCAACCCCAGGGAGAGAAATGGTCATCCGACAGGAGGAAACCCCCAGACTATAGGAAAGAAAGCCTTCCCTCTGGGCTCATGGAAGAGCTCATGCAGCAGGCTGTGGAAATCACGAATGCTGCCTGCAGTGGAACAAAGAGCCTCCTTACCCCTTGATGTGGAATTCCAGCCCAGAAGGGGAGAGGAGGAAAAGCGCAAACTCCGGTTCCCTCCACTTCAGCGAATAACTGATCAGGCACATCTTGGGAGTGTGAGTGGCCGAGCTTCGAAGCCAGAGCCCAATGGTGAAGTTGCCCAGGTACTGCTGGATGGCATTCTCCAGCTGCAGGCTGCTGCCCCCTGGGAAACTCAGCTCAGAGGAAAGGCTGTACTCTACAAGGGAAGGGCAAAAGATTGTCTCCTGGACCCAACCAGGACCCCACAGACAGAGAGCACTGATGAAGCAGAATCCTTGCAAAAAAACAAGACCAGAAAGCTTTGCCTCATTGATCCTGTTCCTCTGCCATGTCTTGCCACAGGGAAGTTCTGGGTTCTGCTCCCTTTTAGCAGAAGGTAGGATGCCAGGGAGGCCCCCTCTCCCTGCCTCCAGGGCAGAGGAAACTGCACCAGGTCAGGCCAGGCTCTCTCTCTCTCTCCTTCCCGCTCAGCCCTGCCCACCCTGCCCGGTAGGAAGAGGCCCGTTCTCTCCTGGACCCTTGAGAGGTTTCCCCCAGAGCCAGAGCCCAGGGCCACCCACATGCCTCTTACCCGCTTCCCTTGTTGTTGCCCGGGCCCTTTCCCCAGCAGCTTCACATTCTCCCTTTCCTTGGCTCTGGCCTCTTCCACCAATCTCAAAGGAAGGAAACAGTTTGTTCTGCACCCTGCCTAGACTTGCCCAGTCAAAGCCTCTTCCCACCTACCTAGAGAGGCATTGGCCACAGTTGCTCCAGTTATCTGCAAGGAGCTGAGATGTGCAAAAGAAATGCCTTGGGCACCGGAGAGCCGGAAGTGTTCCTGGTGGTTGAAGAAACTGGCGACCCCGTCCGGGTAGGTGACAAAGGTCCACGTGTTGAGTCCAGGTGAGAAAGACACATGAGGGAAATTCTTGTGCACTGAAAAGCCCCCGAGTTCAGAGAGAATGCTGCCATGCACGTGGGTGCCATTGACATAGAGGCTGAGCCAGAAAAGGGTGGTATTGGCACTGGTGTTGGCATGGAGGCCAGTCAAGGACAGGAGGCAGGCAGAGCGGGCAGACAAAGAGAAAGTGACATCGGCCGTGGCGTGTTGACTCATCCCACCGGGGAGAGGAAAGTGTACAAACTTTGGTGGACCACAAAACTCTGAGAACAAAGATGAGAGTGGATTAGGTGCAAAGGAGCATTCCAGACACATCAAGCCCAGGGAAGACAAACAAAGAAGGTGGTGGTGGGGAAACAAAAACAGGGGTCAGACAGGCTGAAATGTCACCTGTCTTTCGTCCAGCAAAGAGTGCTTCTCCTGCAAAGCTGGTGAAGGAACTCCAAATGGCTGCATCCCAGCAGCCACCAAACCAGCAGCAGAGAACCCAAGACATTCCCTTCATCCCCCTCACACTCTTCTGTTACTCCTTGAGTTAAAAGAGATAGACCCAAAATAGAGAAGAGAGATCCTTACAAAATTTCACAACTGGATTCTGAGACCAACATTTGTCCTCAAAAATCAGATTTTGAAATCCACACTGGAATGGTTGGGGGATTTTTTGTTTTTAATCACCTCCTCAAGAGGATATGAAGCTGCCAGTCCCTAAAAGGAGTCTCCCTTGGATGAGGGATTTTGAATACAAGTCCTTCATCTTTTCTATAGACCTGCTATTTCAGTTGCAGGGAGGAAGGGAGAGGGAGAGAGACTGAGATTGAGAGAGAGAGAGAGAGAGAGAGAGAATGAGAGAGAAAGGCCTCTAAGCCTGGCTAGCCAAGACTTCCCTTTGCAGAAGCCGTGCATGGATTTCCTTTGGTCCCTCTCTGTCTCTCTTTCTCTTCTGGATAGTTCCTTCAGTATTCATCACACTCACCATGTCTGTGCTGGCAGATGAATCCTGTGACCTCGCTTGTTGGGCGCACACTACAAGGTCTGATTTTCCATGCTCCATGCTGGGCAACATCCGTGGACTGGAGACTCAGCACTGCACACTGGTCCCGCAGCTTAGATGGGGCTTTTTCTGGACAAAAGAGAGACAAAAGTGGGACTTCCACCTCAAGTCAACAAGTCAGCCCTTGGAAAGGCTGTCTCCTTGCTCTTCAGCAGGGGAGGACATGTTACAAAACTAAGGCTTGTCTCCATCAGAAGGGAAGAAATACTGTCACAGACTTGGGGGACAGGTGGCACAGAGACAGGAGAGTGACACAGAGGGAAGAAATGGCTCTGGTTTTGGGGAGCTATGCATGGTGGAGACATTCAAGGGTTAACACATTGTTTTCTGTGTCCCGATGAGCTTCAACTTGTTCTTTGTTTAAACTGTCACTGGCTTTCTCTCTCATGCCTGATAAAGAGTCAGATCACGCTTAGTACAGTGAGCCCGCAATGGTCCATAACTGGGGTGTCACCTTGAGGCCCAAGTACCCAATCCAGTAAGGGATTAAAAGAGGGAGGAAGGGCAAGCTGAGTGACGGAAACCCAGGGCTGGAGCTGTGGGGCCAGCCTGGCAAGAGGACCCTCAGAGGGGTGGGGTGTGGCTAGCTGGCCCAGGAACTCTGGAAAAGCCACACTGTGAGAAACAGGCATACCTGGGTGCCACCGGAAATAGTCAAGGGGTGATGAGTCACTCCACCTCCAGGTGGTGCCAAAGCGCAGCCCGATCCACATGTGCCAGCCGTCTTCAGGAAAAGCATCTGAACCAAGGAAAAGGCAGACGCACTGTGGTGGCTGTAAAAAAAGACAGCATGCCCCTCCTTCCCGGTCCTGTCCAGGACAAGACACGTTCAGGACAGGGTGCCCCCTCTCAGTGAGCCCACTGCCCCCAAGCTCTTTACCCCTAGGATTTTGCTGCTCCCCTTCCTCACCATTCCTACCACACAGCAACGTAGGCAGTGACGGCTTGTCCTCCCCTTCTCCTCTCCTTCGTCACCACTGGTAACTGCTGGCTTGTTCCCTTGCCAGCAAGAAGCGGGTGGGCCAAGCAGGAGCCAGTGACGAAGAAAGGAGGAGGCGCTCTCGAGGGTTCCTTGAGGCTTCCCAGCAGGTGCCACCCCTGCTGTCTCTTGGTACCAACCCTGACAATGCAGAACCAAACATGCTGTCACAGTGTGCGCACACACGCACACACTGCCAGACTATGTGAGTGTGGGGGAGGCAGAATATTCTGTCCCATTTTACATAATTATTTATATTTTAAACTAAGCATCACACCTTAGAAGTGTGACCGTAACTATTTTTGATGGATGGATGCCTCTGAAGGGGGGAGTTACAAGCCAAAATGAGCCCCTCTTGGCAGCTGCCTCTCTGGGCCCCTCTTACCTGACAGAAAGGCGTTCTCCTCCTCATCGTGGATGATTGCTAAGCCCTCCCCAGATCCCTGGCATAAGGCCTGGGCTTCTCTCCATGATCTCCACTCCCGGAAAAGAGGGGAAGTGAAAGGCATAGCAATGAGAGCGGAAAAGCACTTTCCTTATAGAGCCGGGGAAGCCATCTAGGGAAAAAAACAGAGAATGGAGACAAAAAGAGGCCACAGGCATGTCTTGGCTGACAGAAGGGAAGAGAGGTCTACTGACAGCTGTTAATTCTGCCAGACCCTCTATGAACACAGGCAGCCTGCCCCTCAGTACCAGACCCCGGGGAGCAAGGGCAGCAGAAGGGGGCTCTGCCTGTATGTGGGTGTCCCCAGGGGCAACTAGCTTACCGCTCTTGGAAACAGGATCCTGAACAAGACGGAACTTGAGTCTGGTCTGGGAAGGACCTGAAGAGTTTCTCTTCTTTAAATTCAACACTTAATATTCCCCAATTCCTTTTTTCTCCCTTTTTAAAGAACATTCCCTCTTGGGCATCATCACATCCCCTTGGATTTTGAGTCCAGGAGAAGGAGGCTAGGATGGCCATGCTTGAAGGTGTTTATTTTTTTGCTTCCTGTCTTACCTTTTACTGGCATCTCACAGATGAAGGCGTTGTTGGTGCTGCAGTTCCAGTCTCTCCATTGCCCCGTGTAGATGCTCACAAACTGTACACAGCCTTCCTTTTTGGGGTGGCCTGGGAGCCAGTTACTGATTTTAAAAAGTCAGATTTAAGAACTCAAGAGGTGAGCTAGCTGAAGGGTCTATGGTTCCAGAATGTGTTTCTGACCCCACCCTAGAGAAATGTCTTGGCTTGTGTGCCAAGAGGTGTGTTGTGACCCTCTGTCTCACTTACCTGTACCAGCCCTGTGATACTGGAGTACCATCCAGCCAGGTGAGCTGAGCGCTCGCCTCCCGCCAGGCCAGCCCTATCCAGTAGTGTGAGGCGTGCCCCCTGACACTCTCGGCGAGGTCCGTCAGGAACATCTGCACCAAGGCATCCAAAGGGCAGCTTAAGACAGGCAGAACGTCTTTCCCCACGTGCCAAATAAGCTGCTGCTGGGAGTATTTCCCAGACTCACACTCAGAGACTCCAGCCAGAAACTGTATGGGCTAGGGGCTGGGAGAGGGAAGGCATGGGGAGAAGGGAGAGGGGAAAACCAAGGACTCAGCCTGGAGGCCTGTAGACCAGGGCCCCAGCTTGTGAGAGGCTGCTGCAGAGTCCCAAGCTGGCGCAGGTAAGGTGATGAGTAACAGGCCAGACCAGAGGTGATAATCATGAGCAGGTTAGAGCTTGGGTACCAAAAAGGAAAAGAGGGCCAGAGGCTAATGATCAAACAGGCAAGGCATAACTGTCCAGTCAGACACGTTGCTCAGACAGCCAGTCCAACTTAGGAGAAAGAGACCTTGTTTACCTGCTTATTGTGATCCTTGATGACAACCAGCCGTGCTTTCTGGTCCTGGCAGAAGATTCTGGCCTCATCCCAGGACAGAGCAGGAGCAGCCGGGAGGTAGAGACAAAATTCCTCCCTGTATGGGATCCATCTTGGGGGACACGGTCCCAGCACTGCAGGGGGAAAAAACGGGGCACCTCCTGATCTGGATGGCTGGTTCTGGCCAGAGCCAGTGTAACTCTTCAGGCTGCTTCTGTGCCAACATAAATTCACCTCTCAGACTTTGTAGGCATGGGTTCTTAACACTCCCCTCCCCATAAATTAATCCAAGGCCTCACACAGCTGCACCATCTGCAACCCACACAATTGGTTGCAATAAGCAGAGAATAAAGGATGAGGACCTTGCAGCAAGACTGTGAAGTCACTTTGGCTTCTGATTACTGGAAGAAACTAGAGCAATGCCTGTGGTGAATGAGTGCACAAGTTGAACAGTGTAATGTCAGCATTTAAAATAATTTTTTGGAAGCAAAGAAGAAAGATTGTGTGGGATAATGGGAGCCTGTAGCAACTGGTCAGCCAAGAGAGAAAGGGGTAGGCACTTCTTAGAGGAAGTAGTGGGTTTGGGGTGAGAAGGGGAAAAACACTCTGAATAGTGACTCATAACTGGTTAGATTGTGCTAGTTCTTTGCAGAAGCACTATTTTAGATTTCAGTGAAAAGACATATGACATTGCAAGACGGGGATCAAGTTCTGGTCCTACATATATTCATAGAATCATAGAATCATAGAGTTGGAAGAGACCACAAGGGCCATCCAGTGCAACCTCCTGCTATGCGGGAACACACATCAAAGCACTCCCTTTGACAGATGGCCATGCAGCCTCTGCTTTAAAAACCCCAAAGAAGGAGACTCAACCACACTCCATGGAGGCAGCAGCAGATTCCACTGCCAGACAGCTCTGCCCATCAGGAAGTTCCTCCTGAGGTTCAGGTGGAATCTCCTTTCCTGCAGCTTGAATCCATTGCTCCTTGTCCTAGACTCTGGAGCAGCAGAAAACCAGCCCACTCCCTCCTCAACATGACATCCCTTCAAATATTTAAACATAGCTATCATGTCCCCTCTTCATTCAAAACTAATTAAAATCAAGATCACTGGGTATTTCTTTTTTTACAAAAAACAATCTTGCCTTCCTGCACTATTCTCTCACCAGAACTTGCCATGACCAACGTCAGTGCCGCTTGGAGTATCTTCTGGTGCGGCTCTCCTCTGCCCGTAACAGCTGATGCCATCGCCCTGAAAGAGCAACCAACACCACCATTGGCCTTACACAGTCTCTGGGATTTCAGAGCTGCATGCTCTGGACGCAATCCATAGAATCATAGGATCATAGAAATGTAGTTGGAAGAGACCACATGGGCCATCCAGTCTAACCCCCTGCCATGCAAGAACACCCTCAAAGCACTCCCAACAGATGGCCATCCAGCCTCTGCTTAAAAACCTCCAAAGAAGGAGATTCCACCACACTCCATGGAGGCAGCGTATTCCACTGCCGGACAGCCCTGACCGTCAGAAAGTTCTTCCTGAGGTTCAGGTGGAATCTCCTTTCCTGCAGCTTGAATCCATTGCTCCTTGTCCTGGTCTCTGGAGCAGCGGTAAACAAGCCCTCTCCCTCCTCTATATGGCATCCCTTCAGATATTTAAACATGGCTATCATGTCCCCTCTTAACCTTCTCTTCTGCAGACTAAACATACCCAGCTGTCTAAGTCTATCCAGTTCAACACTACCAGCTGTTTGGCAGGGTAACAACCTTGGAGTACCTGCACACCGTGGAAGGAGGGATGTTTGACCACGAGGATCTGCTCAAAACCTTTCTTCTCCCACACTCATGGCTGCCGTGCGGGGGACAAAATCACTGGGGTGGGGGCTGTGGGGGTCTGGCTGGTGGAAAAAACTGCATATACAATTTAAGTCAAACACTGCTGATGTTTGATAATGCAGAAGTACTAAAAAATTTTTTATTTTCCTGAGTTTGTAAATAATAGGACAATAAACTGACTAACCATCTTGTTCAGATACATTGTTATTCACTCATTTCCTATCTTTCTCACTCTCAAGTTAAGCCTAAAACACTGGACCAGTTGTTTAAAGAAAAATGGAGGAACTGGTTTACTGGAAGATTTGAGGAGAGGGCAGCTGCCTGATGGTGCACATGGCCCCTGGGGGCTCGGGGCCTCATTCAGTGGCTCTGCTCGCCTGAGGGACCCTTAAGGGCTGCCAGGCATGTTCTGAGAGGAACCTTCCTGGAGGGAGCTTGAGCCATGCTCCTCTGCGCGGTCACTGATATATTCTTCCAGCTGGGGTTAAATTTTTTTTAAAAAAGGCTCCCAAAGTGGCTCAAAATAATACTGGTAACAAAACAGTGCAAGGTCACAGGTGTATTATAATAATAATTATGCCTGTGGGATGCTGCTGGTGTCATTAAAAATAAAATTAAGATTGAAAGCAGCTAATAATCATAATCATAATAATAATAGCAACTACAATAATAAATATTACTATTGTCATAATCCTTTTTCTTTTCCCAGGCAAGGAAACATTAATAAATCCCATTGTGCTATTCTCTCAGGACACTCCAGAAGGTGGCTGCTTCACTCTGCCTAGTGGCAGAACTTGGAAACTCACCTTTTCCACTGTGTGTTTTTTTTTAAAAAAAGCTGTTCTTTGCAGATACTCATTACAGTGTTCAAGTGGTATCATTCAGCATGTCACTGATTGTTTTTCCTTAAGAAAATGCACACACACACACTCTTTATGAATCATAATAAAATAATGCCATGCAGCATCAAAAACCCTTGTCAAAATGCTTCTGGAAAGCACATGCCCCAAACAAATGCCTGTAAAGAGTAATGCAGGAGATAACCAGACATCATGTCTCCTCACACCACTGAGGTAACGTGGTTTGCATTCCTTAAGTTGGTTTTAAAAATGTGAAGACAAGTTACATCCTCACTACCCATCCCACATTCCCCCAAAGTAACTCCATATCTGGTAACTGTGGTTATTTATAAGCAGCTGCTGCTTTCTGAGCCCCGGGGATGTTTCCAGTTTTGGTTGCTTCGGCCTAATTCACTCAAGGAGGGTTTTACTCAGCATGGGGACGGACATTCAGCTTTGCGTCATGTCAGCACTCAACACACTCTCCTCTTCCACACAAATAAATAATCCCTTCCCAATAACTAAGTAACTAACAACAACAAGTTCCAAAGGCAGTGGGAGATGGCAAACCTCCAGCAAGATGGCAGCTTCACGATCTCAACTGCCTCCTGCACTGTTGAGGATTCTTTTCCAGAATGAAAAGGAGACACACACACACACACGTCCCACATGAGCAAAGTCAGAAGGAAAATTATGAAGTAGAAGGGTCTTTGTGAGGCACAGCCTTGTTTTACCCCCTAAAATCCTTTTCAAAAGCCTTCATAACGAGGGCACGAAAATGGCGGGAATTTTACCTCACACTATTCTTCCAAGTGAAACAGAGTCTAAATCTACTTTAATGGATATGTGCATGTGTGAAAGTGGCAGTAGTAGTTATTCTAGCTTATTCTAGTAGTTATTCTAGCTCTAGTAGTTATTCTAGCTTATTCTAGGATTTTAAAAGTTTGGTCTTATGCCTACAGCAATAATCCCACAAAATATTTCAGGTGGGGCAGGTTGCCTCAGCAACCGGCTCTTGAACCATCTGGCACTAGGGAAAAAGGGGAGGGGTCCTTCATTATTATCATTTTACAATAAAACAATTAGTCTAAGCAATAAAATTATAATAAAAGTCAGGCATTTTAAAAAGCGAGAGGCAGTGTGGTGCACTGGTGTAGCGTTGGACTACGGCTTTGGAGAACCTTTGGTTCCCCCTCAGCCATGGAAAGCCCCCCGCACCTCACACGCTCTCAGCCCCCAAAAACCCCATGGCAGGTTGGCCTTTGGGTCACCGTAAGTCAGGAATGACTTGAAGGAACACAGCAACCATTTTAAAAGGCATTTTGCCTCAGTCAGACTGCTGAGGATTAAAATGGGTGGGATGGGATGGGGACTTTACTTGTCCTGAGGGAAGAAACTGACAGAAAGCCAAAAATAAAAATGTTCCAGCAGTTTTTCCACAATTCTATCACATTCTGTAATAATGCTTTTTTTAAAAAAAAAAAAGTTATGCTGCTCAAGGGGAAAGTACTCTGTCCATGCTCAGAGGCAACCAGACTGAAGAGGAACTCACATTGAAACACTAGAATTTTGTTTTGTGAAAAAAGATGGTAAACCAAGCTGTAACTTTAGGAGTCCTTCAGCGTGGGGCCGTGCTTGATCCAGGGAAGGACTGTTTTAAAAAGAAATTGTCATAGACGCTCTACCGTATACAGAAATCCACAGGCAATGTGTTTTCCATGATGGAAATCCAGTGTTGAGGAAAACACGGTCTGTTTAGGGCTCTGAAGCAGAACAATTTGAATGCTGAAAACTTTTCTTCATATTTTTACTGAGAGAAATTGGAGCCTCACCTATTTGACAGCCACCATATTTTTGAACATTACCACAAGTGAATGCCCTCTTTATATTCTGACAGTCAGACGCTTGAGGGGGGAAAATGTACCAGCCAGAAAAACCAGTGAACAATAGCTGTATTGATTCAGTGGGGAACATTTAAACCCGGCTTGCGTCAAGAGAGCAGCAATGACAAACGCCGCTTTAAGTGACTGTGTGGCCGCCACAGTCTTTGCTGTATTGACTTTATATCTAAAGATGGCACCGTTCCTGAGCCAACAGCAACAGTGGGGGGAGGAGGAGGAGGAGCAGTCATTTGTTTAACCCTGAAATTTGCTGATGATATATCACACATAGTTTTTTGTAGGCTTAGCTTGTAAGTAGGCTTAGCCTTTGAAACTCTGAAACTTCTCTCAGAAGTCAGCTCTGGACAATGAGCAATCCTAATAAAGCTCTCAATGCCTCTGGTCATGTGCAGAATGCCACAATATTTGCTTATATACGTCTGGGATAAGAGGTTTTGGGCCATAGGAGGGAATTTCTGCCAGCTCTCTATTTAAACAAGGCCTGTCCCTTCCCTCAGACAGATCTCACCCTGCGGCAAGGTGTGGGTTAATTTGGCGCAAAAAGTCCTGACTAATCTCCTGGCATCCCACTTTCTCAGCTCCTTTTAAAATGTCCCAGTTTCTCCTCTATCTCACTTTCCTCCTTTTCCTAGGCTTCCTTCAATTGCTGCAAACTGAGTTCAAAGTGTGAAAATAGTGGAGAAGCAATTTTTGCCTTTCCTAGGAGGCTCAGGCAAAAGCAAACTGCCACAACCTCTTGTGCGTTCGTCCCCATTAGTAACCTTCACTGTCTTATTCACATTCCGGTATCACTTGGCCATGTCTGTGCCAGTTTCCGTCTGTGAAATGTTGGGGGCCTTGAGAAGAGAATTTGCCAAGAAGAATATTTCTGCCAGCAGCGAGAGGAGCATGGATTGCAGAGCCCCCCCCCGACACACACCTGCTGGACAACCTCTCCAGCCAAGCCCCAAACTTCTGGAATACTCCTTGCAGCCCTCACACAAGCAGGGCAAGGGCAGCCCGAGTGCCAGCAGCCTGGAGCAGCCAGGGAGCCAGCCACAGAGGCCACCAAGGGCTGGGCCCCTTTTTGTACCTTAAGGTTTTGGTTTTAGCCAAACAGGCCAAACAGCAATGGCCTGGGGGTGGTGTGGGGTGTCCACAACCCCAGCCACCCTCAATATGTACAAAAATGTCCTGAAATCCTGATTTGAGTAGCAACAAAGACTATTGCAAGATATTGAGTGCTTATTTTGCAAGGTATGCTGCTGTTTCCTTCTCCCTCTGTACTGCCATAAATAGCTGGAACTCCTGGTGCTGCTTCCTCCTTCTCTTCACCGCATCCTCATGCCATGAATGCGGTTCCGTAGATTTAAAACAGGTGCGCCTGCATTCCTGCTCTAGGCAAGCCTGCGGTTCCTTGGTTCAGATTTGCAGCCTTTGGGGGCTCACGCCAATCCCTCTTGGTGCTGCTTATTGCTCAGAGCCCAAGTGGCCCTCTGTGGCTCAGAATACCGTTCCACAGGCTCAAGCCAGAGGGCAGCTCCAGCCCTGCCCAGGCAGCAGGGACAGCCTTGCTTCAGACGCCCACCCGTTTGGATTCCTGCAACACACTGTATGAGGAGAGTCTTTAGAAATGCTCCACAAGCTTGCTTCAGAATGCAAACTTGAGGCCAATACCTGGGCAGCCTTAACCATCTTCACCGGCTTCCGGGCTGCTTCTGCTGGGCTTCTGTCTGAATTATAAGGAGCAAGATGACCGGGGGGCAGGTGGAGATTTGTTTAGAGCTCCTTGCCAAGGGGGTCGGAGGGGGCACCTTCTGAGGGGAGAGGTCCTGCTGGTGCTGGAACCAGTGGGATGCTCTCCCAACCAGTACCTGCCCATATCATTGGCTTTATGGTCCAGGATAAGACCTTTTTATTTTACCAGAACTTTAATCTTTTCCTAACTCTGATTTAGTTGATTTATTCTGTACTTCCTGGGCTGTCAG
This sequence comes from Iguana delicatissima, assembly GCA_948472985.1. Classification (NCBI taxonomy): domain Eukaryota; kingdom Metazoa; phylum Chordata; class Lepidosauria; order Squamata; family Iguanidae; genus Iguana; species Iguana delicatissima. The sequence continues at coordinate 161,010 of CAOKZL010001001.1, read as the reverse complement.
TTGCATTTTTTAAAAAAAGTTACTTCTTAATTTTAATATCAGTGTATTTTTAACTTGTTTTATTTGTTTATTTTATATTTCAGTTTATAAGCCTTCCATCTCAGCCTTTTCTATACAATGGCTTGTAATGCAATAAGTAAACAAATACTATAATCAGGCACAGTTCACAAGTAAATTCACTTTTACAAAAACATGCATGTGTCTTCGATTAAAAGCAAATCAGGACATCCTGACCAGGAAATAGTATGGCTCAACAAGTGAGTTAACGATGCGTCTATAAAAGCAAAACACAGTGAAACGTACTTTTATGACTGGTTGATTGCATCTGTCACATGCAACTTAACTGACTCAAGTGTTGTTCAGAGAATCTGGACTGGGATGAATTCATTTTCTTCACTTTTTCCCTACTGCACCCAGCGTGTAATAAAATTAAGAAGAAAGAAGGGCACGAAGAAAATAAGAAAGCACACATGTAAATAAAGCATTATTTGTTTCCAGTTCTTCTTTTATGCAGCATATGGCTGCCAGAATTCCTAGAATCAGATTGTACAGTCCACTGCTGGCTGCACATGAAAGCAATAGTCCTGGAGTTCACACAGACAGATATTTTCTTTCAAACACGATTAGGGACGGACATGACCATTTCTGCATCGAGCTTCCACTGAGATGTTTTTCAAACTTGGTTGTACTTATGATTTTATACGTGCTATACCTATTTGACACACATATACACACACAAAACCCCCAAGGCTGACCTCCTTTCCCCCATTTTTGCACCATTCTCTTCTCCCCACCCTAAAAAAAATCACAGTACATATATGGGTTCATCTGTGTCAGCCCATGTGCAATTCTGGTGCAGAACAAAGCCAGAGTTACAGACCTGGAGCCTCCTGTCTGGGGGTCCCCTCTGCAGTAAGAGAAAAGACAGAGCAGCACAGGGAAAAGATGGGAGGATTACAAAAAACCAACGGCATCATTATGGACTAGACTCCTGAAAAACGAAAGTGACAAAAAGCTATTCTATAATGGATGTTTGTGGAAGGAACCTGTGGCAGTAGTTACCAGAATAAAAGAGCCTGGAACTGGTCTTTGTATAAATGGTTCTCCAGAGTCTGGTCAGTGGAACTTCTGACCAACCCTAGAAGTATATTAGATTTATCCTGTTGGCCACACCATCAGCAGCCAAAGTCTAAATGCAGAAGGGAAGGCCACTGGGAGCTTATGACAAAAAGCCATGAAAAGAATACAAGGTGGAAGTCTAGCCATGTTAAAATACACACACAGACATCAGAGAAGTCCAAGCATGGTGTCTGCCATCACCGGCAGAATGCTCAGAGGTGAGGTTGTGTACAGCTCTCAGTCAGTCCAGAGACTGGGCTAGGCAAGTGGAATCCTAGAATCACAGGGAACCCCCAGGCCACCTCGGTCAATCTCCCCTGCCCCCAGTACAAAATCTCCAGATAGCACATCCCAAACAGATAGCTATCCAGCCTCCTTTTGAAGGTGTTGAATGCTCACCACCTCTCTGGGCAATTGGTTCCGTTGCTGAGCCAAACAGAGTTAGGGTTAAGCCCTACAAAAATGGCTGCCTCCAGAAAATCTCAAACTTCTCCTCTGATGAAAATCTTGTGAGTCTCAGCCTCCATTCCTGCTTCTCAGAGACCAAAAACCCTTTCTCAGTCAGCTGTGGAAAGCTGCTGTGGTTCCACAACATAGGCAGTGGCCGCAGCAGTCGTTCCCCGGGAAGTAGGGCCGTGGTAGTGTCTCCTGGCACACGCCAGTGGGCTGCTGTGTGATTGGTTTCTCCTTGGTGGATGTTTTTGAGGCCGGCTCCACCTCCATCCTGCCTGCCCCCCGAGAATACTCCTTCTCATTCTTGACTGCCAAGAAGGCTGTGAGATCCAAATCGAGCATAGTCACCCCTCCGCGCGGGGTGGGGGTGTTCTGGCGGCACTGTGGGCATGGAATCCACCACTGCTCATTGGCCACCATGTTGAGACGCCTGATGCAGGCCTGACAAAATGTGTGCCCACAGTAGAGGCGGCGGGGCAGGCGTACCGAGAGGTCATAGGAGCAATAACAGATGATGCAGTCAATTTTGTGGCTGCTGCGGTTTGGGACCAAGGCCTGGGCCTCCAGGCTCTGCTCTGCTGCATTGCTGCTTCCAGACATCCTAAAGTGGGTAGAGAGATCCAAAGAGATATGCCATTCAGCACTGGGCCATGGACCAGCCACCCCCAGCCCATTGCCCTTCAGAATGTGGACATGTCAGACTAGGCAATGCCCATTGTTCCACAATCAGCAGGGCCAATGTCATGCCAAGTCATGTTCCACAGCCCCCATTTCCAGTTCTAAGAGGGTTGAAACACCTGAGGGAAAGACCTTTCCAAGCCGAGGGAGGCTGCGGTGGTCCCAAATCTCCCAAACAACATGGAGTCATGAGGTGGGAAGGGGCCCCAAGGGCCATCTAGTCCAGCCTCTTTCCAGTGCAGGGAATCCACCACTAATATGTTTCCCTGAGAGCTGGGCATCCCACCTCGGCTCAAAAACACCCAACCAAGAGGGTCCCCCACCTTCCAAGGGGGTCTCTCCCGCTGTTGAGTCATCTTCCATGCAGACCAAGGTACAGGTCAGTCCAGAAGTCAATCCCGTTGATTCTAGTGGAGCACAAAATCCATTGCTTTTTGGCCCAGAAGTCACCTCCTAGTTTTGCCATCCTCTGCTACTTTACCTGCAGTGGAAATCACCCTTTGCAAGGCTAGAGGAGGCATTTGCAAAAACTATATTCATGTTTTGAAATGAATGCCCCACTGTTAAAAATGACTTGTACAGTCCAATATTTTAGAAAGAGATCTGATTTTCCCAGCCTTACCTGGAGATGACAGCCAGGACGGTGTCTGAACATTCCTGGTATCAGCCCTACTTGTATCATCCCCCTCCACCACTGCCCCCTTACCCTGGGAGGGCCCTCTTTAAAGAAGCATCCACTGATGCTCTGCTGAACTCTCACAGAAAGCCATTTAAAATCTCAGAATGCCCCTGATGTGGCAGACGCTGCTCCCGGACATTCTGGGAGATATAAAGGGCAGTTCCTGCTGCCAATTGCTGGTTGGGACATGGCTGGATCAGCCCCTTCAGTGTTCACCCATCTAGGAGGGAAAAGACACTGACTGACAGAGGAAGAGGAGGGGGGCAAGAAGACCAGTTCTGAAGACCCCCACCTCCAGACCTGGAGCCAGCCATAAGGCCAGGACTTCTCGTGTGCAGCTTGCACTAACCAGTTGCAGCCCGTTCCCAAGTCTGCTGGCAAGACTTTGGAGATAAGCTGGCTTTAGCAGCTCAGTTTTACCCAAGCTGAGCCCCCTGGGATTGGATGGGATTTGCATCCTGGATCTAGCAACTCACCTTTACAGGCTTAATTAAACAAAACAAAAACACACCCTGAAGAGCTACTTTGCTGGATCAGATGGGAAAGGGCTCCTTTGGCTTCAGCATCCTCTTTTGAAGCCGGGCACAGAGAGGACAGACCACAGGCAGCCTTTTCTGCTGGTTTGCTCCAGAGTCAAGAGCCAGGCACGGGCCTGTGGAGCTCCCTCCAATGTCCAGTAATGCCAGGGGGTCAGGGGAAAGCAACGGGGAAGCTGCACAGCTGCCATGGTGGGGTAAGGGGACACCTCCACCCCGTGCTGGGCACCCGTGCCCTTACCTCCCAACTCTGTTGCTGCAGCAACTGGCATGCAAATCCCTGGCAAGAAAAAACTTACATTTCCTGATCCTGCTGCTGTTGCATCCCCAGCACACACACACACCAAGGTGCACACACACATGTGCGTGTGTGTACACATGCAGAGACACAGTTCAGCTGTGCGTGGTGGGGGGAGTTTCTGGTAACCGGCAGTTGGGGGCTGGTGGCCCTGAGGGGTTCCTCAGCCCACCTCCCACAAGCCTGCCTCCCACTGGCTTCTCCCTCTAGCTGACGGTCGGTCGGTCGGTCGGAGGTTCACGTTTCAGTGACAGTTGGCTATTGTATCTGCCATACGAGGAAGCCAACCTGGCCAGATAGAGTTACTGTTGCCCTGGCTGACAATAGCCTCAAAAATACAGGCAGACATACACGCTGCCTCTCTCTCTGTCTTTCTCTTTCTGGGCAGCAGGAGAGCTCAGTATCCCTCGCTCTCCAGCAGTCCCACGGATTTCATTAGTGAAATGGGCCCCAGAGGGTCCTAGAAATCGATGAGGCTGTGCCCACCGGGCCTCTGGCCCATGAGCAGACCCTCCGCCTCCCCTTCTTCCTCTACTCCTCCACTCCACCTTCTGTACTCCTGGCTCTGCTGGATCTCCACTGTCTGTTCAGCTTTTTCTTCCATGGAATTGCAAGCCCACCTGGACAAAACAGAAAACCAGTGGGATGCAGTGGTACTTAGAGGTTGGGAAGAACTTCTTGACAGCCTGAACTGTTCAGGCGTGGAATAGACTGTGTTGGATGCCAGTGGACTCATTCTTCAGAAGTGTTTAAACAGGTTGGGTGGGCATCTTTCAGGAGAGCATTAATTTTGGATTGCTGCCTCGATGAAGGGGTTGGACTAGGTGGCCCTTGGAGCCCCTTCCACATCTGAGATCTGTGCTTCTGCAGGTGGTTTGAGACCAGGCTACTTGGGAACTTAATATCTGGATGGCAAAATTGTCAGATACCATGGACAGGGCTTTTCAGCATCTTCCAGATTTTCTCAACCAGAAGGTACATGTGGCAGGAATTTAATTTCTTTTTAAGTCCACTCAAGTTTTTATCTATGGCTTTATTTGGCTTTGTGACATAACCAGAGGAGTGGAATAACCCCAATCTGAATGAGGCAAAAAATTCCAGGAGAAAAAGAAGGCAGGATGGGTGGGTGTTACATTTACCCTCCAGCCCTGTCAACCTGTTGATTAGACACACACACACACTGCTGTGTTTTCTGTTGTTGTTGTTTCAGTTGTGATGAAGTGGAAAATGTAGTGGAAAGAGAGCAGCTGAACAAGACGGGCGAGGCTGAAGAATGCAAAAGAGCAGGAAAGAGAGCCAGCGGCTGCCAAGAGCAATCGTGCAGTGACCCTTGCAGGCAGCCGAGGAGGAGGAGGAACAGCATTTAGGGCTGCAAGACAGCTGCACAGTGTCATTTCCTGGAAGAGAATCAATGCCCCCCTCCCAGAAAGAACAGGCTGTGCTGGGGCTGGCAGTGGTAGCCAGCTGCACTGGTCCCACCGCATTCCTCGCCCCTTGACCACTGCTTGCAAGGGGTCAAACAACGTGCCAGAGAATCCTGCTGAGCTGGAAGCTGGCTTGGGTGCTGGGGAGGGAGGGGGCTGCTCATAGCAGGAAGGCACACAGGGAGGGGTGAGGAGCATTTTTAGGCAAGGGAGTGTGAGAGAAGGAAGCATCCACCCTTAATGGGAAGCAGGAGGCGTGCCCTTAATGGGAGCAGTGGGTGGGGACAGGACTCTCAGATTTCACTTGCCAAATGACAGACATTTTTTGCTTGTTAAAAATTGCCCTTGCCCGTTGGACACCGGTGAGCACTCTGAGGGGGGAATCCAGTTTTAACGGTATATAAACCAAAGGGACAGAAAAGGCAGGGTTGTATGTTTCTGCACACCCCTACTTCTCTCTCAGACAGTTTTGCTCCAGGGAGGAGCCCCACTGGAACAAATGAGGAAAGGAAGATGCCCATGGAATCGCCAAGCCAGAGGATTGGTGGCCAAAACAGAAAACCAAGGACAAATTGTGGGGAGAGTGCCCAGTCCGCCGCGCTCTTCTGGACCCTGCGGAGGCCCCTCTCTCTCCCACAGAGGCACAGAAGTGGGAACGGCATGTGGGGCTGCTGCTCCAGCCAGGGTAGCAATAGTGTCGGGGAAGGATTCCAGTCTCCCTTCTCTGTGCAATTCCTAAAGGCAAAGAAGTCCTTCTAGGAGCTGGTGCTGGCAATCTCAGTGTTATGAGGTTGGTTGGTCTGTTTCTCCAGGTTTAAGATGTTTTAGGGACAGATTCTCTGAACATGTTGGGTCACCAAGGATAAGCTCAGCCCACCAGAGACTGGGTTGCCAGAGCAAGCGAAACAACTTGGCAGCCACGTTTGGGTTGCCAACCCTTCAACCACACACTGTGGGTCATCCGAAAAAGCTGGCAAATCAAAACATATCAGCCCTGTTGTCAAAAGCATTTCTGGATGATTGACCCAAGCCAAGAGATGCTGTTGAAAGGTGGAGCCCCAGGCCAGGCGAGTTTCCGAGTCCCTTGGCAACTCTCAGCAGGAGGTGAACTCCAGCACCAGGGATCCAGACCAGTCTCCCTTGAGCCCTCTGCTGGATTCATATGTGCTACTCACCTTTTCGGTTGGCTGGAAGACCAGGCTAAGCCATAGAAATGCCAGTGGCCAAAATAAAGCACTCCCAATCAGTTTCCAGAGACCATGAGCAAGCTAGCTTGTCCCTGGCACGGAAAGCACACTTTTTGTCTTGCCCCATGCAGAGCACCAGCCTTGCACAGCGGGAGACAGAAATGGCCCACCCCTCCAAAAATCTGTGCCATGCAGCTGTGGCACTGTGAGAGGGCAGCTACTGTCCCAACAGGCAGCCAGCCAGCCACGCAACCTTGGGCTTGGGGGCTTCCCAGTGCTTGAGGCTTATGTGGGGTTCAGAGTCTGGTGGTCCAAACCGAACCCGGAAAATAAATCAACATTTTACTAAAGCAAATGTTTGCTTTGGAAGGAGCCCCATGAAAGAAGGGAACCCTTCTCTTCTCAAGACCACTGCACTCCCCACCACAAACACTTTTTCTGCAGCCTCCACCCCACCCCAGAAACCTCCCCCAGGGAAACATGGCAAACTTGAGAGCAGTGCGCGGGGTATCCTTGGAAGGGGAAGACATGAGGCAGGGTGATTTTTACAGGCTCCTCACCTGACTCCAATCTTCACCTCACCATCTTTAGCTTTCTAAAAAGAGCAGCTACAGAGACTGAGGCCACCCCCCTCAGTGTAATGAAAGCACCCAGTCCAAATGTCTTACACGGAAATGTGGGTATAAAAGTAGCACCGCACCACCCATAGGTTGGCTTTACAGCTCTTGCAACTGGAAAGCAATGCAATGAATACTTTTGGCTTTATTTTGCCTTCTTGGTTTTATTGCTCACTTCAGTCAACCCTAGGGAGCCACTTGGGTTCTTTTCCTCGGCAGCAGAATCCGTTTTCCAACCCTGTGATGCCAGGCAGCCTCGGACTGTGAAGGAAGTGCCCAACGGCCCAACCCGCTCAGCCTCTTCAGCAAACCATCAGCAAACCACCTCCTCCTTCCAGAATCACAAATCCCCTGCCTGTGCGTCCAAAGCTATGGACCATCCTATTTTCAAGTAATAAAGAAAGACCACCAAAGAGAGTTGCAGTGGCATGGCAGAGAAGGTGTGCACCTGCTACATCAGGAAGGAGAAACCTCAGGTCTGGGGGCTGGATGTGACCCTCCTGGGCTTCCCCCTTACACCATCCTCTGGCAACTTCCATACAGTGGCTCCACCTCCCCCATTTTAAAAGGCTGAAAAACACCACTCCTAAGGCTTCATTACTGGCAGGAAGAACTTTGAGCTGGTTATTTTGGGTCCCACCCCTTCTGAATTTGGCCGACCTCACTAGCAGAATGCCCTTTCCCCAAGCATTTCTCACAGGGGGCTGAAACCCACCCTTGAGGGACCGGTAGCTGAGACAGAGTGAGACTGTCAAGGGAGGATCTCTGGGCCCTGCTTCTCCACATCTGGCTTGGCCTTCCTCCAAGGCCCCCGCCCAAAGGCCGAGGAACCTCCACGGAGCAACCTTTAGAGCCTTCCTTCTAGGAATGTCCCATTGGGTGGGCCACCTTTGGAAACCTCTGGCATGGCGGCAATGCAGATACTTTCAGTTGAGATAAGGAAAAAGCAGAAACCTCCACAGAATGTGGAAGAACAAGAGTCCCTACCCACAGAGCAAGATCCAAGGGAGAAGAGCAAACAAGGAGGGAGGACGCTGACAACTCAGGGACAAGGCCTCTCACAGAAGGAGTGGCCCCAAGGGAACTGGTTTGGGTGGGAGTGGATATACCCCAGAGCCCCTCACAGCCCACGGCAGCTTGTGGTCTCGTTGCCTTGTCCGGAGGGAGGGTCTTCTTTGACCATCGCCCAGTGAGGCCACCCCAGCTCCTGAGTCCCTCACTCCCAGGCAATCTAATCTCCACTGGTTCTGCATGAGCCCAGGTGGTCCTCAGGGACAATCTGAGGGCTTTGGGCTCCTCCTCATGCTCCCCATCAAAAGGCTCTGGGCTCTTTTCTTAAGAGGGAAAAAAGGCATGGAAGAAACTGTGAGAAGAGAGGGATGAGTAAGGAACACAAGGCCACTGAGGTCCAGGCAAAAGACAAAAGATCTCCTCTTGGCTTGGGGGTGTGAGTTCTGCACACCCATTTGGCACACCTCCACTTGTTCCTGGTCAGATAGATAAATAGATATGTTTATGTATGTACGTATTTAAACACCCTTAACATTGTCCCATATACGTAAGGCAATACAAAGTCAATTCATGTGGGTTGCACAGGTGTGTGACCCTTTCTCACAGAGATCTGTTTTGTTCTATTGTTTTTCACAGACGTCCCATGTTCTTCTCCACTGGCTTTGGAAAAGGTACCCAGTTAAAAACTCTGGAGTTGTCCGTCACTGTTTCTTAAAAGAACCTGGAAAGTGTGTGTGAGTGTGAAGGAGTGTGTGGGGAGGAAGCAGCTGTAGTGTGGGTCCAGTGCCAGAGGAAAGGCCAGTTGCCAATGGTGCCAGGATTAGGGGGGGTGGTCCCAGTTGAAAACTGGTATGGAGGAGGGAGTCTAGGAGATGACGCAGTGGCACCGCCTGCAGCAGGGGGAGCATTTCCGGCAGCAGGGGCAGCAGCAGCAGCAGCAGCTGTCCGGAGAACTGCCCTGGCTGCTCTTCCAGTGGAAGGGCTCAGGAGAAGCCCCACTGGGCATCTTGAGGCTGGCATAGGGGTTGAAGGGCCGGGCCCACGACTCCCGCGTCGAGACTTTGGGGCTGTAGGCTGCCTGCTGTTGCTGCTGCTGCTGCTCCATGGCCTCTGGCCGCACCTTCTCCTTGGTGGCCGAGTAGGTGGGCAGGCTGCTGGGGTTGTAGAAGACGGTGTCAGGGGTCTGGTCTTCACCCAGGTAGTACTTGAGGAAGCCATCCTTCAGCTGCGCCCGGGGGATGCTCACGCTGGCATAGGGGTTCTCGATGGTCACCCCACGATCCATGTCTCTTCCCTCTGAGGCAGAGATGGGGCACCCCACAAAACAAACCTCTCTTTCTCACACACAGACCCTGTCCCAAGTGGGAGAAACACTTCCAGGTGCTCCTGCAAAGCCTCACAGAGGACCAGCTGACCACCTGCAAAGAGAGAGAGGGAGAGGGAGAGAGAGGCAGAGAGAGTTTTATTAAGCGTCCTCTCCTTTGCCCTTCTAAGCATGAGGAAGCCCTTTGGGTGGACAATGATCTGACTCACAGCTTTGACATAACCTTTCTGCCTCACACCTCTTGGCCCAATCTTCCAGCCACAGCATCTCCACAACCTTTACAACGCCTTTGCAAGGTGGTTTTCCCATACCTGGGGCTTGGGAAAATGACCTTTTCACACTACAGCAAATTAGCCTTAAGTTCTAAATACCTGTCTGGATAAAAAAAACCTCTTTACCTGCTGATGGAAGGGGAGTACGGAGGGGGCCATGCCATGCCAGCCTTCCTAGGGAGGGAGTTCCAAAGTCTAGGGGCAGCCACCGAGAAGGCCTCTCCCGTGTTCCCACCAGGTGTAGCCATTCGCAGGGGGACTGAGAGAAGAGCCTGTTCTCTGGATCTCAAGGTTTGGGCAGTCAGAGACCTGGACTTAAACCCCCAAAGGTTAACACTTCCAAACCTGCCCATATTCCAGGCGCAACAACTGAGGCCTCAGGATGGCTGACTCCTGATTTTCATAGCATCTTAAAATCAGAATCTTAGAGACTGAAGGGACCACACATGGGTAACCTAGACCAACGCCCTTCGGAGCAGGAATACACAATTACAGCACTCCTGAAAGATATTGCCCCAACCTCCCTTTAAAGACCTCCAAAAAGAGAGAATCAAATGGCTTCCACAGTCAGGAAGTTCTCTCCAATGTTTAGGTGGAATCCCTTGTAATTTCAACATGTTGGTTTGTGTTCTAGTCTCTCGGGCAGCAGAAAACAAGCCCCCATCTTCCACATGAGATTCCTTCAGATATTTAAAGATGGCCCCATCACGTTCTTTCCAAGTTTTCCCTTCCTCAGTCTAACATACCTGGCTCCCTAAATTGTTCCTGGTAAGGCTTATGAGGTCAAGGTGGAATCTGAAGCAGAGAACATCCTGCTCTGAGCTCAAGCCCCTAACCACCAAATCCACTCCCATCCCTTCCAACATCCTTGAGATGCCGGACTCTCTTCTTTCTAATCCCCATAGCTTAGTGTCTCCCCCCTACACCCACCTTGAGCAAGCGCCTGGGTCTCAGGATGAGCAAAAGGAGCTTTTCAGCCGAAACCAAAGGTTCCCAAACTTTGCTTAAATGAGTCAAAGCAAAGAAATGAAGATTCCAGACATACAACACACACACACACACACACCCCTTGCAGGGCAAGACAGCGGGAGCCCTGGAGTGTAATTGGTGCATCCTTTGTGCAGTACAAAGAGAGAAATTTTTGCTCCAGAATACAGACTAGATTGGATTGTGTCTGCAGAGGACTCTGGCTGCACTAAGGTGTTTACAATCCTGCCAAAACACCCTGCTCAAGGTGTTGCCTCCACTCCTTTCACCGACGCTTCCACTTACATCTTAAGTCAGATTTTTCAGACTGGGGTTGCCAACCGGGTGAAGGAAAAAGGGCCCACCCTGACGCTGTGGCTTGAAGAGTGGCACACTACAAAAAAATGAAGGTGACCCTTCTGACCCCTGAAAGCTATTGCCAAGGGCACAGGGACAGAGGCTGTGGCCCTTCGGAAGGCAGCAAGGTCCCAGTCCCAAAGCACCTGCAATTGGACCAAGTCTGGCACTTCTGATTCTTCTCCTTCTCTTCTTAGAAAATGGGCTCAAAGACAGGTGTCAAAGTCAGGCTGGCCACGAATATAGGCCTAGGTTGAGCAGGACCTGTTCTCCTTCTCCCCAGGCTGTGGAAAGCACAAGTTCCATGCACCTCCACCAAAAAACCGAGGAAGCTTCTGCTAAAGACACAGCTACAGAGGCTGCCAGGAAAGCTGGCAATCCCATCCAGATCCCCAGAGGCTTAGTCTTTGTCCCCTGGATTCCGGAGTGGGTTGGGAGGCCTTCTCCTTCTCCGCTTTTCCCCCTTTGCAGTCCATGGGTGCACATCCTTCCCGCCTCTCATTCCAGCCACCAGGGAGGGCCTTGGGTAAGTCCAAAGTCAATATTTTGGAGGCTATTCTCCTTAGCTGACGAGGCTTCCGCTTTCCCCTTGCTGTTATAATAAATACTAGCATTATGTGTCTTGTTAACAGCTATACTATTTAAAGGCATCCCAAGATAAGGAGAAGAATGCGCGGGGGGGGTGACACCCAGAGGGCAGGGCTCCCAGCCTGCCACTGGATTTTTTCAGAACGGTCTTTGCTACGCCACAGGCCAAAGTTCAACTGGTGAAACTCCACCACCCTCCTATTTTCCAAAGGTGTCCTTCCTTTCTGACGCCCAAAGCGAGCATGAAAGGAATCCTTTACTCATTTGCAGCAGCAGCAGCAGCAGCAGAAGCAGGAAGGCCTGCAGAAATCTAACAGGGGAAGCTTTCCCTGCAATTTTTATCCCCATTCCAATGAAAGCCCCACTTGTGCCCTGGGTGGGCCACTGTTGTGTGTCTTCAAGCTGTTTCCAACTTGTGGCGACTCTAAGGTGAGCCTATATGGGGTTTTCTGGGGCTGAGTGTGACACACTCAAGGTCACCCAGTGGGTTTCCATGGCTGAGTGGGGAATCGAACCCTGTTCTCTAGGGTTGTTGTCCAGTGCTCAAACCACTGCACAACGCTGCCTCTCTTGGTGCAGTGAGGGCTGCTGTTAAAAGCACAACAGCAGGGAAGGAAGATTGAGCGGGGAATATGGCTACCCAGGTTGAGCCAATGCTCCAAATATTAATCCAGGAATTGGGCCCTGATCCCCTGCCAAGCAAGGCACACAGATTCCAGACCATAATAGGCCCCTAGGAAAAGAAGCAGGGCATCACAGGACCACTGTGCTCAGGCAGCCAGCTATTTGGGGTCAGAACCCTTACCGCTCTGTTGGCACGGCAGCACCGAACTGGCCAAAATCAGTAACTCATTGGAATCCCAGAATCCCAGAGCTGGGTGGAACCCAAAGTCCATCCAGCCCAACCCCGTTCTGACAGGCAGCACACAAGACTAAAGAGCTCTTGAGAGGTATTAATAAAACTAATTAGTCAAAAAATCATTTGGTGTCATTAATCTGTCTTTATATATGTGGTGGTTGCTTAAAAAACCGCCTTGGAAAGATTTATACTGACAGGGGGCGCCTGGATTCTTAGAATAATTACAGAAAACAGCTCTACAAGGAAGAAGAGGATCCCCGTGGGGGGAAATCCCTGCCTGGCTTCCCGCCAAGCCACGGCAAAAACATTAAGAGGCTGTTTTTGGAAACTGGCGCCTGTTACCTTCCAATCCTTACCTTATTTTGTTTCAGATTTCTCACTCTGTGTGTGGAGGGTAACGTTACGGCTTATTTTTATTTTTCTGGCCTGGATTTTCTTCCGGACTCCCCACGAGCAGGAGGGAATCCATACTAGAGCACCCCGGTACACACAACACGCAACCTCTTCCCCCTTTCAGGACTTTGGGAGAAGGGTTTCTAGATCTCCTTCCAGGACATCCTCCGAATTAGCCCCGGAGAGTCCACACGCGCTCCCCTCGGAACCGGGTTCAAATCTCTCCCAACCGGCCGGCCAGCCGGCCAGCCCACCTCGCGGGGCCGTTGTGAGGAGGAGAAGCTGTATGCGCGGAGGGAAGGGGATCGCGGGCAAAGGGGACCCGGGGAGGCGGGGGGCGCCCGAGTCGCTCTCTCGCTCTCGCTCGCTGGCTGGCTCGCTCTTACCTGGCGGGGCGGGGCGGGGGGCGCTCAGCGCGTTCCCACGAGCGGTTCTTTCGCGGGTCTTCCGCAGCCCTCTCCGGGCGCCGCCGCTGCCGCTGCCGCTGCCGAGGGGCGCCCGCGGCGCGTCTGCCGGTGCGGACGGGGGTCCTGGGGCCCCGCGTTTGCTCCGCTTCGCCTCTGGCAGCCGCCCGGGAGGGCCTGGGCGCGCCCTTGGGCTGCTGCCTCACCTGGGCGGCCGCCTCCCGCCCCTCCCCGGCCTCTCGTTTCCCTCCCTTTCCTGCCTGCCTGCCTCCCTCCCGCCCTCCCCGCCAGCCGCGGTGAGGTCACTCTTTGTTTGCCATTCCCGCCGCCCCGGAGACGCCGCCGCTCTCCCTCCGTCCCTCTCCCGGCCTCGGACAGGCCGAAACTCAACGGGAGGAGCCTCACCGGTTGAACTTCCGCTCCGCCGCCGCCCTCCCGCGCGCCGCCCGCCTCTCCAAAGGGGATCCCCTCCCAGGGGGACCGACGAGCACCGTGGTTGTGGAGCCTTGTCAGGGAGCGCGGTGCCCCTGGGCACGTGCAGAGTGCATTTCGCGTTCCTCTTCTGCCTCCCTCCCCAGGCGCCGAGGACGCTTTGCAGCGCCGGGGGCTTTGCGGGCGATCCCTGCCCAGGGGCAGCTGCTGGACAGCTCCCCGGCCCACACGGTATCCCCGCCCGCCCCCTCCAGCTGGGCTCCGGACCCAGGGCCAGGGCGTCTGGCGTGTTGGGAGAACTGGGTGGCCTCTTCCAGACGGCGTCGCTGGCCTTGACGGGGCTCCCGTGGCCCGGTGGCCCTCACGGCGATGCCACGGTGAGCTTTTGCCCGCCTCGTTGAGCCCCTGGCACCTCCGCTGGCATTCTCTTGTCCCCAGACCTTGTTATAAGAATGATCTGGTAATTACTATTGCAATAACTGTCTCATTGTCCTATTCTATTGTTATTAATAAATCACATTATTCAATATTTTTACACAGTATAATGTTACCGAGACCCGGAGAGGAGGAAAGACTGCAGGGACCACCCAGTCCAAGCCCCGCTGTGGTATCCTATTGAAGGAAAGAGGTGGCCCGCCGCATTTCCCGCGTCCGTTTTCAGATGCAAAAACCCTGCCAGGACCCCCCCACCCCACCGGAGCGATGCCTTTCCTCTTCAGAGGGACGCCATGATTTGTCCGGCCAAGATAAAGGTCACAGAATGCCAGGCGCCCTTTCTGGGTTCCCTGGAACCGCTCACCAGGAGAGACGTTAAACACTGCCCTTGGAGAGGGAGGGGGGGGAAGGCTGAGACCCCCGGCCCTGCAGCAAGCCGCAGGCCTAAGGGGAAAGGCCCTACCAGGGGCTGGGGCGGACTCAGGCACCACAGACCCTCGGCGGGGGGGCGCTGGAAGAAGGAGAGAGGACGGGGAGGGCGGGGAGCCTGCGGCTGCTGGTCGAGGTGGTCTCCGTCCCCTCCACTCGCAGGGACAAGAGACCCCTCGGCATCCCAGCGCTCGCCCCTTCCTGCCTCTCCAAAAGAGGGGGCGGGGGCCCACCTGTCGGAGGTGCTTTGAGTGGCAGATTTTCTGCAGAGGGAGGCACTATTTGGCCTTTGGGGCCGCTTCCATCGCTATGATTCTAAGCTGCCGTGGGCGCCGTCCCTTTTGCAGCGGGGGGCTTTGCACCCGTGCCCACACGCTGGGACTCTCCCCGCAGGGCCCGGCACGAAGTCCCCCCAGGGCAACTTGGGGACCCGGATCCGCGAGGTCCGCACGGGTTGCACGTGGCAGCCCTTCCTTCCCTTTCCTTCCGGCTGCTGCCCCCTACGCGCCCCACGGCCGGGCGGAGAAGGGGCGCGCAGTCCGCAGGGCGCCTGCCTGCGCTCCCGCGCGCCAGCACCAGGGGTCGCCGCAGGCCCTTCCTTGGGAGATGCGCGCCTTCCCCGGCCGGGCGTTGCGCCGCCGGGGCTCCTCCTCGCAGCAGCCGCGCCAGGGCAGCTGGACCGCGAGGGGGCAGGATCGGAGGGGCTCCAAGCGGGGAGGTCCGGCCGTCGTAGCCATGCACGGAAGTCAGAAACGCAACGGCATGGACAGACCCGACTTTGGTATTCCGTGATCGACCTGTGCTACCCCTTCGCATTGCGGGATCTGGTCTGGTTCCTTCATGGCTGCCCTTCCAGTCCTGGACCTCTTCTGATTTCTTGCCTGCTGTCTCCGTGTTGATTAATAACTGGGAAATAACAGGAAATCTTGGACCGTTTTACTGTCTTCACCATCCACTTTAAAGTTATGCAGATCATCTGTGGTTATTACTTCTGTTGCCTTATTGTTAAGCAGCAACCCTGCTTTAATAATAGTAGTGCTGAAGATGATGAGGAAAAGATAAGCTGAGGAGTGGGCTGAGAGGTCTGTCGTCCGGTAGCCATAGCAGCCCAGTAGAGCCTCCCCTTTCCAATGCAGGCTACCAGACCCTGGGAACGATGCCTTTGTGCCTGGGAGGCCTCTGACTGTCCATGGCTGGAGACCAAACCCTGGGGGTGGCATGGAGAGAGGAGCCTTGTGGACGAAGGCCTTGCCCTCCTCCCGGCCAGCGCCAGCCTGTGGCCTGCCAGTTGCCTCTGTGCACTGGCACACATTGGTGCTCCTTCCCAAACCACCCGCCAGCCCTCTCTGCTATTTTTGCCACGCATCCCTTCAGCTCCTTTTGCGTCATGATGTGTCAACTCTACTGTCAGATAAATAAAGCCCTTCTCTCTTGAGCAGCCGGCTGAGGGAGCGCGGGCGCAGGATGGGGGCCCTCCGCAGCCCAGGGGGAGGCGGCCCTCTCCGCAGCCCCATCCCAGCAGAAGATCAGGGGGCCCCTCCATCCTCCTCTGGCTGCCTGGGAGGAAAGCGGGCCGGCATGGCAGAGGGAAGCCAGGCATTGTGGCTGCCCACTGGGGGCTGGGTGGAGGAGAAATGGAGGATTTCCTCTCCTGGAACAGGCGCTTCTACCTCCACCGTCCCACCCCTGGGGCCCCTCCCTGGGAAGGAGCAGCAGTGGTGGAAAAAGCCCCCCGCCCCCTTGGGGCTGTGGCTGCAGGGCTGTCAGATGGTCTGACCCAGGCCCCCGGCTCTGGGCCTCTGGCTGGAGGGATGGAGACCTGCAAGGCCCGACTCTCCTCCCCGTCTTCCTCCTGTGTTGAGTACCCAGGACTCTTGCCCCTGCCTCCCGCTTGGCCCCAGGGATTGGCCCTGTGTGAGGATTCTA
The DNA here is from genome assembly GCA_948472985.1 of Iguana delicatissima. Classification (NCBI taxonomy): domain Eukaryota; kingdom Metazoa; phylum Chordata; class Lepidosauria; order Squamata; family Iguanidae; genus Iguana; species Iguana delicatissima. Next base: position 144,623 of record CAOKZL010001001.1, on the reverse strand, counting down.
TGCAGGAACACGCCACTGTCCTTACATGATCTTATTTCTGCTGTCGTTGTTATCTTCACTGACAACCTGGCTAGGTTTCCTCAGAACTGAGTCTCCCCCATGTACACGGGACTTTCCTTTCAGACAAGAAACCTCCTCCTGGCGGTGACAGGGGCACAACCTCCTTGGGAGCAAGAGAGGCCCCTTCCTTTGCTGGGGAGGGGCAGGAGTATTCCAGCAGAGGCCGTGGGGACACCTCTGAGGGACGGGTGCCCTCATTGCATGGCCCAACCCAAGTGGTGATGCTGGTCCTGCTAGACCCCGGAGGCCCCAGGCCACCCTCTGCTCTGACTCTGCCTGTGTGGCATGCGGCTGCGGCTGACGGCATCAGGCAGCCCAGATCCTGTGTGTTTTTCCTGTAAATCCCACTCAGGGCCAAGGGGCTCGTTCAGATGTCGGGCTGCCTCTCCTTCTCCCACTTCCTCTGCCTGGGAATAAGGGCCACTGAACTCAGCGAAGCTCCCTTTTGAATACACGGGTACAAAATGGTGCTCTTGGTCAACTAGTTACATAAAATGTAAACGTCTTGAAACATATGTGTATATTTGCTTATGATTAGTAGCAGTTGTTTTTTTGGGGGGGAAGGGGCACTGGAGTGGTGGGGGGACACAAGCTTTGCTTCCAGATGGGTCATACTCTCTCTGAGCAGCAGGTACCATTTTGGAAGAGGCCTTCCTGTGTCCTTCTTACCAGAGAGACGGCAGGCTGCTTCTTTTGCTCCGATCGATGCCCCTTTGTTAGGCGAGGTCCGTGCCTGTCCATAGCTGAAAAGTGAACATTTAAAAATAGGGCACCAAATATGAACCTCCCCCTCCACCCACTGGGGAGATTCGGGCAGCCCCACGACTTCTTTCTGCCCATCTTCAAAGGCCAGATCAGCTGCAACAGAAGAACACCCGCCTGCCCGCCCAGCGATGGCTTGGGCACCGAGAGCCAGAGAGTGCCAAGATGAGGCAAGCCCAGGGGAGAAAACAAAGAGCCAGAGAAACAAGAGGGCTCTGTGTGGGGAAAGGCCCAGACAAAGGCAGTGGCACGGGGGGGGGGGGGAACCAGCCTTACCTGAGCCAACTGGGGCCAGCAGGGCACGTGGGCACTTTGGCCTTTGAGGAGGGGGCCTCATTCTCATGGGGACTGCTGGCAGGGAGGGTGGGCAGCCAACAGCATCTCCCCATTGGACTTCACTGCCTCTTCTGAAAGGAGGGGGTCCTTTCAATGACCCGGTCCTCAGAGATCATCTGCCCACTGCCTCTTCTTAACTCTTATTTCCAGAAAGGAGAATTTGAATCCAAGTCTCTCCCAGGTGACTGCAGCCCTCCCTTTACCAGAGGAGCATCCCCGGCCCCCAAAGCCTCAGACAGTCCCCTGCCCGCGAGGGTGTCACAGTCTCCTTCTGGCTCAGCAGAAGTTGGGGAAGAAGGGAGAGTGCAGAGGAAGGATTTCCACATGGAGCAGGGAAGGAAGCACAAATGCCAGGTTCGAGGACCTCCTTGGGGGAAAAATACGGGCAGCAAAGTTTTGATATTAGACTTCCAGCAGGAAGCTGTTTCCCTGACTGTGTTATTTGTGTGCCTGTGAAGGCGTGTGCGGGATGTCAGTCACGTTCCACATCCTGTGACAAAAAGGGTGTTCAAGACCCTTTGGGGGCTTATCAGAAAAAAGAAGAAGAAGAAGCTGAGAAAATACGCCAGCGGGGAACGGTTGGAAGGGCTGCTGCACCAGTGGGACGTTTCCTGACGCTCAACAGGAAGCACGTCCACACCCAGCTCCCTGCCCTCGCTGGAGGGAAACGGGCCCAAAAGATTTCTCCTTGACCCAACACATCTCCTCCCTCTGTACACAGGCAGGCCTTAAAAAGAGGACATCATTTATTATTATTATTAGTTTTTAATGAGGATGAAAGCAGGTCCTTTGATGGTTTCCTAATTGTTCAGAGCAACAAAGCTGAAGGAACACACATTTTGAAAAAAGACAAAGAAATGTGCCTTTGTTCTAGTTGTGTTCAGAGCTGCACTTTGCTAAACCTGAGCTGCTTTCAAAGATAAACTATGCATGAGCTGTGCAGAGGGAGAGCACAGCAGCAGTGGCAGCAACATCTAAAGCATCACAGATGATAAAAACAGACCGGTTTAGTGGTCAGAGTGCTGGCCTAGGATTCAAAACAGTGAGGCAGGAGATAATCTAAGGGCATCTTTTATATTTCTAAAAGACCTTCTTGGTTGTTCCTCTGCTCAACCTGAGGCAGCTCAGAGAGAGAGGTTATTCTTAAGGATCAGCAGGTTGTAATTTCTTTTATCCGACACACCTTGGAGTGGGGCCTGTCACTGGCCTTCCACCTTCTTATCTGGCCAGAGTGGAAACCTTTTGCCTGGGGGGGTCAAAACAAGCCGGCCCTGGAAAAAAAAACAGGGCAAAAGATTGCACGGAAAACTGAGAAATTGTGGAAAGAACACAGTCAATGTCTAGACCAGAGGCTGGAGTGTTCCTTTCCATCCCCCCACCATTTGTTCTGCAAAACAGGTAAAACTAGTTTGGGGCTGGGGGGCGGTGTTTTTTTGGGGGGAGGGAAAGAGTTAGAGCTTGTTGGGGGTGTCGGGACTGGTTTCCAAGAGTGCAGCTGAGTGATGGCACATCCTGTGGAGCAACATTCCAGTGTCTCTGAGCTGGTGCAGAGTACTTTCTCCCGTCATCACCAGGGTTGCAAACTTTTTAAAACTGCAGCTCTTCTACCTTTGTGTTATGGGGGAATGTCAACAGAGAAAGACTCCTTTGCACAGGGTGAGCTGCACTGCAAGTCCCATTATCCCTCCCAGGCAGCCCAGTCAATGGTGAGGGATGCTGCACTCCGACATCCGGAGGGGAGCTGCCCGAATCCCACCCGTGGCCAGGCCCGAATTAGCCTCACCTCTTCCGGAGGCCTGAGCGCTGAAGTTCACACCCTCAGAGTCTTGGGGTCCCTCAGGCTGTCTCTGGCCAGGGGGCCCTCCGGCCACGGAGGACGGGGCCACCTGAGCCCCAAGGCCAGTTGCCAGCCACACACTGGAGTTGGCCAACTGAGGCAGGCCGGGGAATTCACTGAAGAGTAAGCTGAACGGAATCTTTTGCACCAAAGGGTGCATAATTCTGTTCCCTTCGGGGGCTCAGAGCGGGTTCGGGGGCTCAGAAGAGCAAGTGAGTCCACGTGTGTGTGTCTCTTGTCTTTCCTTCCTGGGGCTGACACCCAATTAAGCACATCCAAGCTGACGGACTGTCTCCTCCGGAGGGGCAGCGGGCCTTGAAAGGGGCGCCCCCCGCCCAGCTCCTCCGAGGGGGTGGCTTTCTGAGTTCCGGCTGGGGGCAGGAGGGGATGAGCCCCCCCAAAGAAATCCAGGGCCGCCGCCTTCAGCTGAAACACTGGATGGCTCCCTCGGGAAGAAAGGAGGAGGAGGGGAGCTCTGGCCAGGCTTGGCTGGTCCTGACAGGGCTCGCTTCCCTCTTCCCGCCCCCCCGTGCCCCCTTTCAAAGTCAGCTAAGGTGGCCCCATCACCCCCACTCTGGCCCGCTGCCTCCCTCCTCTGTGTTCGCTGTGAAATCAGGACCCCTCACCAAAACACACAGGCCGAGCAAGAGCCTCCAAAGTCAGCCCAGGCGCCCCAATTCCTGGGTCCCGCCTGTTGGGTTGGGGGGCTGCGGGAGGTTCAGATCCCGGAGCCCTCCAGGGACCCCGTGGCCTGGGTCGGGGGTCGCCCCATTCAGCGCCAATGCCCTTCTTGCGAGGTACGGAGGGTCGTCATCCCGACAGGCCTTCCTCACAGGGAGGCTGTTGCTACCGCACAGAATCCTCGCGACCCGAGAAGGGTTTGGGGAAAATTTGGGGGGTGGGTGGGAGCCCCTGTGAAGGTGGGGGCGATGCACAAGGAAGCTCTCTCTTCTCGATAGAAGACCCCTCCCTCGCAGTCCCGCGGGGGGGCGCCAGTCCCACATTCTCGTGTGGCCCCCGAGGGACCCCGCGCGGCCTCCTTCCCCCCGCCCTCCCTCCCGCAGGAGCTGCAGAAGCGCGGGAGGGGGAGGAGGCGGTGCAATGGGGGGCTGAGCCAAGCCGGGCCAGCCCGGGGGGCTGTGTGCGGGGTGGGGGTCCCTTCGGCCGGCGGGGCCGCCCTTCCCCTCTCCTGCCTTCCTTCCCTCCGGGGTCTCCGGGGCTCCTCCTCCTCCTCCTCCTCGGCGCCTCCAGCCAGTAGCGGCCGCCCCCTCGCAGCCGAGGCGGGGAGAGGGGCAGCGCAAGGCCCCCTCCCCGGAGAGAGGCGCCGACCCGCGCGGGCCGAGGAGGCGGGAGGAGGAGAGCGGCGGGCGCTAAGGCACCGCCGCCCGGGCATCGTCCGCGCGCCCCCCGGCTGGCGGAGAGGGGGGGGGAGGGAGCAGGGGAGAGGGAGGCGGAGGCGGAGGCGGCGGAGGGCGGCGTGATCCGTGGCGCGGAGCCGGACGCGGCGCCACTGCAGTGCTGCGCTCACTGCGGAGAGACGGAGGCGCGAGAGGCGGAGGAAGAGCCCGGCCGAGGCGAGGCGAGGCGAGGCGAGGCGAGGAGGCGCCCCGGCACTCGCCGCCCAGGAGAAGGAGCAGGAAAGGCGGGCGGGCGGGCGGGGGCGACGGGGCAGCCGAGGGCGACCGGGGGACCGGGACCACCGTCGCCGTCTCCTGCCGGCGGCCAGGCAGCGGCGCATCCGCGGCGCCCGAGCAAAGTCATCTCCAGCCCGGCGGCCTCGCTCAGGAGCCTCAGGCGCAGCGCCGCGGCCTCCCTCGCTCCCTCCCGCCCCCGCCCCCGCCCCCGCCCCCTGCCTCGCCGCCGCCTGGAGACCCCTCGGCCCGCCCCGGGGCCGCCGCCGCCGCCGGCCTCTCCCGCCGCCGCCGCCTCAGCATCCTCGGGGCCGGGGCGCGGCGCCGCCTCGCCTTGCCCGGCCTTGCCTTGCCTTGCCTTGCCTTGCGGGCGAGGCGAGGCGAGGGGGGCGGAGGTCCCTCGGCGCCCCCCTTCCGGCGCCCGGGACGGGGCCAGGCCAGCGGGGAGCCGGAGCCGGAGGCAGAAGCCCCGCCGGGAGTGGCCCTCGGGCTGCGGCGGCAGCGGGGGGGGCGGCGGCGGCGGCGAGGGGGGCTGACCCCCTCCGCTCCCCGGAGAAGCGGCGGCGGCGGCGGCAGCGACGCCCTTGCCGGGGCTCCGCCTGAGGACGCCGCGCGCTCCGCCCTCCCCCCGCCCTACGAGATCCCCGGAGGACGAAGCGGAGACAAAGGGCGGGGGGCGCCGGAGCCTCCTCTGGAGGAGGGGGCAGAAGAGGACGGCACGGACCCTCCCCCGGCCAGGTGAGCGGCGGCGGCGCCGGCGGCGGCGGCGGCGGCAGGGGCGGGGGACAGGTGGGGGTCGCCCCGAGAGCGCCCCTCCCTCCTCCCGGTCGGTCGCCCCTCCGGCCGCGGCTGGACGGCGGCGGGGCGGGCTGCAGCCAGGCGAGGGGACGGGGCGCTGGGCCCGAGGAAGGCACTGCAGGGCCCCCCCGACCTGCGGGCGCGCGACTTCTCGGGGCCCTGCCTGCCTGGCCCTCCCCTCTTGGAAGAGGGGCTGCTGCGGGGCTGAGGAGCTGCCGGGGGCCGGGAGGACGCGAAGGCGGGCCGGGGTTAACTCAAGGGGAACAACAGCCAGGCCGGGTGGGCAGCCCGGGGCCGAAGGCGGGGAAGGGGAGAAGGCGAGCGGGGTGGGGGGAGACGGGCCGGGGCCTTTTGGAAATGCCTTCCAAATCAGTGCTTCGGGGATGGAAAATCCCACCCGTCAGAGTTCCAAGGGCCTTTGGGACACCTTGCCCCTCTCCCAGCCTCCCCCAAAACGTGGGGGGCGGGGAATCACCAGCTCAGGTTCCCCAATCCATTTCTGAACCCGCCTCTCTAAGTGTCAGTGGCACTGAGCCCCACAAGCTGTCTTTGTACTGGGTGGAGAATTCTGTCCTCCTTGAACACCACCTTTCGGAAGGATCCAGGCCCCCGGCAGATGCAGAGGGGTGCCAGAGGCAGGCCTGTGAAGCCACTGAGGAGAGAGGAGGGTCCCCATCAGCCCTTGGAGCAGTTCATTTCCTGGACTGCATCCCCCAGATTTTGGGAAGACCAGGGGATTCTGAAAAGTGTAGTATACCCCCCCCCCGCAAGGTGACTGTGTCCAGTTCTGGACTTTCCCCGGTGGCCTCAGTGGCTGGGCAGTGATTTGAACCTGGCTGTCCCCAGAGGGAGGCTCCTTTGTGCCCCCATGCTGCTCTCTGCTCTCGCCAATCTGCCCTCTGGCTGGCCCCATTTCTGCCCTTTTTGACCCCAGAGGGACAAAAGCAGGTGGTGGGAGGCGAGGGGGGGCTTTGGTCACTTTACCAGAGGCTGTGACAGATTTCCGAGGGCCTGGTTGTCTCTGAGACCCTCGGGAACTGAGATTCAGCCTGGCAACCAGGGAAATAGGGGCTGCTGGTGGGGAAGGAGGGGCTCCTCTCACAACGGCTCTCTCGGCTCCTGGCCCCCACCCCTTCTCCCCTCCCCACTTCCTTTCCGTGGAGACAATGTGGGCAACAGAAAGCTGAGCGGCCTGGCTCTGGAAATGCCAGCCTGCTGGCACAAAGCAAGGTCTGCTTTTGTTATCTCAAACGCTTCCTGTCTTTCAGGAAAAAGACATTTCAGCCCAAAGCAGAAGAGTCCTGTGTGACTCACATGCTTCTATCATTTCAAAAAGGGAAGTTGAACCCAGAGCAGTGCACCAAAAATTCCTCTTGCTTGAACCCACCTCTGTTCCAGTGATTTCCTTTTCCACTCTAGCTGGAGATAAACGATATTTCAATATCGAACAGTGTCCCTGTCCCGAGCTGGGCCGGGATTGTGAACTGTACTGCAGCCATGCAGATGGAGCCAGAAGTAGCAGCCGCGGCCGGGCGGCCTAAGTCTGGTGCCCCCACACCAGAGTTGGGGGTGGACTGGGGTGGTGGCCTTAGTCTGTACTTCAGGGTGCTTGACACCATGCACCAAATGAGTTCATCACCTTGGACAGCTCCAGACAGTTCAGACTGAGACCAGGAGGGGATTCACCCCTCCCTTTGTGTGGGGGTCCCCACCAGCTGCCACTGCACCCCATTTTGTCCCTTGGCTGAGTTTTGGTGGCCTTCTTCACTTTGTCAGGTGAAGAGCCCTGTGGAGCTCCAAGTTTCTGCAGCCTCCCAACCCAGCTGCCTGCTCGGAGAGATCTGTGGTTCCCCAGGGCTTCTGGGGAGAGGAAGTGACTCGTGGAGCCCTTCGCGGCTGTGGTGTGTGGGGAGCCTTGCAGTGGGGGGAGGGGGAGGAGATGTGCTTGCATCTCGCGGCGCTCGACCACAGGAGAGGTGCCAGTGACGTTTGCAGGTGCTGTGGGACGGGCATGGAGGTTTGCACTGCCGGTGCTGTGTGAGTTGGGGGCTACTGAGCTGAGCAGGTGCTGAGAGAGCCGGCAGCCCCTGCCTGCCCCTCCTCTATGAGTTGGGTGCCATCCCTGAGGGGAGGAGAAGCCGGCCCTTTCTTTCCAGCACTTTTGCCTTTGAAACAACTCTGTGCATGCTCTAGTGCACCCTGCCTGTTCCCTCTCAGCACTGGAAATCTACTGTGGCATTGAGCTCGGCTTGGTGTGTGTGTGTGTGCATGCACACTGAGTGCCGGAGAGTCAGGTTCCTTCCTGCACGGCAGATTTCGTAACTCTGGCAGCTGCTTCTGAGAGGGCCTGCCGCAGCCCAGCAGTTTTGGGGCTCCATGTGGCAGGCGAGGGTTGCGGACCATCTGTCTTCCAAAGCCAGGCCCTTTGGCCCTCAGGGATCCCTTCAGACCACTGGCCAGGGAGGAAGAGGTGGTGGTGGGTGCTGGGAATCGAAGCCCAAAACATCCACAGAGGGCCACAGCTTGAGAACAACTGTTCTGGCTTCTGATACAGACAGACCCTTTCTGCTAGAAGCAGAGGGAAAGAGAGAGAGGGAGGGAGGTTAGGAAGGAAAGGAAAGGAAAGGAAAGGAAAGGAAAGGAAAGGAAAGGAAAGGAAAGGAAAGGAAAGGAAAGGAAAGAAGGTGATCCCAGACAAGGGCCTGTAATCTTTTGGAGAGGGAGTCCCCATCCCCATTTTGCTCTCCAACTGGGCTTCAGAAAGGAAAGTGTCGGGGGGAGGTCTGCAGAGTCCCGACAGGAGGCACCGGGTCCCAGGTTTAGAGTTTAGGGCTCGAGTCAAGAGATCTTTCCTTGGGAGGGATGGCTATCACTCATACCACCTCCCCAGCTTTGCACCTGAGACAAGGCACTCTCCCAGTTCCAAGGGCATTGTGGGAAGGCTGTCAGAATTACAGCCACCTATCACCATGCAGGGCAAACAAAATGAGACTTCCAATTGGACAGATGTTAGGCTGTTAAGGCAGAAAGCAGGCTTCTGAATTACACAGAGCTCTTTCTTCTGAAGATGAGAGCAAGACATTGGTGTTGCTCCAAGTCTGTTGCTTGCTGTTTATTTTTTCTTCAGGAAAGACAAACAAAAAAGCTTGCTGGCAGGAAGGAAAGAAGAGGCAGCGGGTGAAGCCTAGGTATGCAAACAAACATTATCTTCTCTTTCTTTTTTTAAAGTGGTTTGTTTTGTTTTCCAGACAGACCCAAGAGGTGAGGTGCAAGGGGAGAAGAGCTGGGCACCTGTGTTGAGGATGCCTGCCTGCCGGCCCCCCAGTACCTGAACCAGACGTGTCCACCACCCCCACCCCACTGCGGATGCTCCTCCCGGTGCTGCCTTGAAAGAAGGTGCTGCTGCGTGGGCATCTGTGACGGGGAGAGTGGGAGAGCAGGAGATTGAAGTCAGAGCCCAGGAATTTGCCAAACACATTCTTCAGCCTCGTCACGATCTCCTCGCATGTAAACAGGACTCCAGCCCCGTGAGGGAGGGGCGTGCCAAGCAAGGCCCCAGCTGCTCCGGAGGGGCATTCCAGCCGGCCCTGCAAGGCAGCCTTGGGCATGACTCACCTGCTGTCCAGGTGATCTTGTTCCCCGGGCTGCCAAAATCCCCCTGCCTCGGCTTCCTCACGGCTCCCCCAGCCAGGCCTCTGGGGATCGGTGCTACGGGACTCCCCAGGGTGCATTTGGGGGGCTGGTCCCAGGAGCGCTGCCTTCTCCACCCCACTGGGAATGCTCACAACCCTGCTGGCCTAGTAGTGCCAACAAACTCCCCCTGCCAGCCTCCTCCCGCCCCGGGAAGCAGCCATTTTTGCCACCTTGGGCCCACGATGCGCCCCTGCGGGTGCCGCTCCGGGGGCTTTCTCCAGCGCTGCCGCTTCACGGCCCGTGCCCGCTTCAAAGCCTGGCCTGCCGCCAGCACCGCCTAGCCCCATGCAGGAGGCCCTGGGAGAGGCCCGAGCGCCCGAGAGCCATGTCAAGAGCCTCCTCATGTCGTGCCTGAAGGGGCAGCAGGTCATCCTCAAGATGGAGGCCATGAAGATCATCCACCCGGAGAAGTTCCCGGAGCAGCGCCAGGGCAGCGCCCCCTCGCGCTATGCCCCGGCCCCTCGCCGTGACCCCCCACTGGTGGCCAAGCGGGCCTGGCCTTCCGAGTCAGAGATCATTGTCAACCAGGCCTGCGGGGGGACCTCCCGGCCCTGGACGGACCCCCTGGCTCCCTAGGCCTCTCCCGGACGCCCCCCTGCCCCGTCGTGAGCGGCTCTACCCGGGGCCCCGCCGTGGCGGCTCCGATCTCTGCTACCACCGCCCGCCGCCGCCCCCTCCGCTGCCCCCACTGCCTCCACATCCCCCCCGCCGCCGCCCCCCTCCACGGACGAGGTGATCGTCAACCAGTACGTGCTGCACCCCTCGGCCCCCTGCGAGCCCCTGGAGTGCCCCACCTGCGGCCACAGGTACAACTTCACCAACAAGCGGCCCCGGATCCTCTCCTGCCTCCACTCGGTCTGCGAGGAGTGCCTGCAGATCCTGTACGAGTCCTGCCCCAAGTACAAGTTCATCTCCTGCCCCACCTGCAAGCGGGAGACTGTCCTCTTCACTGACTATGGGCTGGCCGCCCTGGCCGTCAACACCAGCATCCTCAACCGCCTGCCGGCAGAGGCCCTAGCCACCAACCAGGTCCAGTGGAGCAGTGACGCCGACCGCAGCTGCTACCAGACCTTCCGCCAGTACTGCGGGGCCGCCTGCACCTGCCACGTCCGCAATCCACTCTCCTCCTGCACCATCATGTGAGCCACCTCTTGCCTGATCAGCCGCCTGCCCACCCACCCAGACAGCCCCCCAGTTCCACCCACACCCTTCCACCACCCTGCTGGGCCGTGGGACCGTCTGCAAGAGAGGGGAGCCTCCGTTCGCTGGCTGGTCCCAGAAGACGCAGCTGAGATTTGGGATTCCTAGCTGCAGATCTCGTGAGCATGGGCCTCTCTTCCAGCGAGCACTGGCCTATTGGCGGCCAAAGAGGGAGAGTCTGTGGGGTTTCTGGGTGGAGGAGCCGCTCTGATGTCCTCTGCAGCCAAACAGGGTGGAGGCCGAGAGGGGCTTGGCTCCTGAGTGCAGGACGGAGGGAGTGCTTCCAGGAAGAGCAAGGGGTCCCTCGGCACAACTGCCACGCCACCCTCCGTGCGCCCCAACGTTCACCCCTGGGGTTTTGTTTCCAGCAGCCACCTTCACTCCTCCTGCTCATGGTCTCGGCGGAAGACCCAGTCTTGGCGTCGGCCGCCCCAGGAGGACATCTGTGGGAACCCAGAGAAGAGGGCACGGCTGTGGGGGATTGCTCAGAAGTGGGAGGCCAGGCAGGGCCTGTGCCAGGAGCCAGACTGGGCGCCTGCTCCCTAAGTTATTTGCCAAAGCTTCCATCGCTGTGGCCAAGCTGTTTGGGCATCCAACGCCTGCCTCAGTGCTGCTGCCAACCGAAAATGTGTTGCCAAGGGACGGTCTTGTCGGAGCCGCCTCGGATTCTTGCCTCGGCTTCTCTTCCAAGGAACCGAGGAGTAAAGGACAGGGGGTTCTTTTCCTCCTCTTCCTCTTCCATTCCTCATTTTGGAGGATCGGGGCCCCCGGGCACTGTTTCAGAGACACACCCTGTTGGCCCCTCTGCACCCAATAAAACAGATTGCCACCATCCTCCTCCTTGGGTTGCCTCCAGGTTGGGGAGGGCGGCAAAGAGAAGGCCCCGATCCAGCAGCGGGCCGCGTTTTCCCACTAGTGACACAAGACTTCCAGTTTGGGGGTGTGGGGGGAGGGGAGACGGTCTCCACCAGGCTTCCTCATTCTCCCCCCCCCACCGCAAGGCTTTAGGAGAAATTGGGATGGGGTGGGTCCCCCAAATTGCCAAGCAGAGTCTGGCCATCCTCTAAGCACACTGTCTGCAAAGAGACCAGTTTGCAGAAAGAAGAACCGGCATCCCAGCTGGAGGGGACCGGCGGGTGTTTGAGGAGGAGCGGGGAGCTGACCTCCCTCCCAGGGCTGGTCTTTTGAGAGGCCAACACTTGCAAAATGTTGATTTTTGTTTTCTGCCAAGCAAGAGTAAAAAAGCCATAATTTGCTAGAGATCTTGCAGAGAGAGGAGCGGAGGGATGCTCGTGTGTGGGGAGGTACCTCTGTTTTCCATCTGCCCAGCCCCTGAGGCCCACAGCCCCATCACATCTCCACCCCATCTCTCTCACAGAGTGCTGGGGGGTCTCAGCAGCACCAGCAGGGCCCTCAATCGGAGTCCTGGATGGCCCAGCATAGCAGTTTTGCCTGCAGGGCTGTGCTACACCTGCCCATTTGGCCCCTGGGCTCACTCTGGAACTGCGGCGGGACCCTCCCCGCAGCCTGGGAAGCATCTGGCTACGTCCCTGTAGCCAGAGACAGAGCTGTGGCATCATCCACTGAGATCTGCTGGAGTCCTTTGGAGGTTTTGGCTATGGGGACAGAACCAGATGCTTCCACCACCCCCTGTTCTCCACCAGCCAAAGGATGCCTGGGGTTGGGGCTGGAGCAGCTCTGTGCCTGCGGGGGGGGGGGGCTTGGTCATTGCAGAGGGAGGGAAGAATACTAGCCTCTGCAATGACCAAAAAACTGTGCACAGTGGACTCCGGCCTGAGTGTGCCCCTTGCAGGAGGCCAGGGTATGTGTGTTGCTTTGGGGGTGCTGAGCTCCAGATCCAAGGAGGCAAAGAAGAGGGAAGGAGGTAGTGGGGAGAAGGTGGGGTGGCTGCTGAAGGGTCTTTCCAGGATGGGTTTAAAAACACACTCCTAGCCACTTGGTTCTAGTGGAGAGAATTGGGTAAAACCAGCAAGGGAAGGTGGTGGACAGAAATAGCCCTTTCTGTGGCTTTTGAAGCCTCAGGACGACAGGCTTGGTCTCCCTAGGGTTTGCTGATCCAAACAGATGCGGAGCTGCACTCACTCTGCCTGCGTAGGTGGAGGCCCACCTGGGCTGAAACAACCAGTGTCCAGTGAGGGCATCCAAATCCTTCTCACAGCACCACTAGATTGCTGGGGGAGTTGGGTTTTAGCCTGGGGAAGGGGCTTGCAGTGGGCCAATGGAGCAGCCTGGCAAGGAAATCCAGCTGGACACCGTGGCTGCCAGGTCACACGCCTCCCCCCATCTGCCAGTTTCTCCACGGTGATGCTCCTCCTCTTCATGTTTTATATCTGGTCTTGTTAAGCCCCAGCTGAACCTTCCAAATAAAGATACACACTGAACCAAAAAAATAGACAGTGACCCACGAAGCCATCTCCGTCTCAGGATGTTGGAAGTGGGGAATGGGGGTGGGGGGGTGAGAAACAGGGCTGGGCTGGAGGTAAAGGTAGTCGAGGGAGCGGGCTGGCCAGATCCAGAGGCCCAGGCATGTGGGGAAGAGGGAGGAGCAAGAGCTGCCAAGTCTGCATCTGTACTGCAGACTTCAAGCAGTTCCGTAGTGGTTACCTAGCTGCAAAGATACCTGGGAACTGAAGGTCTGGGTGAGGGGTCTGCAAGGAGAGCCAAGCTGGGGAGATGGTCTCTTCCCTTCGTGGCCAGCTTCGGCTGCAGAGAGATGCCCGTCTTAGCCCTGGCGCACGGCCGCCCCTTTCCTGGAATCCCTTGCATGGTGTTAGCCCTTCCCCTCGGCAAAACCCAGCCTGATCTGGGAAGATGCCAAAGGAGGGGGGGCGTGCCTGGGTGTGTGTGGCTGCTGCACAATCTCTCTTCCCCTCTTCCCAGGCCCTCTCTATCCGTGCCGTGTTGGCACCAAAGGGATGGTATGGTTATGGGGTTGCTCGACTGGCTCGTGTACCAATGTCACAATGGTAGATTTGAAAAGCCAGTCAGGTTTCCAGAGGACAGCAAGGACCCAGGGCGGGGGGGGAGTGTTTGTGAGAGGGAGGGAGGGAGGGAGGGAGGGAGGGAGGGAGGGAGAAGTTGGCAGTGAATGGGCCCTACCAGCAAAACGAGTGGCATTTGGGGAAGTGTGGAGTGGGGGAGATGTGTGACAGTGCCACTCTCCTCCACCCCTTCCGTCTCCTGGGAGCAATGCCCACAGCAGCACCCGTTGCCCGGGCGCTTTGCAGACTTTGCTTTTGGGCCGATTGCTCTCCTGGAACGGACTGTGCTCGGACCGCTCAGCTGAGCTAAATTTTGTGCCAGACAGGGCAATGGGGCGGTGAAAGGGAGAGCAGCCAAGTTCAACTGTGCCAATGATCAGAAGGCTTCCTCAAGAATAATCTGGCTAAAATGGGAGAAGTTGCATTGAAAACCCATGAACCTCTCTGTCTGGCAGAAGTGCATCCAGGGGTTCATCCTGGCCTGGGCAAGCGGTGTGACTCTGCTTCCCATTATCCCCATTGAGCCTGCCCAGTGATGAGAGATGATGGGGATTGTAGTGTAACCACACTCAAGATACCTACAGGGGTGCTTGAAGAACATGGGTCCTGGAGCAGAGGGGTGGGGTGATGAGAGGGCTTGGCTGTGAGAAATTACACAGAGACTTGTGCCTTTTTTGTAGAGGTGCTTTTGAGTTGAATTGTTCAAGTTTTATGGGGTCTCTTATCAATCCTAAAGGTGTGTGTGTGGGGAGTTAAACAAAGAAAAAGCAACAGGTGACATAACCAATAGTACAAATGCAAAACCATTCCAGCATTTAGCAGGAGTGGGGCAGCCACCATGATGAGCTAGCAGAAAGAAATTGCTTTTAATAAAGCCAGACCTTGCCAGCTCTGGATGGAGCTGGAGCATTAGTTGTGTCCCCCGAGGACAGCCTGTTGCCCCGTGTCTCCACGCTTGGGGTCTCCCTCCCTTTGGGGGCCACTTGGGGGAGCCCTTGGCCGGATGAGAGAGGTCTCCTTGGTCTGGATCTAGCCTTCGGGGCTCTTCTCCAGCCCTCGCCCATGCTGATGGCTCAAATGCATCTTCCCTGCTTGGCAGCGCTCCACCTCCAAGCAACGGGCCTGGCGGGCTGTCCCTGTGCCACCCGGCGTCCTGCTCGCAGCCTTGCCAGAGCCTCCTGCCCGAGCGTGAGGAGCCTTTGCTCTGACCCAGCACCCGCCGAGGACTCCCCCTCGGAGACCTCAGCAATAGCAAAGCTGGAGGTTTGGGCAGAGGCGTACCTTCCTTCCAGTCTGCCGAGTGTTTCATCCACGTGGTCCTAACCCGCCTAACAGGCCGGAAAGGTAGGCCAGTGTCACTCACTCTCTCCCCCGCTTTGCAGGGCGTGGGGTGTTGCAGCGGCACCCAGAGGGCCAGGAAGCCAAAGGGCCAAATTGGAACAGACCTCAGGCTCTGGTGGTGGTTTTACTAACGAGCAGCTTCCCTCCTTTCCTTCCCTTTCCCAGGCCACCTCCGTGTGGGCAGAGATGCTCTGTGCATGGCTCAGCTGTGATTTAATTAGTCTGCAAAGGCCTCTTTCGCTGTCCATGTTATCCTCATAAGCAAATGAGCAGAGGCCCGCAGGTGAGGCCTCTTTCCAGGCCCTTTTCCAGAAGCCTCCCCAGCACATCTTTGTGCGACATTTAGGATCTGACTGGAAGAAGACTCCTGCGTAGCTTGGGATCTTTGCGCTTTCCAGAGTGGGGCGAAGGCAGAGAAGGATGCTCAGGGAGTCACACTCAGCATCAGGACCACCCTGCTGCTCCCCCAAACCACATGAAGTGACCCACGGAAAGGTCCATGCTCCACTGCACGGGGCCTGGCAGCCAACCTCTTAGGAAGGATGATGGGAGCTGCAGCCAGCTTGCCCCCACCGCCCCACCGTCTACAGCTCTGTGCAGGATTCCTCCGTGGGCTTGAGTGGGGCTGTGCCCCCTTACGCTCTTCCCATCACCGGCTCCTTGGCTCCTTCCCGTGACGAGAGGGGAGGAGGAAATTGCTCCCTGTCAGGAGAAGCAGCCAAGGATGAGCTGCGGTGAGGGAAGGAACCAGCAGCAAAAGGAGAAGATGGTGAACTCGTGCTAGTGGTGAGCTGTTCCTGTGAGGAAGGCCAGCCCGCAAGGGGGAGGCCGTGTGACAGCCTTGTGGAAAGTGCTCCCATCCGCTACGCAGTGAGTTGGTGGAACTCTCTGCCTCGTGGTGGAGCCTCCATCTTGGGAGGCAGGGCATAGCTCAGTGCCAGAGCCTCTGCCCCCTGGCTCCTTCTCATCTTCCCGGCTGCAGGCCTCTTTTTTGACCACTGGGAACAGAATGTGGGACTGGGCAGAACTTTGGGTTTGATCTAGGGAAGCAATTTGTAAGACAGAAGATGTAGGAAGTCAGAGGAGTGAGCCTGTGGTTATTTGCCAAGAGCTCCTGACTAAATTTCTAAACCACGAGAGGTTGGCTCCAAAAACTACACCTTCTTCAATAAAGCCGCCCGGGGTGGAGGAAACTGCGCTTCGCCCGTCTAGCGGCTCCCAGGCCAGGGCCCCCCAGGGCCACCCCTCGCTCCGCCACGCCCCCTGCCGGCGGGCTCCTCCGAAGGCGCCCCGGAGCTCAGGGGAGGGAAGCCGGGGAAAGGAGGCGCTCCGGCGGCAGTCGCCCCACCTTCGCCCCCGGCCCCCGGACGAAGGCCTGGCGGGGAGGCGGGCCTGGGCCCCCGTGGCAGGAGGAAGGGGCCAGGCGTGGCTGCAGGGCAGCTCCCATCTTCCCCCTCCGCCCTGCTCTGGTGGGGCGGCATCGGGGGAGGGCCGTGCGCTTCCCCGCCTCGCTTTTGCTCGGGGGCCGAGGAAGGGGGCTGCCCCCTCCCGCCCGCCCTCCCTCCCCCGCCCTGCTGCTCTGCAAAGGCGCGCGCACGGGCCGGGGGGGACCTTTCCCCGCGCCCAACGTGGCCCGGGCGAGGCTGTGCGGGGGGCGGCGGGGGCCGGGCCGGGGAGGGGGGCTGGTCCCGCGGTAAGGGAGAGGGGCTGCCTTCAGGCGCTCCTTGGCCCCACCCCTCCCTCGGGGGACGAGGGAGGGGAGGGGAGGGGAGGGGAGGGGAGGGGAGGGGAGCTCCCCCGCATCCTCCTGGCCGGGCTGGTGCCGCAAAGCTCCTGCGCGTTGCCAGGCGACAACCCAGGCCGGGGACCAATCCCGCGCGCCCGCATCTCCCTCGCGCCCCCCGCCCCGCCGGCCAATCCCCCTCCCCCTCCCGGTCCCCCGCGTGGCTCCGGAGAGCCCCGGCCCGCGCCCCCGCCGCAGAGGCTGCCCGGGCAGAACCGACCCCCCCCGCGCCCCGGGGGAGTCTAGTGTCAGAGGACATTTTGTAAGCGAGCCAGAGGGGGGGGGAGGAGGAGGACAAGCCGCCTCCCTCCGCCGCCGTGGTAGGTCCCTGCCCCGCTGTCTTTGGGCACCGGCTCAGGTGGCTTCCAGGCAAAGAAGCAAAGGACAGCAAAGTGGGGAAAGGGGGACAAATGCCTGGGGGAGGAGAGCCTCTGCCTGCAGCGGCAGTCTACCCCAAAGTGGTAGGCGCTGGAGACAGCCCACGGGGGGGGCTGTCCCTTCTCTGCGCAACATCTGCTGCAAAGCCAAGAGGGCGGCTGTTTTCTCCCAGCACTGCAGGCCTGGCCCCGAATGCACTTCTGCCTCAGCTCCCCTGGGCCCCCTCCTTCTCCCCTGCCAGCCGCTCTTTTGCCAGCCAGGCGAAGGGCATCTGGTGCCCGCCGCTGAGTCACGCAGAAGCTCTGCAGGGAAGCTGGGCCACTCCCCCTCCCCCTCGGGCTACCAGAGTGCAGCACAGCCCTGGCAGGCTGGAGGCCGGCCACTCTCACGCCTGGCGCTGGCTGGGGCGAGAGACACATTCCCCCCAGCAAACAAGACCCCTCCATCTGCCCAACACTGTTTGCATCTCCTTGCGCAATAACTCCCCCAAACCCACCAGGCCTTTGAAGTTACTGCTTGCACAAAACACACGTTGTTCTAAAAACGATTATAATACTGATTAAAAATTAAAGAGTAGCAATTTAAAAAAAAGCAATGCAAAACAAAAACAAGGCCTTGGGCCTCCTTTCCTCTTTCTCCCTTTGCTGGAGCTGGCAGAATTGCCTTGAGCATCAGAGGGGATCCCAGCAGCCCTTCCGTCTGGAGGGAAAGTGGGCTGCAGAGAGGCAGCCCAAAGAGGTTGGGCCTCAAAGCTTGGGTGTGGGTGTGGATTCCCACAACTATGTGGCCCCCTGACCTCATGAGCTGCTGGTCTCCCTTGCCAATGTGTGGCTCCTCAGAGCTTCCCTTGAGAGTCTGGGTGGGAATAGCCCAGCCCTCCAGATGTGGCAGGACTGCAGCCCCAATCGGCCCCACGGCCAGTGCTGAGGAGTGCTGGGCACTGCAGTGCAGCAACGTCTGGAGGACGGCAGGCTGTCTGCCTCAGGTAAAACCAAACCTCCCCTCCCCTCCAAGCACCTTGTGGCATCTCCACAGTTTGTCCACATTCTGTGATTGGTACTTCTGAATGCAAATGGCCAGACAAAAAGGGTGGGAACAGCTAGGCATGTTGGCGCTCGGCCTGGAAGTTTGTGGACCACAGGATAGTTGAAGGAAGTGGGGAGCCTCGGGTGGGACCCTCTAGCTCCCATTGGACGCCCCCTTCCTCTCCGAGGGAGCCTCTCTGCTCCCCTTTTGAAGATTCCCGTGTGCCACTGGCACCGCATGGCTCCTCCGTTCCGCCTGAGGACAGCAAAGAGGTGCAAGCGCCTCTGCCTTGGTTACGGGAAGAGAACGGGCCAAGCAGGGCCCGGTGGGGGCCAATCCCAGTCTTTCTTCAGCCCCTGCCTGTTGCAGGCTCTGTGAGCCAGAGTCCATGGTCCTCCTACTGGTCCATGATGAGGAAGAGCAAGAGCAGGAGACCAATGGGCAGGAAGACCAGCAGGAGGCTGAGGCTCTCGGCGGCCAGCAGGGCCAGCAGGGCCAGGCGGTAGGCCCAGCGGCAACGGCCCTCCAGCTGGGTCAGGCCCTGGATCAGGCGGGGTGGGTAGCGGAGGCAGGGCAGGAAGCCAATCATGCGGGTGGTGTGGAAACGGACCTGGAAGTGGTGCTCCAGGCCGCCCCAGAAGCCCGGACGGCGGGCGGGCAGCGGTCTGAAGAAGAGGGGCATCGGGGTCCCCGCAGCCGGGTCTGAGGCAGCCCCCAGCAGGAGCAGCTCCTCCTGCAGCCGGCAAATCTCCCACTCCATCATGGGCGTCTTCTGGCGGCAGATGGGGCAGCACACCCGGCCAATGTCAGCGGCGCTGCCTGTCTCCATGATGGCCTGCAGGCACTGGCCACAGAGGATGTGGCCACAGTTCAGGGGGTCGGGTGGTGCACGTCCTGGTCGTAGATCTCTGTGCAGATTGGGCACTCCGGCTCCTCGAGGGGGTCCTCGGCTTGAATGCAACAGGATTGGACTTCGGCCGCTTTCTCTTTGGCCTCTTCCACTTCCAGTTCCCCTTGGAGGCCTTTGTCTTGGGCCCGATCCTCCCAGAAGCCAACTGGTGGCCCTGCTCCCGCACCCTCCCCGAAGAGAAGCTCCTGCCCTGTTTCTGTGCTGGAGCGCTTCCTCTCCCCTGCCATGGACCCAGGAGAGTCCCTGCCACCATCCTCTTCTTTGGCTCCAGGCAGGAGGCCTCCCAGTTCAGGAGGAGCAGGGACTGTGGAACTGGCAGGGTGCCCCGAGGAGGATTCACCTCCCTCCTCCTCTGCCCTCCAGTTGTGGTCCTGGCCCTCCTCTGGCGTGCACTCTGCCGCAACGGTCCCCTCTTCCATGTTGGATTCCCTTGGGCATGTAAGGCAGCTCACTGCTGGCACACCCAGTCCCGCCTGGCCCTGCTCCGCCTCCTTGCCCTCCTCCGTGGCTGCCTTGCAGGGCTGTTCCCCCTCCAACCTGGTGTCCTGGCTCGGAGGGGCCACAAGACTGACATCCCCTGACTCCTCCAAACAGGGCCCAAGAATGAGTTCTGCCATCAGACCCCCCCTGCCTTCAGAGTCAGAGGGATCCATTCCTATTCCCATCTCAGTGGCCCCGGCCACCAGAGAGCCAGCCGCCTTGGCTCCGCGTGCCCGTGCCGTTCCAGCCCAATAAGCAGCTGCTCCACGCGAGGGAGGCTGCAGCTGGTTGGCAACACCCTCCCATCTCTCCCTGTTTGGGAATTCTACCAAGAGTCCATGGGAGAAGCCGAGTTCAAATTCCAGAAGCTCACAAAGGCCCGGATTCCAGAAGGCTCTTGCCCCAGTGGAGAGACCAGCTGTGGGTGTCACCGGCTGCCAGGTAGTCTTCCTTCCTCACTCCCTGCTCTGGGCTGCGGGCTCTCTGGCTTGCTTCTCTGTACCTGCCCAGGCCCGGCGGCAGACCGAATATGACTGCCAGCTCAGAGGGAGGGAAGGAGGTTGGTTGCAGCAAGGCGGAGTCAGGTTTGTCAACTTCCAAGGAGGCAGAGGGCAAATCAGAGGAGAGCAGCTTCCCTTGGCCAGGTGGGGCGGGGCCGCCTGGCCAGGTGAGGCCCCCCATCCTCCTCCTCGTCATTCAGCCAAACAAACCTTCAGGCAGAGAGGCCCTTTCTTGTGCCAGGCACGGCTTCCTGACCGTGGTCTATGGGCAAAACAAGCATTGTTCACATGAAGATACAGATCGCCTCTCTTCTGTTGCAGAGCCTGAGCCTCTGCTTAAAAAATGGATGAGTGTCATTTCGCTTGGAAAAAAATCCAAAGACGGAGAGTAAAAGCACTTCAGGTCTCTTGAGATGCAGCCCTCCGTGTGGTGGTTTCCATGCCAGAAACTTCGGGAAGGAGGGGACCTTCTAGAAAGGTCCAGTCCTGCTCCAGCCAGGAGACGTCCCCCCTCCCTCAAAGGTCTCCAGGGGCAAAAACAGAGCACCCCTGGGCCCCTCTCGCTTGCGTTGGACAAGTCTCATGAAGGTCAGAGAGACAGGAACTGTCTTCAAATTTTTTCTAGGGAGGGGCAGAGAAAGAATTTGCTTGCTATGAAAGGCAATGACTGAGGGAAAATACAGAGTTTTAATTAAACTAGCAATTTTTGTTAACCAATCCCCAGCAACTGGAGCTCAAAGGTGGAATACTTCTGAACCTGGAGGTATCATTTGTGTGTTACTGATGATGTTTTTTGAACACAGTCCTCTTTCCAAAAAATGCAAACAACTCTTTCCAAATAATGCAAACAGCAAACTAATTCAAGCAATTTCCTGTTCTTCCCCATTTCTTTGTAATTCTGGGCTTCCAGATTCCCTTCTCTGCTGTTGCTGCCTCTCTGGAGTCCACAGTGAGAAAACAACAGGTTCTAAAAACAACAGTGTGTGAGTAATAGCTAAATGGAGTCTCCAGGTTTAAAGACAGTCCACTCTCAGCTGCAACCGCTAAGGACCAGAATCAAAAGAAGAGGCAGAGGGTGGCTTTCTCCTTTGGCTAGCGGATCTCCAGAGACCTTTCCCCATGAGAGGAAGGGAAACCAAAAGACCTTTAATCTCACCCAGCCAGGAACTCTGGTTCTCCCTTGAGGGGTCCTTGCAACCTGTCTCTGACCCAGCGAGCCCGGCTCTTCTGACCCATTTGTTCCACTTCCCAGGCAGGAAGGGTGGTCAGGTGCCTTCTGACTCACTGCCCTGGCCTAGAAGAAGCTAGCAGGAGGAGGAGGAGGAGGAGGAGGAGGAGGAGGAAGTGCCCCGGCTGGAATGAAAGCGAGCTGGTCGGTCAAGAGAGGAGGAGAGGGTGCTTTGAGGTCAGGCAAAAGCGGTGCCACAGAACACCACTCTTTTCCTCATGTACTGCTGCTTGGCTCTGCACCTCTTGCAAGTTTTGGGCTTGCCGTGAGGCTGGTGGGATACTGGTGCTGTGGCCCTCATGGCCCCTGACCATGTGACGGGAGGCTGCTGGATTTGGAAAGGGGATCTGGGGAAGAAGAGAAAGGCATTCTCTCCCCACAAAACCAAAATTCAGGAGCCAGACAAAAGGTGCCAGCCCAGATTTATTGGTCCCAACCAGGGTCTGATACCCTGTGTTTGCCCCTTCTGCTCCTCCCTCCATCCACCTGAGGCTCCATGAGAACTGCTCAAGACCAGGTCTCGGTCTGGAAGCGGCCGGTGCGTTCCAGGTGGGCCAGGTACTCCTCAGCTTCTGGCCCAGAGAGGCCTCCTTCTGACTGGAAGACGAACTTCAGGGCCTCGGCCACCCCCTCGGGCATCTGCTTGGCGTTCCTAGAAGAGATGGGGGTGGGGGCTTGTGACTGGGTGGGAGAACCAAGGCTGCTAAATAGCTGAGAGCCAGCAGGGTTGGAAAGGGGGTAGGAGGGGTGGGCCTGGACCAGGAAGTCCTATGTTCAGATCCTGCCCAGCCATGGAGCTCTCTGGATGCCATGGGGCCTCTCTGTCTCTCATTCTCTCAGACTAACCTACCTTATAGGGTTAATGGGTGAGAAACACATAGCCACCTTGACTTCCTCTGAGGAAGGGCAAGTTAGAAACCAAACTGACATGCATTTGAAACTGAAGTTGTTTGAACTAGAAATATATATAACATTTTAACACACTGAAACTATGTGCACACCAAAGTGCTGGGGTCTGGGATCATAAAGAGGAGAACAGGAAGGAAGGAATTTGCAGTGAGGTTGCCTGGTCTGTCTGGTATGAAAAGAGAGGAAGGAGGAAGGGGAAACCAGGGGTCCTGTGACACCCTCAAGGCTGACCCACTAATTTTCCGGGCTACGGACCCCTTCATGCGATGGAACACACCAGCCATCTTTTCTTTCTTTGCTCTTACTTTTGTAACTCAATTGGAGAAATTTGCTTTAAGAAAGAAAAGGAATAAGCAAAGCTGTGAAATTGAGGCATGGAGAGGGCTGTCCCTTGGGTGAAGCCTCCACGGGGCACAAAGTCACCAGCGCTGTGACCACTTTGTCTAATTTGGCTCTGAAGTTTTCATTCCTCCCCTTTCCAGCCCAGAAGCAGCTGCTGCCTGAGCAAACTCTGTGACACTCACTTGTGGCTTCTCCCACGAGGGCTGATGGTGCCTCCAGAAATGTGGAAGAACCGGTTTGGCCCAGAAAACCGGCTCTTGCCATGCAGGAAGACAGATGGAGATTTCCTCCAGAAGTCCTTATGGATTACAACATCACAACAAGCACACCCATGACAAGAACAGCCTGTGGCCTCCACCGGAACTAGCCACTGCTGCCTTGGTGTGTCCTGATAGTAGGGGGGCAATGCATTTGCCCAAGCCTGAGGGGCTTCCCTGCCAGGGGGCAGGAGAGGATTTGAGGCAAGTGGCCACAGTCCAAAGGAGCCTAAGGAGAGCAGGCCAAAAGGCCTTGATCCACAGGCCTCTGGGGCTTTGGCTGGGCCCCAGAAGGATAGAGACCCCTTCTGCTGATGAGGGAAGCTCGAGAGAAAGGGCTGCCCAGAGGACCTCCCCGAGAACCTATGGGAAGATTTCCTTCTCCCCCAGCTATGGTGTGCATGATGACATTGGGGGGCTTTGGGTGACCAAATCTCAGGGACCCTGCAGGCTGGGGGACTTACACCTGGCCATTCAATTTAGATTAGAGAGGAGGAGGTCTTCAGCTCTTTGGCATTTCTTGGCACTCACCCGGCCAGGTAGATGTGGGCACCCTGACGTCTCACCAGGTCCCACACGAGCTCCTTGTTCTCCCTGAGCCGGTGCTGGACGTAAACCTTTTCCTCCTGGGGGGCACAGCATCAGAAGGGTCATAAAGAGGAATGAGGGCCTCCCCTGATTGCCCTGGCGCAAATGGCCAGAGAGCAGAGGGCAGGTTGCACCAACCCACACCAAAAGGAGGATCAGGATGGGCTCACAGACACATCCTCTCCCCACCCCAACACCAGAAGAATTCCTAAACGGCAAGAGGAACCCAGAAGGATCGGAGGCAGAGCCCCTCTTATCCAACGCAGGCTCTCACCTCAAAATTCTCCTCTGAGGACAGACTTTTGCCTGCCTGCTCTTTCCAACCCATGGGGGGCATTTTGTTAACCTCTAATGCCTCCTCCCCCTTTGCTCCTAAGTGAAAAAGGCTCCCATCAGCCTGGGCCGCCCCCCGACCCAGGGAGATCCAGCCAGCAGGTGCAGGCACAAACACGCGCCCATGTCTAAGAAGGCTGGGACTTGCAGACTCAGCTCCTGACTCAACCAGGAAGGAGGTCAGAAAGGGAGGAGGCAGGAATCCAAATGCATTCCTGGAGCAAGGAGGACAACTGCATGGCTCAAGCACACGTTCCCCTCCACTGTCTCAGACGCAAGCAGCTGCCGGAAGGAAGCTGGGTGTGAGCAAGAGGCCCCAGCCTGTAATTGCCTCGTTGACGGCCCTCTCCCTCCCACACAGCTTCCTGTGTCTCCCATCAAGAGCTGACGGGAGTATCCAGGACTCCCATAAGCAGGAGGCCACAAGCTAAGGTTAAAGATCGCTGGAAATCTTATCCTGAAAACAGCCCCTCTCAAAACCGGATGTGGCTTTCTATGCACACCTCCAAACCCTTGAGAACTGGGCGCTGCCTTCAGGGAACGGAGAGCAAGAGGGCTTTTCAGGAGTTGGAACCTGAGGCCAGGGCCTCACTGCCGTTCTCCTGCCCCCCTCCCCAGGGCAACAGCTTTGATTACCCCTCTCGCAGGGAGAACCGGAGGGTGTTGCACCAGGGAAAGGGCTGCACTTGGAGAGGCAGAATCACATGCACGCAGAGGCTCAAGGTCAGGCAGGGCACTGCCTGGCTCTGCAGAGGGTAAACAAGAGGGACCCAGCCGTGCCAGCCAGAGCAGGACGGGACCAGAAGGAAGGGGAAGGCTGAAAACTGCCAGCAGTGCCATGGGCCAGCGTGGTGCCCATCCTTGCTCTGCACTGTGGCAGCAGGCACACTCAGGCCTGGCTTTGCTCCACTGCATTCAGGGGGAGGGGGCTGCCAGGCCAGGAGGAAGCCCTGGAGAGGGAAGACTAAAAGGGGAGCCTCTCTCCAGCACTCCTTTCTCAGACCCATGAGAATCCCGTGGCCTAGTCGTGTCCAGGTTGCAGCACTCTTTGGCCCACAGCAAAGGCGAGAGGCCGCAGGGCCGCAGGAGACCACTCTGACTGGTGGAAAACCCTACGGGGCAGCAAGGGTTGGAGGGAAGGACAGAGATCTCTGCCCACCCACCGGCCACACTTTCTATCTCTCCTGGCCCTCAGTGACCAGTATCAGTTGGAGATGCCTGTGCTCGGGTCCTAGATCCAGGGAGGAACCCCATGACCCCGCAGACCCTGACACCTGGAACTGACCTGGTCCTGGGAGAAGGCCACAAAGAGCACCAGGGACCCCCTCTCCACCAGCTCCTCCCATTCTGCCTGGCAGTAAAAATCTTTGGCTTTCTGTCGACAGCCAAAGAACAGAAGGTTCCCTGAAAGGAGAGGAAATGGGGTGAGATCAGGGGCCATTGTGACACCAAGCCCCAGCAGGCAGGAAGGGAGCAAATTTTTAGTAGATGCAGTGGTGAGGACAGACTAGGGCTAGGGTTGATTTTAAAAGCTTTTGTGATGGCGTTGTGTTACTGCGGCAGCCCCTTCCCTCACCACATAAAAAAAACCCCCAGGGTTCCAAAAGGGCCAGTGGGGCACTGTGCCACCTCCCTTGCCCCCGGATCTCCCCATGGGCAGCACTCCCAATGAAAACAGATGCAGCCAGAGATTAACTTATGGTTTGTAGAAAGACATGCTTCCATTAAAGTAAGGCCTGAAAATAGCTTTCAAGGAGGATTACTATTCTTGGAGGTTTCCCGGAGTAGCAATTCTCCTTGTTTTTTCTTTTCCTTTATGCCCATCCCTCTGTCTGTCTGTCTCTTTCTCTCTCTCTCTTTCTCTCTCTCTCCCTCCCTCCCTCTCACCCCTACATGTCAGGTGGCAGGAGTTGGGGCTGAGGGCGGCCAAACCATGTAAGGTATTCAAGCAGAGACTGACAAGCTGGGGAAGATTCTCCCACCCAACTGCCATTCTTGAAATATGTGCAATAAAGTCCAGACTTATCAAGGGTGCCCTGCTGTGAAAATCACTGGTCAGACAGCACAGTGCACTTCACTGCCCCTCAATTAACTCTAGTGCGGTCTTGAACATAGCTGACGCCGCTGTTTCTCCACTGCCCCTCCACTCCTCAGCAGGCCTGTAGAAGAAGACCTTCCTCAAACCAGAGAATCACCTTGTTTGCCTTGGGCAACTCGCTCCTGGATTGCCGCTCGGAAGGGAGCCACCCCTGTGCCAGGCCCGATGAGGATCACAGGCGTCTCTGGTTTAGCTGGGAATTTCATCCCTCCTTTCTTCACCCAGAGAGGAACCCGTATGGCCTCTGGAAAACACAGAGCTTGTGTGAATCAGAAGTGCATGAGAGGGAAGGGAATCTAAAAAGCCATGGAGTGCTTCTCACCCATCTCCCACTGACTGATCTTTGTGTATGGAAGGGACCCCCTGTTCTCTATCTCCCGCCCAGGGCCAACGGACACATTTTTAGCATTCCACTTCTTGGGAGGGTTATTTTGGGCTTGAGAGGCATGAAGCTTCCTGTGACCAATGGGATGAACCTCTCAGAGCAGCTCCCCTCCCCCTGGTCCCAGCCATCGTCCTCCTCCTCCGCATCACAGCCCCTCTCTTCACACTTCTCCCTGGATGTTTTTCAGCCACCCTTGACATTACAGGCATACCGCAATCAACCCGGCTGCCAACAGAGCAGCTCCTTTTTATACCCAAGCAACTTTTTCTCCTTGTTCTCTATCTGCCTGGATGTTTTTTTTAGCAGCACTAAAACTGGGAGGATGCTGGGCGGGGGCTGCAAAAACACAGTTTTTCAGTGTTGCAACCCACCAATGCAGTAAAGCCTGAACTGGCAAGAGCAAAGTCTGCTCCGGCCAATCTCGTTATCAAGCAATAGCAGGGGTGAAGAAGGGTTGAATGAGCCCCACTTTCTTCATCCACATGGAAGGTCTATCCGGCAGCATGGCCTACCCCCCACCCATTGTAGCACCCCCAATTTACCATCCTTTGGGTCCAGGGAGGCCAGCCACGTGGAGCAGAGGCCACGTCGGGGCTTACAAGGAAGGTCTTGTAGCGCACCACTGCCAGGAGGATCTCAATGAGGTTGGGGCGGACCTGCAAAAGACCAGCAACTGAACATGCACACGGTGGGGATTCTGGCTGAGGCAACTCAAGCCCAAAGCTCGGTAAAATGGCCAGGGGATTCTGGGAGATGTAGTCCTCATCATTTCCCCAAAACTGAGACTCAAGAGGCTTACAAATCAAAATGAGTCCAATGTAGTTGCAGTTGTTTTTGTTGTTAGGTGCCTTCAAGCCAACTCCCACTTATGGCAACCCTCTCCTTGGCCAGATGCATTCAGAAGGTATTCACCACCACTGCCTTCCTCTGAGGCTGAGAGAGCATGACTTGCCGAAGGCCACCCGCTGGGTTTCCATGGCTGAGCAGCGACTGGAACCCTGGTCTCCCAGAGGAATCCCAGCCCAACACCCAAACCACAGTCATGCTGACTCTCCTACAATATATGTACGCAAACATACAGAAGATCAATATAGAACTGAACTATTAACAATACTGTAACAATCTAAAACATGCAGTTTAAAAGTACAATAAATAAATACAATACAATACAAAATGCCTTCAATCTCCCCAAGTTCTCTTTGAGTGTCACAGGCAGGGACCTAAAGAGGGGATCCTCCCTTTTTGATTTAGGGCTCACTCCCTAAAATGTAGGCTGGGCCACCCTTGAGGCATGGAGTTGTGCAGAGAGGTGCCTTCCCACAGCTCCCTCGCTGCATCCATCCGCCCGCACTCAAAGGTAGCCCTTGAATTCAGCCCCAGAAAGGTGGAAAAAGCATCCCTGTTGCTGGTTGCTCTATGGGTCCAGCTGTAGCTCTGTGGACTCTGATGGCTGCTAAGGACTCGTGGGAGTGTGTTGCCCATCCAGTGCCACCTGCTGGACTGATGCAGGAGCACTTGCCAAGCAAGAAATGTTGTGCTCCCAAAACGGACACATTTCTCTTCCCACTGATTGCTTCTATTCTTTATTAGAAAAAAAAAACTTTCAAAACTACACTCTCACAGCCAGGGCTCGTTGGCCTGCATCCTTGCCCCAGACAGATGCTAAACAATCCACTGTTCCTTACCAGCATTGAGGAAGCAATTGAGAAGGCACGGGGTCTGATCCGTGGAATGAGGTCTAGCAGATAATCACATGGGATGGCACAGGTCGTGTGAGGAAAGTCACCAAGGACCTTGGACAAGGAAGGTAAAAACAAATTTGGACCAGCAAAGCCAGATGCGTAAAACAGTGATGGAATTCAAGCTCTAACGCTCTTATTGCAAATAAGAGAAAAAGATGCATGCAAGTCATGGACCGCAGTTCTTTTTGGAGCAGAATTTTGCTGTTTTCTTTCACAGCAGAACCCTGCTGCTCTCAGGCCAAATAAAAAGGATGCTCACAAAGCCTTCCGGGCAGCAGACCACCTCCCTGCATGACACTCAGGGTGCGAGGTAAGGGAGAGACCCCTGGCACAGACTGCCCTACCTCCAGCGTGGTCCTGCGTGGGCGGTTGCAGTAGGCGTAGAGATCCTCCTGGCCCTGGGCGGAGCTGAACTCCTGCAGCTTCTCTCGCTCCAACTCATTGGTAGAGAAATGGGAGAGAAGCTCAAAAAAAGACCGTCGGGGGACACAGGTGATGTCCAGATAGTGGGTCACTAGGTGTTGGACGGTACATGGCTGGGGCAGGTGGGCAGGAAGGGAAGTGCCTGGGGGAAGAAGAGGCAGCCCCCCCAGCAAAGTGGTGAGGGGGCAGAAGATTCAGGGAACCTTCCAGGCAGCTTGAAAAGGCAGCCCTGACCACATGGGACAAGGCATTTGCACAAAAAGGAGGGGCAAAAAAAGAGACAAAGGAACTCCTTGACAGAAGATGGCAGAAAGCCCTCCTCTCTCCCCACCCCGAGGAATGCTGACATGAAGCCTGCTGAGACAAGCCCAGGCCCTCTCTTAGAACAGGACAGAGCACTCCCCCTCCCCTGCCCATCCCTCAAATGATGGATTCAGTCCTCTGGCCCATCATACAGACTTAAGCAATTGAACTGGTCAAAGAAAACTGACTGGGCTGAATTTAACACCAAGATGTCTTTAACTGTGCAGCCACCACACAGGAAAAAAAAAACAATGAATAAAATAAAATGATAAATAAAGTACCCATGGTAGAAGGACTTGGAAGGGGGAACCTTGGCTTCCAGAGGCTGATGCTCTTTTGGGGCAGCCAGACCCCCAAAGTTGCTGTTCTGTGGCTCTGCCCCAACTTTCTTCTCTGAGCTGTCCTGCTCTTTCTGGCTGACTCTGGCCAACAAGAGCTCCCTTTGAGCACAATCTTGCACACAAGGAGAGGCTGACTTGGGAGGGCAAGGGGGTTTTGCCAGACACTCAGTGCCCACCTTGCAATTCAGGCTGCAGAGACCACCCTCTTGGGGAGCTCTTTGGTACCTGGTTCAGTCGGCCTCAGGAGAAAGTGCCTGTCAGGATCCAAACGCAGGAGACTGCAGAAGAGCTGCACCTCCTCGGGAGCATTGTGGGGCTGGATCATGACCACATCGCCAGCTGCATACCTGCCAGAGAAGGAGGGACTCTTCTCACAGAGGGGCTGGTGTCTCTTTGGCTCCCTGTTTTGTTCTCATGGAAGGGGGCACGGAGACCTCCTTGAGCAAGGCAGGGTGGCCCCCTGCTGCCGCCACTGTGCTCTTCCTTCTCATTGTAACTATTATGACCTTACAATCTATCTTTTTCCTACCTATGCAAAGTTAAAACGAGTGCAGATAATGTTCCATGCAATTTAGACATACAAAACACCCACTAAAGCCAGCAGCAACAGCAAACACGGTACAGACAGTCCAGTGCCTTATTCAAAACCCTTTCTTTAGCACTCAGTTCTCAAAGGGCTGCCAAAGAAAAAGAGCCCCTCCTTGCCTCTGGAGCAGTGGTTCTCAACCTGTGGGTCCCCAGATGTTTGTGAACTTCAGTTCCCAGAAGCCCCAGCCACTATGGTCAATGCTCAGGGCTTCTGGGAGCTGAAGTCCATGAACATCTGGGGACCCACAGGTTGAGAACCACTGCTCTGGAGGCAGCTGAAGAAGACAGGCAGCTGCCATACCCCAGGCCAGACCCACCCTCTACCCCCTCTCACTCTCAGCGGCTGCCCAGGGCTCCAGGGAGGCAGAAGGGATTCTGCAGGATCCAAGAAGCCTTTTTAGTGAGAATAGAATGGAGCTGGGGATCCTCTCTGTCCAAAGCATGGGCTCTGCCCACTGAGCTATACTCCCTTGTGATTAGAACCTGCCCTCCTCTTATCTCGTTACAGCGATCACTTAGAGGGTAGCCAAAACACAACAGAGAGAGATGGGCCAAGGAAGCTCACTCAATTCCAGAGCCAGTGATGTCCAACTCAATGAGACGGACATCTTGGAAATGCAATTCATGTGTCACGCGGCGATTGGACACCATTTGGGCAGCAAAAGGATGCAGCTCTGAGGGGATCTCCCGAGAGGGCGGGCTCTGCTGGAGGGAGCTTTCGCGGAGGCCACTGTTGTCCTCTTCTTCCAGAAATTGGAAGGTGAATTTGGGTGGTAAACTGTAGGAAAGAAAGGAGGCAGCAAAATGCCAGTCAGCAGGCAGCCGTTTGTGCTGGTGGGCATCCTTTTTCTTTGGGTTCCCGGGCTGTACTGAGTTACCCTGAGAGCTTTTCTTTCAATCAAAGAAGAGATATAAATTGCTTAAATAAAACAGGAGCAAAGAAAAACAACAACAACAACAGTGCTAGTTGAGATTGTTAATCTTCCGACCAGCCACTGGTCATGTTGGCTGGGAATGATGGGAAGTACAGTCTAGCACATCTTCAGGGCACCAGGCAGGGAGGGTTACATTAGCCTAAACGTATTTGGGGGCTGAGCTTCCACTTCAAAGTAAAACTCAAAGCATTTAATTCTGCCTCATAGCAACTTATATTCTACTCCTCACTTCTATTTTTCCTTTTCACTTACATGACTTCTGGACTGATGATCTGGAGGCCGGGAGGAAGGGGATACAGAGCTAAGATCTTGTTCCACAGATCCAGCAGCCAAGGGTCAATAACCGCATCCGGGCTACAAACATTAGAAAGAGAGCTGTCTAGGACTGTTTCAAACCAAAAACAGGATCCTAAGTGGAATCGTCAGAGGAAGAGGCCTGGCGTGTCTCAGCATTGCCAAGATCAAATGGAGGCCAGTCTCCCTCCCCCACCACCGCCACCCCGGGGCTCTCTGCCTCCCCCCACCTCTTACCCCAAGTCGTGCTGGTCGTCCCCCAGGGCCACGGGCATCAGGGGGTTGCCGCCCAGCTGCAGAAGCCGCTTGTGCAGCTTCTTGGCCACGAAGTTGAACCTGAGCAGAAAAGCCATTGAGACACAGCCAGGCAGCAGCACAGAAGGCGAGGTTCCCAAGGGCTCCCTGAATCCCAGGCTGGGCAGCAGAGGCTCCCCGCCACCCTCTCACAGCCAGCGGCACAGTGGGCAAAATTCAAGAGCACAACTCAGTTGGAAGAGGCCTTTTTTTAAAAAAAACATTCTTGGTGGGATAGACTGAGACATCAGTGTAAGCGCGCCATTTCAGGTGAAGCACAGGGTTGGACTGGGGTCCAGAATCAGAGTAGGGTTTTGCCTGCTGCCCCTGAGCCGTGGGGGGAGGGTGCCACAAATGGCACTTACTTGGGATACGAGGAATCTCCAAGCCCCAGGACTGCATAATCCATGTGGCACAGGGAACTGGGAGGCAGGCTCTTCCGGAATATGAACCGCCAGAAATTCTAGAGACAAGCAACCAAGAAGGTGGGTGTGAGACTGCAGCTTATGCTCAGGAAACCCGGTGGGGACCGCGCCCCTGGCGCCTTGCCCCCTTTCTGCCTCGCTGACTCCGGGGCCAAGAGGGACCAGACCAACAGGGGAAACGGAGGAGGGGCTGAGTGACAGAGCCCCCGCCTCGTGCCTGTGCGCGCGCGCACACCCCCCTCCTTCACGGGCCCGACCCTTCAGCGAAGGGCTCTCAAGCAGCCCCCTCCGGTGCTAGGAAGAGATCTGACCTTCATGTTATCCGGAGGGTCTCCTTGTCCCGTGGTCGCACAGACGAAGACCACCAGCGGCTCGTGGACGAGGGAAGCCTTGAGGGGAAAGCACGCGAGAGCCAGGCGCTCGACCGTCAGCCGACGAACGCCACACCCCTCCCCCAACACCCGGAACCGCCACCGGAGGGGCGCCTCCGGCCACTCGCACATCTCCTCCCTCCACCTTCCCCAGCGTTTCTGGGGGTGCTGGGGCCCTGCCACCTGGGGGCCCCACAATCCGGCCCGCAGACCTGCCGACGCTGCCCACCCGAGCCCCGGCGCCGGAGAGGCAGGCGCGCGCGAGCGGCGGCGGCGGCGGCGAAGCCCCTCACCACGTGGTAGCCGCCCAGGGCCTCCACCCTGCACTGGAAGCGCCGCCGCCTGGCTTCCCGGCCGACCCTCTCGGCCGCGTCCTGGGCGGTCCCCGTCTGGCTGCCGAAAAGAACCAGGACCCTCCGGGGCTCCATCGGAAGAACTGCGGCGGAGCCCGGGGCCTTCCCCACCCTAGGCAGAGCGAGGGGCTCGCGCGGGAGCGGGCGGGAGGACGAGCTCGGCCGCGCCCGCAAAAGAGGGAAAGAGACCGGGCCCGCTTCAGCCACACCCCGCCCCTTCCGCCTGCGTCATCCCGGGGCGCCGGAAGCGCGGGGGCGGGCGCGCCGGGCGCGGAGGAGGCGCGTTCCCGCGTCGGTGCCGGCCCCCGCGCCGCTGGGGCGTCGTCGTGCGGGGCGATGCTGTTCTCGCTGCGGGAGCTGGTGCAGTGGCTGGGCTTCGCGCCCTTCGAGCTGCTGCTGCAGGGGCTGGCGCTGCTGGCCGCCTCGGTGCTGCTGGTGCTGAAGGTGGACGGCGGCGGCGGGGGGCTGAGCTGGTGGGCCGTCTTCGGGCCCTTCTTCGCCGCCGACGGGCTGAGCACCTACTTCACGGCCATCGTCTCGGTGCGGCTCTTCCAGGACGGCGAGAAGCGCCTGGCCGTCCTCCGCCTCTTCTGGATCCTCACCCTCCTCAGCCTCAAGTTCGTCTTCGAGATGCTCCTCTGCCAGAAGCTGGGCGAGCAGAGCCAGGAGCTCTGGTACGGCCTCATCATGTCGCCCGTCTTCATCCTCCTCCAGCTCCTCATGATCCGCGCCTGCAGGATCAGCTAGGCAGGGGCCCCGGCGCACGGGGCGGACAGAAGGGCGGGGGGCCGGCGAGGCCCCGGGGGCCGGGCGCCGGGCCCCCTCGGGGGAGCGGGCTGCGGCCGAGCGGCGGACACGGGCCTTCTCTGCCCCCCGCCCCCTCTCTCCTTCACCTGGATGGCTGCACCGCCCTCGCGCCCCTGCTCCGGGAGTGGGCCCCGGGCAGACTTTTCCTCCTGGCAGTGAGGACTTCGAGGAAGGAGCAAAGAACCCAAGTCCGGCAGAGCTGCCTCGGGCTTGCGGGATGTGCGGACCCGTTTCCGGGCCAGACGCCCCCCGGGCGCGCTGTGGCTGTCGCTGGACTTCGGACCCGGCTGCCGCCTCTGGGAAGCCGCCAGGAGCTGGGCGGGGCTGATGCGAGAGCGCTATGTAAGAATAAAAGTGTAAATGTCTTTGTTATCTCGTTGTTTTTGCTGCGGGAAAGTCTTCTCTTCCTAAGGCCAGGACGGGGCTCCAGGGCTCAAACCAGCGAAGCTGGATGACAGCGAATTCAGAGCAGATAAAAATACTGGTTCCCACAAGGCAGGATTTAACCTGTGGTGACCTCGGGTGCTGGCCAGTAGCTCGGAGAGCAGGGCGGGGGTCAGCGAATGCCGTCTGGTGGCGCGTGCGGGAGCGCGGCAGGAGCGGGCCGGGGTCTCCCTGCCCTGGTTCTGGGCTTTCCATTAGCAGTAGCGAGAGCGCCTGTGTTTCCATACCGCTTACCAGCCAGGTGCTCCCTAAGCAGCTTACAACGCGCTCGCTAATCGGGGGGTCGGATCGGTCGCCACGGGCGGCAGCGGGCTAGACAAGGGCCGTTTTTAGGTAACAGTTTGCGTAGCAGCCACTGCTCGGACCCGCCCTCTCGAGCGCTCTTAGCGAAGGTCAGGGGAGCCCGGGAGCCTGTCTGGGAGCCCAAAGGCCCAACCGGGTGATCGTACTTTGGCCCTGTCGTCAGTCCTTGAGAAAGAATGGAAGGCAGTAGACAGAGAAACCGCGCTGTTAGAGGGTTGGCTGGACAAAGCAGCTTCTGCCGCTGCTGATTAAAGCATTCCGGGGAGCTGCGGTACGAAAGGGTAACTTTTCTCAGTTCATTCTAATTCGCTGATATTCCCAGAAGAGGGATTGTACACCCTTCCATTCACGCCCCCTCCGTTGTGTGCTCGATAGACGGAGATTTTGACCAATAGGAGCCAGGCAAGAGCCTTTTTCTCTTCCCCCGCCCATAACTTGATTTTCGTGGGTTGAAGCCAACGGGCGGCGCATGTGCAGAGGGCGGGAGCATATGTCCTTCTGGGCCAATGGCCGGACGCAAGACGAAGGGCCTTCTCATCCAGGGACCGTTCAGGGTTAGCACCCAATGGGAGGCGACGAGACAAAAAGCCGTTAAGATTGTGGCGCTGCCTCTGCTGCCGGATTCGCCCGGTCCCTGAAGCCCCGCCCCCTAAGGCATAATACCACCCGGATTCTTCTCTGGCTGAGACAGGAGCGTGTGTGTTCTGACTGGCGAATACGCTTCACCGCTCCCTCAAATGACTGTCGAGCATTTTGTCCAATGAGCACGTTTCCCAGCCGCAATGGCGACCACTGGGATCCCCTTGAAAAGGTAAGGGTGGGCCATGGAGGATCTACCCAATCATCTGTGCCTCCGCCTCTGGTGACCGCCAAATGCCCTGCCTAAAGGACACCGTCCAGGGGCGCCATTGGTGGCCAATAGAAACCTCCGCTGCCACTAAGAGGCGGGCCCCGATGTCTTTAGCCAATTGGTTGTGCCACTGCCTCAGAGAGCTGCTTCACCTCTCAGCCAATGGCCGTCGCCTCAGTGGGGGCCCTGCCCAATGGGCGGTGCTGCCGTTATCTCCGGCCCGCCCTTCTCCCGCGAGGCGAAGTCAGAGGGTCACTCCCCTGAGCAGCGGTAGTGTTGGCCAGCCGGCCGGGAGGCGGCGGCGGCGGCGGCGGCTTGAGCTGTCCCTCGCCGCCATGAGCAGCCGTCCGCGGGGCTCGGCTGCGGCCGGGCTGCCGGCGTGGAAGCAGGCCATCCTGGAGCGCAAGCGGGCCAAGCTGGCCGCCGGCGTGGAGTTGCCGAAGGGCGGCGGCGGCGGCGGCGCCTTCTCGACTCAGCACCGCCCGCCGCCGGCGGCGTCGCCTGGAGCGGAAGGGAAGGAGCCCGCGGCGGCGAAGGAGGAGAAGGGGGAGGCGGAGCGGCTGGTGGTGGCCGAGAGCCTGGGGCCGCTGCGGGAGAACCCCTTCATGCGCCTGGAGAGCGAGCGCCGCCGCCGCCGGAGGAGGAGGGTCCCGCAGCCGCTGCAGCCGCCGCCGCCACCTTCTTCCCCGGAGCCGCCGCCGCCGTCGCCCGCCGCCTCCTCCCCGTCGGCGGCGTCGGCGGCAGCGGAGACCCCGGCCCTGGCGCAGCTGCTGGAGCTCTACAGCTCCATGCCGGGCATCCGCACCATCCGCGCCGACAACATCCTCATCATCGAGTCCCGCGGCGACGAGGCGGACGGCAGGGCCCCTCCCGGAAGGGGGCCCTCGCCGGGCCGGGGAGCGGGGGCGGGCGGCGACGTCGCCCCGGGGTCCGCGCTCTGCCGCCGGCGGCGGAGGCAGCAGCAGCAGCAGCAGCCTCTGCCGGAGGAGGGGGAGCCGCGTCGCCCGCCGGGGGCCTCGCCCTCCCCGCCGCGCCCCGCCAGGGACCCCCTCCGCCAGCTCCTCTACCGCAGCGGCGCCCCCGTCACCGAGATCCGGGCCGCCGAGGTCGTCATCTACGAGCCCCAGCAGGCACCTAGGACCCCGCCCCCGCCGGCGGCCGCGGACGACCCCGGGTCCGAGCCGGGCCGGGTCAGCCGCTTGCTGGAGAAGTTTGACAGCCGGAGGCCCCGGGGCAGCGCGGGCAGGGGGAGGTGGAGGGGCGGGGAGGCCCCCTGCCCGGAGACCCTGCAGGCGGCGGCGGTGCCAAACGCTTACTCCGAGGAGGCCGCCTTGCCCTTGCTGGCTTCTGCCGCCACTGCCCCCCGCCCTGACTCTCCACGCAGCCTCCAGCCCGGTGGCACCACCGGCGGCTTCGTGCAGAAGATCGGGGCCAACTCCTTCACGGTGAACCCTCGAGGGCGCCGCTTCCCCAGCCCTCCTGTTTCCAGCCAGCCGGCTGCCCCTGCCCTTGCGCTCAGCAATGGGCCCGTGGAGTCGGAGGAAGCCGCCGTGCCCTGGGCCCCGGGCCGGCGGGGGGCTTCCGCCACCGCCAGCCCTAAGCCAGTGCCATCACCGAGCGCCGCTGCTGTGGCTTTGTCTCCCACCCAAGCCAATCCGTGGAAGCCAAAGTCTGAGGAAACCGTGGAGCTCTCTCTGCTGCCGCCACCACCCAGTGCCAGTCCAGACAGCAGTGCCACAGCTGGCTCGCCCCGTTCCATGCAGCCCTTGGTGTCGAATGGCACCTTCGAGATCCGCCCGGCCCCCAAACCGGACCTGGCTGCCATCCCTGTGCACGATCTCCAGGCCCAGGCGCTGGCCAGCCTGCGCCTCAACTCCCGTAACTCCTTCCTCGTTGTGCCCCGTCGGAAGGGGGAAGCCCCAGGGTCCTGGAACCAGTAGAAGCCCTCCCCGCTTTGCCTGAAGCGGCCCTTCCAGCGGTCCCTGAGAAGCAGGCTGAGACTTCGGTGCCTGTGACTTATATTGATGAGGACTTGGCGGAGCCGGAGTATGATCGCTTCCCCCTTGAAAGCCCTGAGCCGGAGGCTGGAGGGCTTCCACGTGCCCCACGATGGTAACCTGGCTCTTGAGATGGAAGACTCTCCCGTGCCCATGTACAGGAGCCATCCGGGTGGCTTTGCTGCCTTCTCTCAGAAAAATGGCAACACCTTTACCATTGTGCCCAGGAAGCCCCCCGCAGCTGGACTGGAGACCTTCATCAGAGCTCCGCTGCCGGAGGAGGAAGACGAGGAGGAAGAGGGCCGAGCTGGATCCAGGACTGGCGCGCCCCACCAGGAGCTGGGTCATCTTCTCAAGAAGCGCTATCCCACCGTGAATGAGATCGAAGTGATTGGGGGCTACCTCTCCCTGGACAAGTCCTGCATGAGTAAATCAGGCTCCCGGCGGAAGAAGGTAACCAACGGGCTTTGCTTGTGGTCATCCATTTTGCTGGTACAGCTCAACTCCAGGGGAGGGAGAGGACAAGCATGGTGAATCCGAAATGGCTTTACGTGTTCTGTAAATTATCTACTTCACCCGCTCTCAGTCTCTGGCATTGCGGGGAATATTTTATTCTTACATTGGAATGACCTGTGCGCTTGCATTCAGTGAACATAGCGTGCCACTTCTGGTCGTAATGTTGGTGTAAACGCATCTAAAATGGGTAAAGTTAGCGTGAGTGGGTGGGATGAATTCTCTTGAGTGTGGAACAGGGGCAATGTGTTCCTACATTTCCTTGCTTGTAGTACCTAAGGAACAGGTTTCCTCTAGCCCGTCCTGGTCCCCTCTGGCCCATGCGGCTGACAGGAGCAGTTCAGCACAGCTGACTTCCTCCATCTGTCTCAGGCACTTACTGCAGGAAAAGGGCCCCCCCCCACCCAGGAACAATTTCTGCAGCTCCATCTTGCAACATCCAGCCAACTTGTAGCATTCTCACCCAAATGCACATTTCCGTTTTCAAAGCCTCTGACTGGTGATTTCTTTGGACACTACCTTTGGGCCAGAAGGTAAAGTGTAAAAGGGATTCCGCAATGGGATTCTTGTGTTTACGGGGTAAAAGGGGCCAGCTGGAGCGCAGCTGCTTCTTGGCCTCTTGGTGCTGACCAGGAGAGTGCAGAGGTCATTCCTGAGAGTAGACCGTCTTTCCTACTGATCACTAAGCATTCTTTTCCAAACTCAGGATTCCCCAAGTGCCAAGGCGTACAAACTCTGTCTATAAAAGGCCAGTGATCCTTGGAGAGGCATTTGCTTAGTCTTCCATCAGGCTGTTGCCAAGTGGCTTTTGGAGTCTTTTGCAGAGCCCTCCAAGCCTCTTTAGCAGAGCAGAGCTCGCCCTCACTCCCCGTGGCCACAGGCATGAGGCTGTCAGCGTGCCAGAAATGGGTGCGGAGCCTGACAGCGACGCATAGTCCTTTTAAAAGAACAAGCCATGACTGAGCTAGGAGGTTTTGGGATGTGATTTGGTCCAAGATGTTGCGATGCTTGCGAGGGATGGGTGTTGAAGAGTGACGCAAGTTGCCAGAGAACACCTTCAGCTGAAGCAGAGAAGGCAGGGCTCTGGTGCCCTCTGCTAGCAGTGGCTTCAAGAGCTGCTCTCAGTTGGTTGAGTGTATTTGTCACCTGGAGGAGGATGTAGCTGTAAATGTGGTACCCGCGTTCTGTCTCATTTCAGTCTGAAACCAAGGAGGAGAGAGAAAAAGCAGCCCGCTTGCTCTTTTTCCTTGGAAAGAAAGAGGCAAAGGCAAATTCCTAGCTCAGGCACTGATCAGGCTATGTGGCAGAAAAAGCTTCAGCAGTAACATGAGTGTGGAGCCCGTGTGGGATGCCTTCCAGCGCTGCTCAGAAGGAAAGCGGTCTTGAGGCTGCTGCTGCTGCTCCTTGGTCCAGTTCTGTGTCCTGGGAGCACACACGCCTGTGATCAGTGCCCTTCTAGAACTTATTTGTCTTCGGCTGGGATCTGCAGGGTGAGGAGGAGCAGAGGAGACAATTGTTTCCTTCTCACCCAAGTTTTTGACTTGTGAATTTGATTGCTTGTGATGGAATAGCAGTGCAGTTGTATTCCACATGTTATTCCAAGTACAGCCAGCAAGGGAGAGACATCTGAGTCTCTGTAGCTGGAAGATATACGTTTTTCTGCTAGTTTTATGGAGGCCTAAATATCCTAACAGTACCAGATCCTGTCTGATCTGGGAAGCTAAGCAGGGCCAGCCCTGGTTAGTACTTGAATGGGAGATTGCCAGCAAATACCAGGTGCTGCAGACTATATGTCAGAGGAAGGAGTAGGCACCCCTCCCCCAGTATTCCTTGCCTCAGAAAATGCTTTGCAATTCCTGTATTCACTATAAGTTGACAGAAAACTTTAAGGTACACATACATACAGACTCTTGCTCTAACAAAGCTACAGGTTATTTCTTTTCCATGCCTCCCCAAGCACTGCAAGATTACAGCTCTCAGAAGCTGACCCAGCTGGCACCTGAGAACTTTATTGCTCTTAACTGTCAAGGAGCAGCTGCAGTGCCAAGCAATAGGTGCGGCTTCCCTGAAGATTAAGGTGTGTTCATGTGATAAAAAGAAAACACCATTCTCGACTGAGCAGAGTGCATTACCTCCAAATGCATGTCATTGTCCAAACTCTTGCTGACTCAGTCTGT
This sequence comes from Iguana delicatissima, assembly GCA_948472985.1. Lineage (NCBI taxonomy): Eukaryota > Metazoa > Chordata > Lepidosauria > Squamata > Iguanidae > Iguana > Iguana delicatissima. The sequence continues at coordinate 105,586 of CAOKZL010001001.1, read as the reverse complement.
TTCCGGCTCTTGACGGATGGAAAACGTGGCAGAAAGAAAGAAGGGAAAGTGGATGTGCTAGGCAGTCCAAGGGGACCATGATTGAGATGAGAGGAATGGGGGTGGGGGTTGGAATCTCAGTCAGCTCTCTGGGTGTACACATGGCTTGTGGCTGGAGTTTTGTTTGACAGCTTTGTACCTCAGGTCTCTGCAGGGAAAACCCTCTTTTTGTGGCTGAACCTTTCATTCCTGCTGTGAGTATCTTGAGGATCAGGGTGTTGGTTAAGGAGATTGCAAGGCTACAACTCACAGTGTCTATGTAATCCTTATCACGCCGCTTATAGTTAAAAGCCTGTGACATTATTCTTCTTGCATGCACCCACATCCCTCCTCACTTGTCCTTTTTTCACTGCTGCAACTGCCACAAGGTTTCCCTCTTGTGCTGCCTGTTGCTATTGATATCTGTGCTGTGAAAAGGAAGAGGGAGACCTACAGCTGAATAGCCATTGTGCTGCTCTTATATTCATGTTGCACCAGAGCTGTTGCTGTCTGGCTCCTGGCCTGAAAGCTCAGGTGGCTCTGAACAAGGAAAAGACAAAACCAGCTGAATGGCCCCTACCTGGCTGCAGGAGGAATATTTGCCTGTCTCCATCCTTGAGCTCTTCCTATGTGGGACTTTCAAATGGCAGATTGTTTCTGTCCCAGCCAGGAGTTTGTTACTTCTTTCCCCCCAAGTGCTCTTCCTAGCAAAAGTGGCTATTGCTGGGGGCATACAGTGCAAGCTGCCACCTCCAGGGAAGACTAGCTTGGCAAGAATTGGGAAGCTTGGTTTCAGTGAAGCTTAAACATCTAAAGCAGAAGCACATAGGGAGACCACGTGGGGCCAGTGAGTCGTGGCCAGTTGTTTCTGGTGATGTACCTGTGGCAAGTTATCTGCTCTGTGTTCAGCATTTCTGCTTTGTTTCTTCAAAGTAGGCTGCCAGAAGTGATCCAGCTTGATTTTTTGCAAGGAAATAGAGTTTGCTTCCCTACATGTTTAGCTGGTTGTGAGTTCAAAGTCTGCTCCCTGCCCATCTTCTTTCGGGAACCTGAAATGCCTCTGGTCTTGTAAATAGCCTGAGATATTTTAAGCTTGATGTCCTACTCCGTTTACCGTGTTGGTTGATTTCAGAAAACTGGTCACAGTTGGGCTCTTCTTCACAACCTGGCACTTTGGTACGAGGCCAAGGAGCACAGGGAATGTGGTAGTTTCCTTCCCAGCAGCCAGAGAGTGACAGGGCTAATTCTCCAGAACCAGGGCTGTAAAAGCTCCGGCACTGAACCTTTAAAAGGGTGGTTTCCATGGGGAACAATGCTGTGGCACTTGCATTTTATGCCCTCTGTTCAGTCTTGTTTCTGCTAGGTTAGGTTATATGTTACATGGAGGGTGGGGTGAGGGGGGCAGGCCATGTGACTGCGCATAAATCTATTTACCTTTTCATATGGTTGCAAAACAGAGACTTGATTCATCAGGAATGGGAGTGGTACCTTAGCCTTGTCCTAGAGGCAGGGATGCAACCCAAGAGATCTCTGGCAGCTGCCCTATTTATTTTGAAGCATTTTTTAAAAAAATTACTGTTCCAAGTGCAGAACATAGTACGAGTAGCATCTTGTGGATGTGTTGTTTATACTGACTCTAAGCTTAGCCTGTTGACTGGCTGCTGCTCTTAGCCTGGCTTTAAATGCTGTGTGTTGTCTGCAGAGTGATTGCCATGGCTATGGGAACTGTCACATAGCATTAAGCCAAGCACAGCAGTTGTAATATGCTTTCCATTGTTGAGCAGGCTCCCCTAAAGCCCAGCCATGCCGCTTGCCTTGTCGAGGGATTCCAGGGCTAATCCAGAGTAATGCAGGAGGCTGAATTAAACACCAGGCAGAAATCAATGCAGGCCTTGAGAGTGGAATTTCAGCCAGCCGCTCCAGCTGCAGAGGCGGTAACCCCCTCATGTTCTGGCTGAAACTATTGAATGTCTCTTTCAGTAGGTCAGCTGCTTGGGTAGAAGGGGAGCATTTTCAAAGCAGCCTGGTGCAGGAAAGCACTGTGTGAGGCAGTAAGAATGAGGGCCAGTGTTCACAGAGTCATGAGTGTGGTGAGGGATTTTTTAGTGCACAGGGAACCATCTGTCTGCTGGAAATGAATGATGGCAGGGTGTGGTGTGAAGCATCACTGGTAGAAATCTCCCATGGGAGGTGGAGAGAAGTGGCAGTGCATCTCTGCAGCATCTTCCAGCCAGCACGTAGAGCAGCAGGAGCAGCCACCATGATAATTTCAGTGTCTATTCTGGCTTGTCCATGTTCTGGGCCTCAGAGGCCAACAGAATGGTAGCAACATGCATCCAGGAGGGCTGGGAACCCACAGGGTTGATGAGCAGCCACAGTGCAGAGCTGGCTCAGGCAAAGCCTTGGGTGGCAGCTTCCTGCTGTCCTGTCAGGGTCTGTCATTGTGAAAAACCCAAGCATTTAAAAAGAAAAAATTGTGAGCAGGATTGCAGCTTTGGCTTAGCTGGTGCTAGACCTGTTGGCACTTGAAGTGGAGAGGCTTGTGCTTGCTAATAAAAAGGCAAAGACGTGGCTTTTTCTTTCCTCCCTGGCTCAGTCTGTCTTGTGGTGCTCCTTGGTGTGAATGTATTTTAATCTGGAAATAAGGCAATACAGCTGGGTGAAGCCAAAAGGTACGAAAATGGAGCAGAGTAGCCCACACTCCTGCTGTGAAGGGGCTCAGTGTTTGCGGGTAAGAATTCATGAGTTTCGGAGTAGTTGTCTACCACCCTGGAGGAGTCAGGGTGAATGGAAGGCTTATCGAATGTCAGGCAGAGTTGGAAGGCAACCACCTCATGCTTTTTTTGCTTGTTCTAGATGAAGATTTCTTTCAATGAGACCAGTCTACAGACAATGTTTGAGTACCCCTCAGAGAGTTCCTTGGTGGAGGAGGAAGAGGAGGAGGAGGAAGAATATGCCACAGAAGTGGATGAGACACCCGCTCCCATCTGCATTCCTCGCCCCACCAGTACCACGCTCTCAAACACAACCAACTCAGGTAAGCCTGGTAAGCTGATAGGGCCACCCTGACGGGCACGCTTTGTCCTGCCATCCTAGCTCGCATTTCTTCCTCTGCTCTGTGGTTGGCTGAAGCCACCTGAAAATACAGGTGTGCTGTTGGTGCGGAGGTGACACCTGGGTTCAACTCTGAGCCTGGAAGCCCAGGTTTCAGCAGAGACCAGCAGTGCGTTTGCACAGTGAAAACAACTAGTGTGCCAACTGCACCCATTCCTAGGGAGGTTGGACCTGGCCATGGTGGTACACGCCTTGGTCACATCCTGTTTGGAGTACTGTAATGTTCTGCATGTGGGGCTGCCTTTGAAAAGTGCTCAAAAATGGCTGTTGGCCCAATGAGCCGCAGCCAGGTTGTCAAGTGGGGCTGGTGACAGGGAGCCCACAGCTCCCTTATTGCAACACCTCCACTACCTCCCAGTTCATTTCCAGATACAGTTCCAAGTGCTGGTTCTGACTTATAAAGCCCTATATACAGCTTGGGTCCAGATAATTTGAAGTACTATATCTCCCTTGATGAGCCCAGTAGAGCCACAAGATTGTCCAGAGAGGCCCTTTTCTCTGTCTTGATTAAAGATCAATTGCTTCTGATTAAAGATGATCCTTCAGATACGCTGGCAGGGAGTCAGGATGTGACCCTCCTTGATGCCTTGTGGTGTCTCCTCATAGCTGCAGCTGTACTGTGACATCTGGATTAAAGTTCCAGATCCTCTGCTATGGGTTGTTTTCTTTATTGGGCTTCCAGCTAGTTGTAGGGATGATGAGGTGAAGCACGGGGGGCGTTAGGCCCCAAGAGGACCAGCCATCCTCTCCTCTAAGTCTCCCCTCTCCTGGCCTGGCTCCATTTTTCACTGCTTCTGCTTACTGCTTCGTGTCATTACTGTTCAAATTCCAGATGTTCATGCTTTCTTAATAGGTTTATCCAATTACACTCCAAAGCACTCCCTTGAATTTGGCAAGTGGCAAGAGAAGCAGTATGAGGGGACACCTCCAATCGCAGGAGCCTTTCCGCAGGACGCCGACCCATCGGGCAACCAAGTAATGGTAAGACATGGGGGAGGCGTTGCTCTGCCTACCCTCCTTTTGTCTGACCTGGGGCTTGGGGGAGGGGGGCAGGAGGCATAAACCACACTGGGCAGCAAGGTGCTGATTCCAAGATTGCTTCTTTAAGAGAGTAAATATCAGGGGGAGACTTAGGATTCTAAGCTTTCCTGCAGTCAGGAGGAAGACTGCGGACGTTCTCAGGTTTCTCACTGGAAGAGCCATGTGGTGGTCCCTTCCCTCTTGTCTTGTTTCTCCACAGCTCACCCCAGCAGACCAGAGCAGCCTCTCTGACTTCAGTAGTGAACCTGCCCTCTACTTCTGACCTTGCACCGTGAGGTGGTGCTGAGCGGAGACCCCTGCGGTGTTCCAGCCTTTGTCTCTGGGTGTCTGCAGAAGCACATAGGGAGACGGAGGGGGGGCCTTTTTCCTTGTCAATTACGGGGTCTCAGATTTTCCTGGGCATCCTTTTCTTCGAGGCAGCCCATTTTTTTCTGCCTGTGGCCTTAATAGCTCTTTCTCCAGACCACTTTTGGTAAACCAGATCCCCTTGGATGGAGAGGGGCTCATGTGGAGAAGCAGTTCTGAATGGGCTGCCAAAAGCTTGCTCCTCTGCTGCCACTTTTGGGCTCGCTTGGCTCCCATCAGTCAGGCATGTTTGAACAGGCTTGGCGGTTGACTGGGTGCCGAGTCCAAGCAAACAAACTGTGATTTGACAGCTGTGACCTCATGGAAAACCCTGTCTTGGAGTTCACCTTGGGAGCTGGTGCTCCAAAAGACCTACTGGGAGCTGTGCTTGGGCTCTTCTGTTGCACAAGCCGTGACATTCCCTGTGGCAGTGGGCAAATGGAAAGGGCAAGAGCGGCTCTCTGCTCCTCCAAAGGAAGCAAATGTGGGCACAGCCTGAGTGGCTCTTCTTAATTCAGGTGCTGGTGTCAGCTGTAATGAAGGTAGCGTGGCCTGCAGCTATGACTTGTCCGTGCCTTGTGGCAGCTTGAACTACTTACTGGAGAGCCAGTTACCTGAGGAGCGGGCATTGTGCTGCATACGTGCACATGCACCCCTGGCCAGATTCATACACTGTTGCAGGATTTTGGTCACAGGCTGTGTGCGGCAGGGCGTCTGGCTGGCCAGTGCTCCTTTACCTCAGCAGGTCACAGTGTGGCTCCCGAGGAAGAGGACACCCTGTGGCCAACCTCTTCTTTAGGGAGCACAACCACTGCCAGGTTTGTTGTCTTTTTCCTAAGCTGTGGCTCCTAGAGCCAAGATTGCCCTGCCAGCTGTTGAGCCAGCCGAGTTCCTGGTGGGGAATCCTGTGGGTCTCTGGCTGTTTCCCCCACATTGCAATAACAGCCTCTTGCACCCATCTTCTCCAGAACAGCTGAGCTGGCTGCCTGAAAGAGGATTAAGCAACTTTTGCTTCGCTTTTGCAGTAAGTAGTTTACTGGCAGCCAGCAAAGTTGTTTATTCTATTCAGGTTGTGGAAGCAGGATTAAGTACTGTAGTCTTAGCATCCAAATAGCAGCACTCTATGCAAGAAACAAATATGGCGTCAGGACAGAAATACGTTTGATATTAATGTTGCGTCTGGCAGTGACCAGCCTCAGCCTACTCCCAAAGGACCAAGATTTCTACTCTGAAAACTACTGAAGTGTGTGTGATACGTATTTTCTTTGTTTAGTAAGTCAAATCGAAGTGAGCTAATTCTTCTGTGGTGGATTGTAAAATGTCCTCTGTTTTGCACTTGATAACAATGTATTAACAGGGGGAGGTGCAGGGAGGGGACTACACACACTCAGCTGACCGCTGTTGCTACCGGGTCTGGCTGGAGGGGCCAAACTACTGTGTGTGTCTTGTTCCCCCTTCCACTTCCCCCTTGAATGGTATCACTTTGTGCTTCCAAAGCTCATTAAATTACACAAGTGATTTCTTCACAACCATCTATGTGTTCTTCTTCTTGATGTTTGAGTTTCATATATTTAGATGTTCCAAGATAAAACATCAGTGAAGGTAAAAAAAAAAATGGAGCAAGGAAGCTGTTGCTGGTCCAGGTCATAGGAGGAAAGGAAGAGGAGCAGAGTGATGAGCAAGTTGGTGGGAGAAATGTGGGTGGTGGGGAGGCACCTGGCCCAGGGCACTGCAGAGCTCTTGTCCCAGTCCAGCAAGCTGGAAGGGCTGGACCAAGTGGTCCCCAGAGAACGGCTCCTGTGTTAAACCCCACGACAGCGTGGATCGGGTCCTCTTCTGCTGATCACTTACGCTGATTAAGCCAAAGCCAAGCCTCACTTGGGCCCAAAGGAGCCTCACTTGCTTCACCACCAGAGGTGCAGCTTTTCCTGACCTCCAGTTCCTCCTGTTAAGGTTTTTCTGTGTAGCTCTCCAACTGTAACATGGACCCCTTGCACCTCTTCTCAGCTCTTTTCTGATCTCCCTTGGGATGTATTGTCCTGTTAAATGCCATTTCTTTATGTGCACTTTTTAAAAATTCCACCCTTCTAGGGATCTAGCACTCTCTGCACACCCCCTGGCTCTTGCAAGAGTGCTCAAAGTTCTGCTTTGCGTGGCACAAGGCTGGAGACAAGTCCAGAGCTTCTTTTCAGGATCCATTGAAATCCAAGCCTTTTCTGTTTTGCAATACTTCGGGTACTTGTTTGACTAGAGATAATAGTAGGCAGAAAAGAATGCAGAGAAGCTGTACAGGCAGTAATGGCCCTCAGGATACATGCATTATTCAGAAAGAAAATGTCCTGCTTCCAAGCTGAGTTGGTCATAAGCTCCAAGGGAATGTAGCAGAATCCTGCTACCCCACAGAATCATCGAACTGGGATCTGGTTAGATTCCCTTCTACTGTAGGGCAGAACAATGTGGAAGTATTGCTTTTCATGATCTGAGCGCAATGCGTGTTTTCATGCATTGCTGGAAACATTCAGACAGCTGCATTGTGTTCTTGGTGCAGCAAATGCTCAGCTACAACCCCAGGATCGCTTCCACGTGTGCACTGCTGCCAAGCTGTTTGCCCCCATTTCCCATGTGAGAAGAGTAACCAGCTGGCCAGCAGGGTGACAGCTAGCTTGCACCAGATTTCTGCAGAAGCCTAGGAACGAACTACAGCCAGCAGAGGCGTTTAGCCCTTGCTGCCAACTCCCTTTGAAATAGCTGGCTTGGCTAATGCCAGTGATAAGCTGAGCTATTTGTGTGCCCTGTGTCAAGCATTGCTATTTCAAAAGCCCAAATCCTACACTTGCTTAGAACTGGAAAAGTGCACTTATGTCTGCTTATGTAAGCAGGATGTGGCAGGCGGGGGTGAGGCTGAATGAGGCTTGAGCAGCACAGAGGAGCCACAGATGAAATCCTGGTGGGCAGAACAGGTGCCCCACGAACGCCTGGCCAATGGGTATTTTATGGATCCTGCTGGCATGGAGATTCTTTGGGGTATGGTCATTAAAAAATCCACCATGTTTCCAATCTCTGTCACTATCTTCACATGAACCTTTTTTTCCAGCAGGTTGGGAAGCTGGTATGTATTTGGCAGATGTTTCTCTATTGCAAAGGGAAGTGTGTTAAAACACATGCCAGTGACAGCCCACCCCTGCTCAGCCGTGAGCCCACTCTCCCTTTCCCTACCCATGCGTAAGTAACATTATTCCATATTGACAGGTACAGACACAAAACTTGCTCAGCTGAGTTTACGGCCAAGTTTTTACCATCACTGCCCAAAGAAGCATGCTAGCTCTGCTGCAGCCAACTCAGCAGTCCTTCTGACCCTTGAGCTGCCCTGTGAGGACACAGACTAAAATAACCAAAATCTTTCCTAGTAGAGGAAATTATTGCTAAAAAATTTACTCTATATCTCAGTGTTTCTTGTTCAAGAAAACAAGGAAGCTTTAAGAAAACAAAACACTGTTTATTATACATTGCTTTACCTATAAAACACAGCCCCTGGAACAGCCTGGAGTCAGAAGGCCAACAGCGGGAGATCTAAAGCCGAAACATTCAGCTGTCTTTAGCTGCAGGGTTTTTTGATTCTGTGGCTCTGCTGAGGTTCCCTGCCTCCTTCCTCAGGACATTGAGCAGCGTCTGAGAACTTTCCAAGATCTGGGAAGCAGCAAAAGGATCACATTTTATTTTTGTTCAGTTTGGATACTTCTATAATTGTGAACGCAACAGTTTCAATGTGAACCCAGCTTTGTGCTTCTTTCTTTCTTGGGTGCATTGTTCTAAAATGCCTGTTTAGTGAGTCAGTTGAGTCAGTGTTTAACCCTTTCCTGCCCCATCTCTCATATATTTCCCAGGCCCAAATTGTCTTTTTCCCCTTCTCTAAAAGGAAGAAAGGTGTCCTTGCAGATCCTGTTACCACTCTTTGTGCACAACATATAGGGAGGCCTCAAGTTCCACTAGGAACCCCTACTTGTTGGTTAGTTCTAAATGTGAATACACTTCCTTGTTTATACAGCTGCCTGTAACAGAAAAGCGCCCTCTGCCGGCGCAGGTAGGCTTCACCAGAAACACGGACTCCTTCCCAGCAGGAAAGCAAAACCAACCACTTAGGACAGGTGAAAAGATCTACTTCTCCTAGTGTGTGTGTGTGTGTGTGGGCGGGGGGGAATGGAATCTCCAATGTGCCTTTGATCAGGAAGGATTGATTTCTCTACCCACTCCACAGGTACAATTGGAAAATGCTTCCTTTGAGAGGATTTTCCAAGCTTGCTGATGAGTTTCAGCTACAATACTGCAAAAAAACCATATAAAGGAAGCATTTTTTAATTATGGCATTTTGGTTGGCTGCTGAAATTCAGCAGGGGTGGGGGTGGGTCTTATAAAACTGGTATTGAGGATTGTGTGTGGCCCCTCATTGCCCACCTTTTTTGGATCCCCTCGTGTGCTCTCTTATTTCTGGAGAGGCCCTTCAGATGTGGCTGGGCTGCAGTTTCTATCATCCTGAGCCTGCGTAGCAAGTGCTCAGAGATTTTGGGAGATGCAGTCCAACAACTTCTGAGGGGCGCACACATTCACCTTCTTCTCAGTTGGGCTTCAATAAACAAGAGCTAGCAGCAGCAACTTTAATCTGGAGGTTCCCTGAAAGATTTTGCTTGCGGTTGAACCAAATTCCATTTCTTGAAAGCACAATTAGTGAGAGAGAGCAAGAGAAAGAAAACAGGAGGGGAAAGCAGGCAGGAAGTGCTGCCTCAACCAGCACCTTCATGTAGGCAGCCTCTGTCTCGGCGATGGTTTTATCAAACTCATTCCTGGAGGCCATCTTGCGGGCCAGGTTCTCGTTGATGCGGGCCAACTTCTCCGTCAGGACGCGGATGTCATTCTGCAGTTTGGCCTTCTCCTCCTCCTCCTGCCGGATCTGCTTGTTCAGCTCCTCTCTCTTGAGGCAGAGGTCTTCGATGCCTTAAAGAAGCAAAGCAGCCGAGTCAGCCGGAAAAGACCACAGCCAGCCCCCCACGACTTCGAGCCGTGGGTCTTCAGCCACGGTCACCTCAGAGCATCACCTGCACATCTCTCTCTAAACTGGGAGCAGGCAACTCTCAGAGGCTACGAGACTGCGTTGGCCCCTTGAAGGGAGGGTAAAGGATGGAGCCCTTGCCACTGAAAGCTAAGCAGGGTCAGCCCTGGTTAGTACTTGGATGGAAGACTACCGTGAGGACTCTGTTTCGGAGCAGGGAACTGGCAAAAGCACCTCTTAGTATTCCTTGCCTAAGAAAACTCTAGGAAATTCATGCATTCACCATAAGTTGACAAGAGACTTGAAAGTATATGCACACAACTCCCCTTCTAGGGAGTTGGGGGTGTTTTGCCATGTTTTTAGGCCCCCCAGGAGGTCCAGGAGGGGCCTTTTTTTAAAACTGGACTTTTAAAAAAAATCTTTTTTTTATTTATGACAATAGCAACAACAAATCAACAAAGATTCTATTAAATAAATTAAAATGATAAAAAACTTTGTTTAAAAAATGCAAAAAAGAAGAAAAAGGGAAGCCAAAAAATGGAACAAAAATGAGCACAGCCAACACAACGGCACAAACACTGGTTTCAAATTTAGTTCTGCACTGAAATGATTGGGTGGAATCCTTTTTATAGCATGATCCTCTTAAACAGATGCGGCACCTTAACGAGGGCCCAGGTACACACGCTTTGCCCAGGCAGCTCCGCAGACTGCCAACTTCACCCCCCCCCCGCCTTGGGGCACCCAGACGTTCCTGGGCTGCATCTCCCATCATCCCCTTCTTGGGTTGCCAGAGTGAAAACTAGAGGCTGCCCCCGCGCCCCCCGGGATCATGCAGGGAGGGCGACTCCTCGGGGCGGGGGCTGGGCCCCAGGCGGACAGGCGGCGTGCGGCCCCGGCCCAAAGGGGTGCCCAGAGGGACCCTCGGCTTCCCCTCCGGCTTCCCAGCGGCCCCCGGAGCTGAGCGGCCCTGCAGCGCGGCGGGGAACGCGCTCTCCAGCCCCCGCCCCGGTTCAGAGCGGGCTCGTTCTACCGGGGAGGGGGCCAGACCTCCCAGGGTCCCACATGGGCCATTCTGAGGAGGGGGCGGGGTTTTGGAAGCTGCGGTTCGCCCAGAGGCACCTTTTCCGAGCGCTGCCCTCCGCAGCGGAGCTCCGCCTCCTTCTTTTCCCAAAAAGCGTTCACCCCTCCGGGCCCGCTGGCTCTGCAACGAGGGGAGGGCTGCTTCGAGAGCTCTGAGAGGGGGCCACGGAGGAGTCTAGGTCCCGCCCAAACTACACATCCCAGGCTTCCCAGGCTTCCCCGCCCGTGCCGCACAGAAAGGCCCCGCTGCGCCGCCCCAGAGATTTTCCTCCCCGCCGCCCCGCCGTCCGTTCAGGGCCCGGGGGCGGCGCTCCCCGGAGGCCCCCCCGCCCAGGCGGGCGCCCCGCCGCCCTGGCAACGCGCGGCCCGCCGCTCCGGGCGCAGCCTGAGGGGCCGCTCCCGGCGCCCCCTCACATTTCACCAGCTCGTTGTTGTAGCTCTGCAGGGCCGCCCCTTGCTGGGTCATCGCCGCCGCGCTGCCCGCCCGGCTTCCCCTTCTCCCTCCCGCCCTCCGCGCGCGGCTCCGCCTCCCCCCGCGCCTTCCCCCTCAACGTTCGCCTCGGCCTCGAGGGAGCGGGAAGGCCGCCCGCCCGCCGGCCGCCATGGCCCTCTCGGCCGCCTGGCGGACGCTCAGCACGGGCCTGGTGCCGCCCGCCGCCCTGGGCCTGGTGCGTCCGGAGCGGGCGACGAGCGGGGGCCGGGGGGCCGGAGGGGGCGCGCGCGCACGGGGGCGAGCGCGGGCGCGCGGAGCCCCGGGGCCGGGCCGGGCGGGGGCTTCGTGGAGACAGAGGGAGCACGGCAGCGGGGTTATTGGGGGCGGGAGAGCAAGGGGACCCCCCGAAAGGCAGGCTGAGGGTCCGGTGGCTCGAGGGGGCGGCGGCGCAGTGGGCGGGGTGTCTGCGGGGGCGCGGAATGAGGCGGGGTTCCAAAGGAGAGGAGGCAGAAGGTCGTCCAGCCCCCCACCTCGGCAGTTGGGAAAAGTCAAGGGCAGACGCCGTAAGGCTGGCCCTTGGCTGCTGGCAAGGATGCTCTGCCGCCCGCGGAGCGCTCGCCGCCTGCCTGTCGGGAGGCCCAGGCCCAGCCAGGGGCCCCTTGGGCTTGGTTGCAGGAGCGGCTGAGGAGGGTTGTGTGGCCCAGCAGCCCCGGAGGTGAACCTCTCTGGACCTTCTCCAGATGGTTCCTCATCGCCTTCAGTGGTGGTTTTTAAGCAGAGTTAGGGCGCCTGTCTCTTGGGATGCTTTAGATGGGGTTCCTGTGTTGCTGGGGGTCCCAGGATCCCTTCCAGCTCTATCATTCTACGTAATGTAGGGCCGGCAGCTACGGGGAAGCCTGGGGTCGGTACCCAGACATTTTCCTATCTGGAGAGCTGCCCTTTCTCCAGCCCCTTCCCACCATCCCTGAACTTTCAAGCCGAGCTCTGACGGGACATGTGATGTTGTTGCTTTCCAGGCGGTGCCGCCGTCCGACTCGGCTGAGCCCCCGAAGGAGGACGACCTGCGGGCTGCCGTGGAAGTGCTGAGGAGCCACGACTTGCACTCGGTGCTGGAGGAGTGGTTCTTGGAGGTTCTGCAGATGGACCTGCAGGCCCGCGTCGCCCCCGAGTTCTGGAACGGCATCGCCCAGTATGAGAACACGGCTGAAGAGCCGGAGTGCTCCCTCCTGCTGCTGGACGCCTTCTCCCTCCTCCAGCGCCGCCTGGACCCATACCTGCGCAGCCTGGGCCTGATGGAGGCCTGGACGAGGGAGGGCCTGCTCCTCGGGACAGGCTCCCAGGCCCTGCGGGGGAAGGTGCATACCATGTTCCGGGCCATTCTGTTCTTCACCACCACCCGGGGCTTCCAGGAGATGATCCGGCAGTTCTACGGTCGCAGCTTCAAGATCTACATGCGGCGGCAGCAGCGGCAGAAGAGGAGCCAGGAGCCCGGAGGGGCAGCCGAGGGGGAGAGCAGCATGAGTGAGAACGAGCAGGAAAGCGAGACGGAGGAGATGGGAGAGCCCCAGGGAGGGGGCCGGCAGTGCGCGGGGTGCGGCTGTGAGAAGGAGCGCTGCTGGTGCCAGACAGCCGTGGAGCAGTTTCAGCAGCTCAACGATGTTCTGTGGGTACCACCTTGGTTGGTCTGTCAGTGGAGAGAAACAGAAGCCAGGAGAGATTCCGTCTGTAGATATAGCTGGGGTCTGGCACCATTGTGTGCTGTGCTTCTGGAGCGGCTGTCTGTGGGGTTGAAGGGGACTTAGAAATTAAAGGAAATGGAGGCTGGGGCGTGGGAGGGTGGGTGTGCTCTTGAGGGGTCAGATTTGGCCTCCGCTTCAGACTTAATGGCGCAGAACAGAATTGGTGGACTAGTACTCCCATGATCACTCAGTAGGGAAGCTGTTTTCTAGTAGATCTGAAATGTATCCAGTGGAATGGGGAAATATGCAATGAAGGGTCCAAAGCCACCTCCTAGGCTGTCCAGGCATGCTGGGAAGAGAACACCGAGCGAGCAGGTGGAGCATTAGCCACAATGCCCAGCCTTTGTGTGACAGTTGGGCACATCCAGTTCTCTTTGCTGGAAGACTTCTGTGCCAAACGTGTTTCCCCTTCCTTTGGGTTTTCAGTGGTAACAAGAAGGTATGCGTCTTAGAAATGGAGCTGTGGTTCTCATCTTAGCAAAGCGGCAGCATTAAACTAGGAGCCTGTCATAACTTTAATGCATATGCAGCTACAGAAGCACTCTGTAGCTCCTCGGTGCAATGTCCTGAGGGGAGTGGCCGGGAAAGGCCGGAGACCTTAGAGAGTTACATCAACTGCACATTTTGGAAAGGGAGACTAGATTTGGTCTAGTGTTTAAACCAAAGAAAAAGAAACAGTTAGGGTGCCATCCTTTCCTAACCAGATAAGGCAGTGGTGGTAGTCATGCAACTTTCCAAGCATTATTGGACTCCAACTCCCATTATCCCTCGCCCCACTGAATAGATGCGTTTCCCAGGGGTTGCTGGGAGTTGCAGTCAAGTGATACCTGGGAGGGCTGCATCACTCCCAATATTGAGCTAAAATGTTTGCTTGAATGAAGGTGCTGGGGTTTTGGGGTTCGTGTCTTGCTTGTGGGGTGGGTTGGGGGCATCCCCTTGTAATGGCTGAGCCAGCCACCCCCCTTGTCCCTTCAGCCAGAGGCTGAACCTGCTGGAGCGAGTCAGTGCGGACGCCGTCACCAGCATCCTGCACCAGATGATAGAGGAGCGGATGGAGCGGAGGTGCCGAGGGGAGTATGAACGCTCCTTCCTGAGTGAGTTCCATGAGGTGAGCACAAGGTCAGGTGTCTGTGTGTCGCTGTCTCTTGTTTCTATCTGGACCCATGCCACCGCCAGGGTGTTCTCCTGTCTGGATTTACCAAATACCCGTCTGGCAGGTGCCCCCCACTTGTCCTGGTCCTTTGCCCTGTGGCAGCCATGCCAGTGCTCCCCTCTCCTTTGTCTTCCTCATGCAGTGGATTGAGAAAGTGATTGGTTGGCTCAGCCGGGTGTTCCTGCAGGGAGGTGGTGGTGCCACTTCCAGCCCTGAAGCCAGCAGCACCCTAAAACGGTGGCGCTGCCACGTTCAAATGTTCTTCTACCGCCAGTATGCCAGCATGCGCATTGAGGAGCTCTTCAGCATCATCCGAGGTGAGGCCAAGATGCTAGGAGGACATGGCTCCATGCTCTCCTTTCCTTTCCTTGCTTTGGGGTACGACCTCCCAGTGATCCATCCCACTCCCAAGTGGCACCTCGACAGTCTGGAAGCCCTTAAGTTTCCAATTCTTATTACTCTGTTTTTAGGTTTCCTTTAAAAAGAAGTTAGAGAGTGAGCCACTACCTTTCTCTTTCTTAAGTTATGCTTCCAGGCAGCCTCCTGGCCTCCCCTTTGGGCTCACTTGCCCAAAAGTAGGTGCTGGGCAGTCACCAAATGCCCAGAAGTTGAGTTGGCCTCTTCCAGCGTTTAGCAGGATTTGGCTTGTTCTGGCCTGTCCTTGCTGCTTCTTGCCTGGCCAGCTGCCCTGGTCATGGGCTCTAGGATACACTTTCATTAAATACCAGCTTTGACGTTTTAATTTGTAAACCTCATGGTTTAAAAAGCGGCAATGATACACTGTAGTGTCCAACGTCGGGGTAAACATTTTTAAAGAAAAGTACTTCCACAGTTGCTGTTGAGATTCCTTGGAGGGAGGCCCTGAGAGTGTGAAGTGCTTTGCTATGTAGATATGTGTGTTTCCTTTTCCCCTGAAGGCTCACTATTTTCTGTTGCCTGGTGCTGCAGGATGCAGCTGCCCATAAGGAAGGGTGCGTGCCCCTGTGTCTGTCTGGCTCATGCCTTCCCCTCCTTTTGGGGCCTGCAGATTTCCCAGAGTCGAAGCCAGCAGTGGAAGACCTGAAGTACTGCCTGGAGAGGACCAACCAGCGGCAGCAGCTCCTGAACTCTCTGAAAAGTGCCTTAGAAATGCGGCTTCTCCATCCTGGTGGGTATTTTGGATTCTGCTTATCCTGTACCTGCTGTTGCTGCAGCCTGGATGCTGTGGGCCAAGTGTCAGGGAGAGATTTTCCCCCTCCTCCTCACAGAATTCACAAGTGGGAATCGCCTGGTGGAACTGCTTGGCAGTAAGCTCAGGGCTGAGAAGCAGAAAGACCTTTCCGCAGAGTTAGCTTATGGGGCTCACTCTTGCCACAGTTGTCTTAATGCAGAGTGGGAACTGGTCTCTCTCCTGCCACCTTGGCTTCCGTTTCTGTCCCTTGGGCAGCTTTTGGGCAGCTGTGTTTTCTCGTGCAGTGGATTAGAGCTTCCTTTTCTGTTCTTGCCTTAGGGGTGAACACCTCTGACATCATTACCCTCTACATCTCTGCCATTAAAGCCCTGAGGGAACTGGACCCTTCCATGGTGATCTTGGAGGTTGCCTGCGAGCCCATCAGGAAGTACTTGCGGTGAGCGGGTCTTGGTGGGCTCTTTGCCCCATTGCAGTGACTGTGAATGCTAGGCCTTCTGCCAGGTCCTCTCCCTCCTTGAACGATCAGTGTTTGCTCTCCTTTTTACCAGAGCAGCGTAAGACTGTGAGCAACCCCAGTTTAGGTTCCCCAGTGTTGGCTTTGGGCTACGAGCCGTTGCCTCTGTTGTAACCATCACCACCACCTCCTGCTCCTCCTCCTCCTCCACACAGAACCAGGGATGATACTGTGCGGCAGATTGTGGCCGGTCTAACTGGAGATGCCGAAGGGTCCGGTGACTTGGCCAATGAGCTCTCCAAGGCCGATCCGGTGACTCTGGAGAACGGGCAGGAGAGTGACGATGACATCTCTGACCTGGAGGACTGGGTGCCTGATCCCGTTGATGCCGACCCAGGTGAGCCTCTCCTGCTTTGGGCTACAGAGACGAGCATGGCTGCCGCTTTGGCACTCCAGGCAGTATATCCCATAGGTGCCCAGAGTCCTTTGTTCTCAGGCTGGCAGAGCTAAGCGGGTGGCATCCAGCATTGTTAGAACATCTTCAGAAGCGAGGTGGATTTTGGAGGTTTAAATGCCTTGGCAAAGAATTTGGGCTTGTCGGTGCAGAATAATTTTTTTTTTAAGTGTGCATTGGCCCAACAATGTGCCGTCCCCGTTTCTACTTAATGCACATGAGAGGACAGTTTCAGTGCTTTTGAGATGCCCCAAAAGGTGTCCCCCTCTCTCCCTTGCTGGCTGGCTCCTTCCTCTTCCCTTTTCTTCCCATCGCCTCCTCCATGTTTTGCCAGGCAAGTCAAGTTCCAAGCGCCGCTCCTCAGACATCATCAGCCTCCTGGTCAGCATCTATGGCAGCAAAGACCTCTTCATCAACGAGTACCGCAACCTCCTAGCTGACCGGCTGCTGCACCAGTTCTCCTATAGCACGGAGAGGTGAGGAGGAGCAGCCTGCTCCCAGCGGACACCTGGAAGAGGATTGTTGCCCACAGGGCTGCCTCTGGTGCGGGTCTTCCCCCAGCCAACCCTTTGGCCCTGGAAGGGGCTGCACAAATGGTCTTTTTAAGGACCAGGCATTCTGAAAGGTCTCTTGGAGCACACATGGGTTTGGTTGGGTTGGAGGAATCCCAGAGCCATGGAGCAAATGAACTGGAAAAGCTTCCAGGAGCTGCCCAGCCCTTGTGGGGATTTGTTGGTGGCAGGCAGCGGAACATGGCAGCAGGTGGCAGTTTCAGGAGAGGCTTTGCTGTCTCTTTTTACTGCTGTCTGTCTTCTCCTCTAAATATGCTCTGCCCTGGGTTGCTGCTCTTTCTGTGCTCACATGAGACCCTTTTCTTCTCTCTGCTGCAGAGAAATCCGAAATGTAGAACTGCTGAAACTGCGTTTTGGGGAGGCCCAGATGCATTACTGCGAGGTCATGTTAAAAGTAGGTTCTTGCTCTTTGGCCTCGGGGGGGGGTGGAAGACTAGGGGAATGGAGGGAAACTCTCTGCAAGTCAGGGGAGGGCCTCATCTAGCCCCCACAAGCCTGAAATGCAGCCCCTCCCTATCTCCCTTGGAATTAAACTGGGAGAAGTTTCAGCCCTGCTGTGATGAAGGAGGTTTCCTTCCCATACCAGTTTTCTCATTAGGTGTCTTTTGCTGAAAATGGGGCCTGGGGAGGTGAGCCTGTTGTCTGGCAGGCACCAGAAAGTGAGAGCACTTTTGCTTGCTTGCCATCCGTCTGGCTTGGCATCATTTCCCATGCGGGCCTTTCCTCCTTCAGGACATGGCGGACTCTCGCCGCATCAACACCAACATTCGTGACGAGGAGCAGAAGCTCCCTGAGGAGGAGAGGCCCCCCTTCAACCTCACAGCCACCATCCTCTCCAGTGAGTTCTGGCCGCCACTGAAGGAGGAGAAGCTGGAGCTCCCTGAGGAGATCAAGGAGGCCATGGAGGCCTACTCCAAGAAGTATGAGAAGCTCAAGGTGAGCGGGCGGGGGGGTGGTCTTCTGTTGCAGAAAAGGGGGGCACGTGGGTATGGCTTTGCTGGAGGCTCCTGCTGCGTCCAGTCAAGGAGCGACCCTTGGAGGTGGGGTGGGAGAGCCTGAGGCCCTGCGGGGCCCTATTCTGACCCCAGGCTTCCCCATATGGCCACCCCCTGCTCCATAGCATTATAATCTGTGTTTTCCGGCCTCTCCAAAAGGGAGTGTGGCACTTGGGGAGCCTCCATTCAGACTGAATGGCCACAGTTCTGAGGTGGCTGCCCAGGAGGCAAGTCCCAGCCCTGCTCTCCCCTGGTTCTAAGGATCCAAGAGGGATCTCCCTTCTGCCCCCAGGCCGCTCCCTGGCCATCTTGGGAGCTGCCCGTTCCCTGGTTTCCTGCCAGCCGTGCCTTCCTTCACTGCTTCTTGCAGCTTCTGGCCCTCCTTCCCTGGCATCTTGTTTTCCTGGCAGAGAGCTCCAAAGTGCAGTGTGTTAGCAGGGACGTGGTCTCGAGGGCAGGTGTGCTGCATACGTGCAGACTACGATGCCCCCCCCCACAGGAGCAGGAATTCTCAGTCTGCCAGCCAAGTGCCATGATGGCTTCTGAGGCAAGCCTTGCTAACTGTT
Organism: Iguana delicatissima; assembly: GCA_948472985.1. Classification (NCBI taxonomy): domain Eukaryota; kingdom Metazoa; phylum Chordata; class Lepidosauria; order Squamata; family Iguanidae; genus Iguana; species Iguana delicatissima. Next base: position 87,407 of record CAOKZL010001001.1, on the reverse strand, counting down.
CTTTTGGGCTTTCCTGGCAATGTGCGAGGCACAGGATGCTGAGCACCTTGCTTACCTGCCCCCCACTTGGTCTGTGGGCTCCCTTGCAGGCCATGAGGACCTTGAACTGGAAGCCCCACCTGGGCTTGGTGAACCTGGAGGTGGAGCTGGCGGACCGCACCCTTGCCTTCTCTGTCTCGCCCATCCATGCCGCTATCATCTTGCACTTCCAAAGCAAGGGTGAGTCCCCAGCGGAGCACAGCCCCCCTCTCTGTGTGTGCGGGGGGGGAGGCTGAGGAGGAAGCAGCCTCCACTTGTGCCTGAGGGAAAAGGATACTAGCGCAGGGTGGCAGAGGAAGAGGCAGAGGAGTCTCCTCACTTTTGCTCCATGGGGGGCCTTGAGCGTAGCTGCGGCACTTCCTCTCCCCTGGCTGCCCTGCGCTCTTCTCTAGCCACGCAGCCTCCCCGACCCCGACTCTGTTTCTCCTGTGTCTCACTTGCAATGTCGACCTGCCACCCCATTCCCACCCCTGGGTCGTTCCAGATGCCTGGACCCTGGATGAGCTGAGCGAAGTGCTGAAGGTTCCGGCAGCCTCCCTTAGGCGTAAGATGACCCTGTGGGTGCAGCAGGGGGTGCTGCGGAAGAGCCCCCCGGCACCTTCACGGTGATTGAGGAGGAGCAGAAGGACCGGGCTGAGAAGGTGGTCCTGATCGACAGCGACGAGGAGGGCGACTCAGCCACGGCCTCCCAGGCCGACCAGAAGGAGGAGGAGCTGCAGGTGCCCTCCCCGTTGCCTTCTGTGAATGCTTTTTGGGGGTCAGTGGGGGGTTCTGCTTGGTTAGCACTGTGTGTGTGCCCCCCCTTTTAAAGACATCTGCTTTCCCAGGCAGAGATACAGTCAAACTGGAGGCAGTCCCCCCTCATTTGCCTTTCCATTACCCGTGGTTGAACCACAGGCAGCCTGCAACCTGTTCCAGCTTGGAAGGGACATTTGTTCCTGAAAAACCTGCATCCCGGCATTTCTTGTTTTATAGAGTGCAAGCTTCGTTAGGGCCCAGAGAGAGAGATGGAGAGAGAGTTTTTCTCATAAGACAATCTCCCTCCCTCCCTCCCTCCCTTTTGGGTGCTGCAGGTCTTCTGGACATACATCCAAGCTATGCTGACCAACCTGGAGAGCCTCTCCCTGGAGCGCATCCACAGCATGCTCAAGCTCTTTGTGATGACGGGCCCCATGGTGACGGAGATCGACATCCAGGAGCTGCAGGGCTTCCTGCAGAAGAAGGTCCGGGACCAGCAGCTCATCTACTCTGGAGGCGTCTACCGCCTGCCCAAAAGCGGCAGCTGAGCGTCTCTCTTTCCAGCCCCCGGCAGCTCCTTCGGCAGTCCTTCAGTGTGGCCCTCCCTCCCACCATGGGACACAGGGCAGTGGTGTGTCAGTAGTGCCAGCGGTGTGGCACACAATGAGCTCAGCCCCTTTGAAGACTCCCCCTTCCTCTGGGACTGAGAGAGGCCAGGCAGGCCCTCTCTGAGGGCATCTGGCAGTGGGGATGGACTCAGAGACTCAGGTGGGGGCCCATGCGGGGCTCTTCCTCTTCACCCCTTGTGACGTGCAAACATCTGTTGGGTTTGTTGTCTTTATTCACAATAAAAGGTCTTGCACCTTGTTGCATGAACTGCGGTGGAGCTTTTATTCGGTGCTATCACGTGGGGGGCCATCCTGGCTTTTGGCTGGTGGTCCTGAGGCTGCCCCTGTTTGTGTTCTACTGAATTGCGTACTTGCCCTCCAGTCGGCCCTCAGGCAGCCAGACTGGCCTGTGGATTAAGCGCTGCAAACTATTGGTGCAGGTAAGGAGGCAAAACTGATGGAGGAACAAAGGGGGAGCCTGGACCCTGGAAGTGATGCCGTCATCTTGTAAAGAGCTTTCTATTTTGTAAGTACCCTTGAAGTCTCTGTGTACCTTCAAGTCACCTCTGATGTGTGGCGATCTTACCCTATGTTGATCTTGGCCAGATTTATTTGGAGGAGGTTTGCCATTGCCTTTCTCTTAGGATGAGAGGGTGTGACTTGTCCCAGACCACCGACTGGGTTCTCACAGCTAAGAGGGGATTCACACCCTGTTCTCCCAGGGTTCTACTCCAGTATTCCAGTCCCTTCACCTCGTAGGCTCTGCCGTTAAGTTGACTTACAACCCCCCCCCGTTTTTTCTTTCTTTCCCTTTTCTTCCTTCCTTCCCTGGCCTCTGCTGCATGTTCTGCCTGTTGGTGGGAAACATTCTGGGGCACTGTGACGTCACAGTCCCTGCCACACTCCCATGTGAGGCTCTACCCAGCTGGAGGCTGGCCTGGCCAGCTTTCCTGTAGCCAGACTGGCTCCTTGGAGGCCGTGAGGGATTGGGCAGAGGACCCCCATTATGCACCTGGCTTGCATATTCTTCCTCAGCATCGTTGCTTTGTGTTCAGGTGAGTCTTGTGGCCAAGTGGGTTCCTCCTCACTGATGTGTGGCTGGGGAGGATCCTTCTGCTCCCCCCTCCACTGCATGGAACTTAGGTCACTGCTGTAGACCATGTTGGACTGTTGGTCCACCCTGTCCAGTATGGTCAGTGTGGACAGGCCGGGGCAGCAGCTTTCTGTGGTTTCAGAGCATGGTCTTCCCCAGCCCTAACTGGATTTGCCAGGGATTGAAACTTAGACGTCCAGTGTGAAAGGCAAATCCTCACGCTGGGCTGTGACCCTGCCAACAGAGCAGCTGTTGCCATGCCTCCTGGCAGCAGGTTCCACACACTAACTCTGTGCTGCATGTGGAAGCATTCCCCCCCCTTGGGGCTGGCTCCATCTTGCCTTTGCACCAAGGAAATGGAGCCAGCCAGCCCTGGAGGGAGAGGAAGCCTTGGTGAGAAGCTCAAGGGAAGGAAGGTTTAGAACTCCTCATGCTGAGTAAATGGAGAGGCAGCCAGGTGGACTCTCTTGTCAGAGAGTTGCATGGGAGGGTGCTACCACAAACAGGTCCCTGCTCCTAACTTGTAAGGTCGTTTGAGCAAGAACGTCCAGGAGGAAGAGTGAGATGGCTGAACTTTGGTGGGAGTGAGGCATTAAATTGCATCAAATTGCTTTCTGTTGCAATCATAATTGTTAACTGTTTTAATTTGGAGCTGATTCTTCTGCCTTTGCTTTGCAGTGAAAATAAGCAGGGCAGAGATACCTAGAGCTCAGCCTCACAGCTTTGATCTCCAGCTGGACAGTTCAAATGAGAGAGACACGGAAGACAATGTTAACATCATCCGGAGAGCAGTGCGGAAGGTGAACACAAGGAATTTGGTTGTTTCCCCTGAAGCGCTCTGCCAGTGGACTCGCCCTGGGGTGGTGGCTGTGGGTGATTTGTAACACAGGACAAAAGAGGTGGGGTGTCTTTGCAGTCACCCTGTCCTTCCTCCAAGGTACGTACTTGGGTGGCCAACAGTCTGTTCATTTTGGAACAGAACAGGGACCCCCCACCCCCAAATAAGAGAGTGGCCTCTCCTCCCGAAGTACAGACTTGTACAGAAGTTTGTGAATCACAACAAAGATAATGTTTGAATGCCTCTCCCCGTCCCCCTATAGGAAACTGTTTGCTTTCAGATCTGTAGGAGCTGTAGAGATCAGAAAGGCTTCAATCAGTCTTCTGATCTGGAGAAGGAATGTTTAGGCTGCCACCCCCCGTTTACTAAGGTTGGGGGGCAGACGTTGCTGCCCCTGCTTTAAAATCCTTTGGGGATCCTTTGGAGCTTTCCCCCCTTTGTAGGCTGCTCTGTGTGCCTCCTTCAGGGAGGAAAACCAGGGACAACCGAAGCAGACTTCCAGTGACCTGTTAAGTGTGGAAACAGTCTTTGGGTGATGGCAGTTGAGCCATGACATGTGGAAGGTGTCAGTGGGGAAGTGGGGAAAGATGGAAGTGGGGAATGGAAAGAGGAACTTGCAGCATCTTGGAGAACAACCTTTGGCTTGGGTCGAGGTGGGGTGGGGGGGCACCAGACCTCCCCGGAGCTTGATGGAACCAGGTGGAAGGGCCTGGCTGGGATATCCTGCAACATTTCTTTGCAGGCTCTGCTGATTGTTTTCTTACATGTTGTGCTTAGTGTGGATAGACACACAGACTGCTTCTTTGTGCCCAAAGAGACCCAGGGTAGCTGAGAAGAGAGCCCAGCTCTCTTTTGGCTGCGGGCCAGAGACAGGGACACAGAATTCACAAAATTCTGGTTCTTGTCCACAGTATCCAGAAGAATCTGAACACATAAACAGAGGGCACCGGCAGGCCTCGATACGAGGTAAGACGTATCCCCTGCCCCGGCCAGGCCTCTGTAATTGTTCAGGAAGCCCCAGATTATTCAGAATAGAGTCCCTTAGAATGTCATCAGTTATCTTTAGTTATTGAAGGGTTCTATCTATCTAGATAACTCAGGGTGGCGTACAATAAAACCAGCTTGATCAATATAAAACAATGTAAACAGTAAAAATTACTTTAGGAAGTGGACCCTCCTTCTTTGGAGCTTTTTAAACAGGCGTGGGATAGCCAACTGTCAGGGCTCCTTCGTGGCAGGGAGGGATGGTCGTGGTCGTCCCTTCTGGTGCTCTCGCTCTGTGACGGCAGGCAAAGAAGGGCCGCCTTTGTGAGAGAAAGGGGGGCCTGGAGAGCTTTGTGTGTCTTCCATGCAGGCTGGCTGGCTCTTCTGTCCCTCCTTCCATCCTTCCTTCCTTCTTTCCTCTTTGCATTTCAGTGTCTCCGGTTGAGTGCAGCTGCCCTACGATGCTGACCAGAGGCACCCTGGTGGCCATTGTGGCTGCCTTGGCCTTCTTGGGCTTCTTTTCCACCTCGATTCTGCTGGTGGTGGCCGTCTGCATCCTGCGTCTGGTGGAGAAGCAGAAGTGAGTGTCGCAGGCAGAGAGGCAGGCACGCTGATAAGAGACTCCCTCTGGCGATGTCCTGCTGTTTTTCTGGGTTGGCTGTCCAGGGAGTTTATGGATCTGTGTGTGTGTGGGGGGGGTGAGACAGTGGCAACAGAGCTCTTCTGAGCAGTGAGCTCCTTACTTGCTTTTCTTCTTGCTCATGAACCATTCTTTCTTTCTCCCTCTTCTTGTAAAGGAAAAAAGAGAAGGACGAGAAGCCGACCCGCTCTTCTTCCCGGAGGCGAGCCCCTCCCGCCCCGTAAGTGGCCGGCCCAGGACCAGCCAGGGTGGCTTCCTGGTCACTAGAAAGAAAGTGTTCCTCTTCCTAGTGTTAAAATTTAGCACCTGATTTGCCCTGTCTGGATTTTGGGCCAGTGGGGGGAATGTCTGTGTAAAGGGCTGGTGTGTGTGCCGCAGTCACAGGAACCTCTTTGTACGTGTGGTTGCAGGCCTCCTCGCCCGGAGCACACGTACATGACGGTGAAGCCTTTGCACGGATATGAACGGCTCCACCCAGCTTCCCCGTGAGTACCACCAGGCCTTCCTCCTTTCCCCTCTGCTGCTCCAGAGGATCCCCATTTTAACCTGGACTCCCCAGATTCTGTGCCCAGAGATGAAAATTACACCCAGTTCTCATTTAGCATTTGGCCAGTTTGTGCCACCGTGCTTCATTTTTCTTGGCTGTGCTGTAGCACGTCAGGGGGAAGAAGAGGAAGCAGAGAGGAACCTATAAACCCTGAAGTTTGACGTAGGCTTCTGGGATTTCACCACCACTGCCCGGACATCCTGAAGGATATCTTTGCGGCCTCTCCCCTCCTGCTCCCCATCACAGTAGCACAGACTGATTTGTCCCTGATTCTGGGGGCCGTATGCTTCTGCCAGCGCTTTGGTTTAGTTAACGCCTCTCCCACAGCAGCCTCCTGCAGGTTGGCCAGCCAACACGTCTGCCAAAGTAGTCAAAGGCTTGTGCCCCTTCCTGGCCTTCCATTCTCTTTTCTTTTCGCCTTGTTAAGCTCCTCCTGCTTCCTCCCTATGTAACGCTACTGGCATGTGGTGCGAGTTCTGAGCTTAACCTAGAGGATGACATACCCTGATGGAGTATGGCGTTACAGCCCAGGTGCTTAGGCACAATTGCACAGCTGTGGGAGTGGGATCAGAATATAATAGGATACAGGAAGGGAAATTAGGATCCTGGCTTCAGGGAGTGGTGTCCGATGATCTGGGCCGTTCAGGTGGCTGGGCTGTAGGAGAGAGGTGCTGAGACAGTGGATCTTACCCTGCTTATTTCTTACTGAGATGAACCAGTTAGGCTCAAAGGTGCTTCTGGACTTCTTTTTTGCTTTTGTTTTTTATGCTGTGATAGACTCACACGGTTCTCCTTTTGGAAACTGCAGACTTGGCCATATGTTATCACCAAGAATTTTGTTAATGGCCTGCATTAACAGTATAATTGTTGCTCCTTGGATTTGCTGCCTTTGATTTCACGATCAGCATCCCACCAACAACCCTGGCCAGAGTCTGTGTCTGCCTGGCCCTCTCGCCCTCAAGCACAAGAGTCATGCTAAAATAAGGGTGTTGGTCTTAAGGGTCCCACATGACTCTTTGTGGTTCTGCTGTAAGGCAGGCTAACACAACTGCTGCCTGCTGGAAAAATGACATTCTCCTTCTGCCCATCTCTTTTTCTCTTTCTCTTTTTCTCTTTCTGTGTCATTTCAGGCGTGCTGCACGAGGTGTATATCTAAGTGCCAGTGAGCTGAACCCTGGTCCCAAGTGAGTCAGCTGGCCGGGGGGAGGGAAGGAAGTGAGAGAGGGTGGCAGTCTCGTCAGCGCCTGGTTCCCCAAAAGAGGACTTTTCTCAGTCTTTATTTAATTGTACGTTTTTAAAAGTACTGTGTACTGCTTGAGGTGCAGGAGTAGAAGGCTATTGTTGTTATTACTAGCAACAATAACAATAATGGTGATGGTGGGAGACTTCTGGAGGAGCGTGGCTCTGTTGCGACCTGCTGACTCAGAGCTTGGGAGTGGTACTTGTTTGGACCATATTTCCATCGTGCCTGGAAGGATTCTGGGAACTGTAACTCAAAGAAGGAACTTTTTCCAGGCCCTACTCTTGCATGTGAAAGTGCACTTGGAATTGTTGGCACTCTTTTGACCTTAACCATAAGGTTTCTATGGCTCCCGGGCAGGCTTCCTAACGCAGGCCTGCAGCCCAGTTTCTGTTGGTCAGTTGCTTGGACTTTATAACCATTTAAAGCTCAGATTTTTAAGAATCTGGAATTAAAGAACATAAGAGACTGGATCTCCTCCACCTAAGGTCCATCTTAGTCCAGCATCCTTTTCCCGCTGTCGAAGCATCCCCCCTCCCTGCCCTCCCCCATTATCCCTCTAGTAGCGGATGTCTCGGCCCAGCTATGGGGCAGTTCTGGGACTGTTTTTCATTCTCCTAACCCCCCCCCGCTTTGTATTTTCAGAGTCAGTCGGGAAAGGAGTTACCAGAATACCAAGACGACGCCACCAGAACCCAAGTCAGTAGAAATACGAAAGTGGGAGGCCTCTTCTTTAATTAATTCATTGATTAATATGCTGCCTGTTTCCCCTCTGGGACTCAAGGCAGCTTCCCTCAGGGAGGGAGCCAAGTGTGGCGGGAAGGAGAGCAGACAAGCTGGGTCCCTGAATGCCCTAGGAGTGGTTGCCAGGAATTATAGGCAGAAAAAGTAATGCTTCCAAGCTCTGGCTGTCTGGCAGGGGAGCAGGTCTCCCCCAGCACTTCCAGATGGAAATGGGAAGGCACTTCTCACTCTGGGATGGCTCCTTTGTAGAGACCCCTGGCGGCTGTTGTCTATCCCCTTCCCTTTGGGGCATCCGTTGCCTCTGCCTGGCCTCTTCTGGGAGCCAAAAGGGTGGTGCTGAGGTTAAAGATGTGCCGCCACCAGTTCAAAACACACCACAGCCAAGTGGGAAAGGACAGGCTGTGTGCTAGAGCCCCTCCCCATCACTTCATGAGCGTGAGCATACAGGAGGGGCCCCAGAGGCAAAGCAGAAAGGCTGAGCTCACCTGCTCTCCGTTTTTTGTCTTTCCAGGTCTACCCCGGAGAATGAGTATATCACCCCTGGACAAGCACCGGCTTTTTCGACGTGAGTTGTGAGAGGGGAAGTTGGTGAAGTCCCTGAACAGCTCTGGCTGAAGTGTTTCTGATGGGAATAATTCCAGCAGGGCGGGGCTGGCGTGGGTGTATGTGTGTGGACACTCTGGTGAGCCCAGCTTGGGAATTTTTTTTTAAGAGAGCTGCCTCTGAGCATGTGCAGAGCCTGTGTTTATCAGCTGATTTGGATTACTGCTGCCAGAGTCTCTGTCACCAGCACGACCCCACGTACAACTGTGGTGGTTGGAAGGGGTCCTTGGTACAAGGACATGGCTCTCTGAGCCTGGAAAAGTTACTTTTTTGTCTCCTGGTTAGCATGGCAAAGGACTGTTTTCCAAATCGAGCTCTTTTCAGAGCACCAGTGCTGCTTTCAGGGGCCACTGAGGCAGTGTGGCTGCTAGCCACTGCATGTTTAGAGGAAGGGTCACCTCAGGTGCCACTCCAGGCATCAAAGCAGAGGAAGGTGTTGCTTTTGTGGCTGAGGACTTAAGTGTCCGACGGTAATATATTCCTGGGCTCCAGGTGCCAGGGAGGTAAGAGGGGGCTTTGCTGCCTTGCAGTCGTCCTCTGAATGCAGACTTAGCAGAGGCATCACAATGAAATGTTGCATTCTTGAACTATAGTTCCCAGGATCCCACCCAGTCAACATGGATACTGTCTGTGCTAGCTGGGGAGGATTCTGGGGTTGGTTGTCCAGGAAGTACCTTTTCCAAGGCCTGTGACTGGCCATTCCTGGAGAAGAGAGACCATTTGCTCTGCTCCATCGCAGTTTCTCCTGTCTCCTCTCACGATTTCAGGCCTCCTTTGGAGAACAAGTACGTGAATGCAGACCGATCCCAGCCTGCGTCTCAGTAAGTGTGGGGACCGGGATGGCTGGGGGTCAAAATACTCTCCCTCCCCCACCACTAAAGTCTTGCACCTCTGTAGCATTTTGCTCCCTTGATTCAGGCCAGTAGCAATTCCACAATAGTGTGCAAGCTTTTCAGTTCTCCAGAGCTCTTTGTCAAAAAACGATGGCAAAAAAAATTAAAAATCTGCTGGGAAGGGAGAAGAAGCTTGCCAGTTTCAAATGTCTAGGGTCAGTTTGAAGCCATGGGGTCCTGTGGTTTCAAAAACCAGTCCCAAAATGTGTTGGGGCAGACTTGAAGAATGGTTGGTGAGAGTGCAGGCTATCCCGTGACATCTTAACAATGCCTGCTTGGATGGTGCTGACTTGGTAGCCCCTGTCAGCAGAAGCAACAAGGCCATTGGTGGCCTGTGTCCCTGCCTCTTGCGGCTGAGAGTAGCTCTCTTAGGACCCGGAGAAGATAGTGCCTGCCTGTGAATTCGGGGCCTTCTTTGTGGGCAAGGCTGCCACACAGATCTTGTTTTGTACTCCTTAACAGTTCTTCCCTCAGAATGTCAAGCGTTCAAGACACCATGATGTCACCGTTGCTGTCGCCAAAAGGGTGAGTGAGCACTTCCTGCTGGTAATGGGTGAATGTGTGTCCTCACGATACAACACAAAATCCTTGGAAACTCAGTGAGGAGAGTCAGAAGCCTGTGGGAGGGGAGTTTTAGCAGGCCTTTGCCTCATCAAGAAGAGCTCAGTTTGCTCACTTACAGCTCAGTGTTGCTTACTGCGCATTGTGGAGCAGGAGTGGGCCGTTGTGACCCTCCAAGGGTCATAGTCCCCATCAATGTCAGGCAACAGAGCCAACAGTAAGGGATTGTGGGAACTGAAGTCCAGCAACATCCAGAGAGCCTCAGTTGTCGCCTTCCATCCTTCCTTCCTTCCAAAACTGCCATTCCTGTACAAGTCAGGCCACGAGAAGTGTCACTGGACCTAAATTGACCTAATTAAGAGAGCATGGACAGAAACTTGGAAACAGAGCAGCAAAAAGCTCCATTCAGTTGCAGTGCCAGGCCTTCCTCCTGAGAGAGACTTGCTGTTTATTGTGGCATGTGCTTACCTCAGCAGCAGCCAGCTGTTTTGGGTCTTCCAGGTCTCCTTTGCCAGAATGCAAAAGCAAGGATACACTCAGATTAGATTAGATGGGACAAGGTTGCATATTTTTCCTGATTAGGATTCAAAGAAAATGTAGTTTTCCTTGGCCTCAGCCAGCAGGGAACAGTTTTAATTTCTTTTGCTGCTTCCCTCTCCCACTCCAAAAATCATCAAATCTCAAAGGGTCCTTTTCCCACCTCCACCTTCCCTTTACAGGCGTGAGAACCATATTTATGAAGAAGTAGAATAAAAGAATCGCCACCTAGGTGGATGGACTTGCTGTGAAAACTTCTCCACGGAGACCTCATGCAGGGAGAGAATAGCTCCAGCAAGCAGACTACCACCTGGGCAACCTCTTGGTCTTCCTATTAAAGCACAATTTATTTTTACCTTTACTCTGATGAGTTTGCAAACTTTCTGGCTTTTAGGGATCACTTTCTACATCTTTAAGGACTGCTCCCCCTCGTGCATTGGCCAAAGATCCCCTTTGCGCCCAGAAGATTCTGGGAGATGTCTCAGGTTGCCTGCTTGGTTCATGCAGGGTGCCGGTGCTTGGTTTATCTTCTATTACTGGCATTCCTATAGAGAGTCACCTGTTAGGTTGGAATGCCTTGGTTCCTTGGGAGATTGACACCTTGGCTGGCTCTATTTTTAATTCCCTGGAATGTGGCCCCTCAGCCAGTACCAGGCCCCCATAATTTTGGGTTTGGAGCAGTGTATTTGGGGGAAGGCTAGCGAGGATATGAATTCCAATGTTTTTCCTGTCAATAATCCCACTGCTAGGGAGGATTTCCTGTCTGGGTCTCTAAGGATGAATCCCTGCACACTGGGAACCAAGTTTTGTCATGCTGATCAAGATTAGGAAGCTTCTTTGTAAACGCACTTGACAAAATTTAATGCTCATCAAACTTTTTGTAGCCTGCCAGTCGTCTCATCAGTGTGTGCATCATTTATAGGAATGCAAGAACTTGAAAGGGCAAGCAGAAGAGTCCAGGTTCTCTTCCAGGTTGAGGAAAGTGGCTCTTTGCAAGCCTGGGGGTAGGATCCTGATATCTTTAGGTGGAACATTAGAAAGAACTGCTTTACTGCAACTGCTGTTTGACTTGGCGCAGTCCCTCTTGACCTGTCCTTGTGATGGGAAGGTAGGACCACATTGTGGGGCAATAACCTTGTCTTGGGTAGGGATCCATGGCAAAGAAAGGCATATGGGCCAAATTTTGGGGTGCTTCCATCCTCCCCTGAAGAAACAGATCTTGTATCCTCAACTTCTGAGCCCAGGTACCTCTGGCTTTCAGGCCTGTGCTCTCCACAGCCAGACTGGAAGTTCCAGATGTTGTGTGACCCACTGCTTTGTGGACATGTGTATCCTGCGGAAGGTATACATTCCTTTTTTTTTAAGAAATAAAAACGTGTTTGTAGTGCTAGCTGTCTTCACATAAATATTATTGCTGTTGTTTTAAAGGTGCATATGCATTGTCATGTGTTCTTGAAATATACCTTTTTTTAAAAAGGCATGTGCTTGTAAAGTTTGAAAGACATTTTTATATTTGATATAGCCTTCACCATGGTGCACATCTAAGTGTGCAGCCAACATGGGAACTGGCAGTCACAGCCTCTCCTGAGTCGTCATGAATGAAATCCAAGAGCAGCAAACCTTCCCGCCCCCACCCTCACCACCCCATTTCCCGGAATCTGGCTTCTTTGCAGATAATCTGTTTGGCATTTCTTGGCTCAGGCTGATGGACTGCTCTCCTTAATGCTGCTGCCATGGGAGAGGGAGGGCAAAGTCTGCGTTGTTTGCACTCCCCTGAGGCCTAACCACCTCTTGCCTCTGTTTTGAATTTGCACATGAGGAGGGGGCTCTCTTCTTACAACCCTCCTAGAACCCATCCTGATCTTCAGAGCCCCCAAAGCCAGGCCCTCCCTGTTTCTCTGCTCTAACAGTCTCTGCTCCTCCAGTTTAGGTCTCTTCCTCCTCCAGAGGGACACTCCTTTTTCTTGCTTATTGTCCCCCACATGCATGCATTGGCCTTCTGGGCCGGGACACTTGCATGGCACCATCATCCTCCCTCCTCCAAATCCCTCTTCAAGACCCATCTTTTCCACGGGGCCTTTGGACCAACACCCCTGCTTTCTTCTCCTGTTTCCCATGCCTTGCTGCAAGCAAACTTGAATAACAAATGCAAGTTTGGTGCTTCCCCGTGAGCAGAATTCCAAACTGTACCCCGTTAACAAAGTCAATGTGTTCCTGGGCATGACTTGTTTAATGAAAATTGGGTGCTAGAGGCAGATGATAGAGGGAAAGAATAGTTATGGGTCACTACAACATCTAGCAGCCCCCGGATCTTATTGAAATCTATGAATTCCAATATTAGCCGTAACCCATTCCGCAAACTCCTGTTAAATTTCCTCTAACCCAAGGACAGCAGACCCTCTTCATTCCTTCCTCCACCTGCTGAAAGAGGAGATACCGGCAAGGCGTGTGGGGAATTTGCTGGAGGTTCCCCATTGAGCTGAGCTTGTCTCCCAGCAGACATCAGGGTTGCTGCCAGTTCCCATTCTTGCTTCCCTAAAACATGGTGATGGGTATCTTTGGGCACCCACTGGCACAGGTGGCAGGACTGCCCAATTACCAGCTCCTTCTAGAATTTCATAATTCAAGAGCTTTCTTCCATACTGAAGAGGCCAGACATGGGGGTCCTAAGCTATTCCTGCTGGGTCTTTTTGAAGGAGGCAACAGAGGTTTTGAGGGAGATGGATAACGCACTTTCAAAATATGAACTCTTTGTGAAATTTGCATGGCAGAGTCAGATTGGGCATAGTTCAAGGACGGAGAGGCGGTCACAGGTACTTATTATCCGCATGGCCATTATTATAGCCGTTCTGGAAAAATCGCCTCATATTTTATTGAGTAAAGTCAAAAGTAGGTGCATTTAAGTTGCTTTTATTCAACATTTTAATGATGAAAACACAGATGTTACGAGTTCTAGACAAATACTGGGCAGAGTGGCTAGAAAAGAACAGTTTGAAGAGGGAGGATTAATTTGAGTATTTTGTGTTTTCTTTTTATTGCAGACTGCATTATAATTTACTACAAAGTGGGCAGTTTAAACAAGAACCAGTTGACCATTTTTTCTTCCTCTTTGTTCTGGTACTTAATTGCTGAGTGGAGGAGAGGTGATAGGGAAGGAGGTTATTATTTGTATTCAAGGCGATGTTCTAAAATTCAGCATTTCGAGACGGGTGATGGGTGTCCCAAAGGGCTTCCCAGAAGGGGTCCCTAGGGAAGGCACCGGTTCTCTCCTCCTGGCACCGACTGCTGCATCCGGGCAGAATGGGGTTGCTTCCCCGGGAAAGGCGGCGAGCCAAAGCCGCCCGGGCGCACCAGGGAGCACAGCCGTGCTCTCCCCGCGGTGCGCGCTTTATGGTGGGGGAGCACAGTTGCGGGTTTATTCTCCGGGCCAGGCCACCCCGGCCCCCGTTTAGTTCCGTGCTGCTTTTCCACCTCGTTGGGCCCGCAGGAGCTCGCAGCCTCGGGCGGGGCTGCCGTTGCACCCCGTGCGCCTCCAAATACCTTCCCCGCTGACGCCGCCCTATCTTAAGAGGTAATTTTATGGGGAGGAAGAGGACGGGGCGGCCTCCTCGGTCGCTGTGTGCGTTTCCTTGCGGCTTCAGGCGCAACCCTCAGAAACAAGGAAGGGCGCGAGCGCCGTGCGTTTCCGGGGCGGCTCTGGGGCGGCGCTGCCTCCTGCCGTACTAGGCCCCGTTGCTAAGGGAAGCCTTGGTTACGGCGTCCACTGCAACCGTCTCCGCCCGCTCGGCAGTTACGGTAAAGGCGCGGCGCGCCCTCGAACGCTACGCTGCTGGCGTAGCTGGTGTCGGGAATCGCGTCTCCCTGGGCGACGGGCCGGGTGCGGTTCCTCGCGCCCGCGCGCTTCCACTGCGGCCGTTACCAAGAGAACCTTTGCCCCCCGCGCGCTCGGCCTCCCTCGCCGTCGCCCCGAGAGAGGCCAATCGGAGCCTGCTATCAATCATTCAAACCGGCCAATGGCTTTCGCAGCCGTTTGGACTTTTCGTGCCGGGCGGAGGGAAGGCGGGTACCAAGCTGGTTGGGCGCGCGCGCCGCCGCCAACGCCGCCCGGGCCCCGCCCCCTTTCTTGCGTCTCCTATATAAAAGGCGCGTCCGTTACCTTGACGCAGCCAGTTATTGCCCGCGCCGTCGTCGCTGTCGCAGCTGTTGTTTGCTGTCGCCCGTCCCGCGCCTGACCGCCTTCGACGCCCGCTTCGCATCATGAGGGAGATCGTACACCTACAGGCCGGCCAGTGCGGCAACCAGATCGGCGCCAAGGTGCGGGGAGCGAGGGCGGAGAGGGCCGGGCCGAGCCGGGCCTCGAGGGAGGGAAGGCGGCCGGCTGGCTGGCTTCCTCGCCCCGTCCTCCTCCGTGGCTCTTTTCCTTCTCTCCTTGACCCCCCCGCGTTTTGTCTTTCTAAAACTCTAGTTCTGGGAGGTGATCTCGGACGAGCACGGCATCGACCCCACCGGCACCTACCACGGCGACAGCGACCTCCAGCTCGAGCGCATCAACGTCTATTACAACGAGGCCACCGGTGAGGGGGGAGGGAGCGGCGCCCCGCCCCGGGAACGGGCCGCGAAAAACCGAACCGCGGAAAGAGTGCCTCTGAGCATGTGTGGGGACTTTTTGGCCGATCCCGCATCGTCTCCCGTGCGGAGTTTCAGTCGCCCCTCCCGGGAGGGGCCTCGGGGGCGTCCCGGGCCGAAGGCGGGTGGGCGAGCTGGACCCCGCGCCCTGGCAGCGATTGGTGCTACTGGGGGCTGCGTGCGCGGGCGCTTTTTTTAAAAAAGGATGGTCTTTGTAGCCCAATTCCCCAACGATGACCTTAAGTGGCGTTTCCCTACTGTTTAAGGGAATAGATTGGTACCACCAGTTCAAGGATCTTACGGAGCACTGAAATGCTGCCCTGGAGGTGTGCTGGTTTCGGATGGCAGCATGTGGGGGGATTTTTTTCTCTGCTGTGTGAAGTAGATGTCAGAATTCTTCTGCCTCAGGCAAACTAACTACCCAGACTGTTCTTGCAGGCCATAAGGGCAGAGGGGCTTAGCACGTGCTCAGAAGTGTCCTCCCCACCACCCACCAAGATCTGTTGCTCTCAAGTGTTCCCAGGTTCTGGAGTAACCTGGAGGAGTCCCTGAGGGGACAGGAGGCACACTTTAAAAGAATGGGGCCTATGTGTGGTGTTGGCAAGAGAGCGGCTCACTGACTCCTCCCAGGTGTGCCAGTTGGCAGAGCTGCAGGTGGCCTGAGATGGAGCAGCCCTCGAGCTGACCACAGGCTCCATCTGGAGGAAATGCAGCCATGGTGCTGCTGCTACTGCTACTGCAGCAAATCTGTCTGTGTAAAGAGCTGCTTCAGCTGGCTTCTGGAAGGGCCTTGGCCTTGGCCAGAACAGAAACAGTAGCTGAGCATTTTAAGGGGGCTCAAAGCTTCATTCAAAATGCTTCTCACAAATGCTGCTGTTTTTGGGGCACCTTGACATCTAGGAATCCAGAGTCTGCTGTGGGTTCTTTGCCGTGCTGCTTGGACCTGTGGGAGCAACAGACTGGTGCGGGGGCAGGGCATCTCTTGTGGCATGGGGGCACATCCCTTTCATGGTGGGCTCCCTGATGCCACCATGGCAGTAGCCACTGACACCTGTTTTCTTCCACAGGTGGCAAGTATGTCCCGCGAGCCGTGCTGGTGGATCTGGAACCTGGCACCATGGATTCTGTGCGCTCTGGCCCCTTTGGACAGATCTTCCGGCCAGATAACTTTGTGTTTGGTGGGTAACAAGGATATAAAATGGAGGTGGGGGGCAGATAGGAGAACTGAAAGCACCATCTCACAACCCTGCAGTAAAAAAGATGAGTTGGAGGAAGTATCCTTGAGCCACTGCTAAAGTCTGCTACGTGGGCATTATGGATCACCAGCTGTCCGGTGGGTTGCATATAAGAGCTGCTCATTTCTTTTTTGCTTCTAAGCATTGCTTAGTTGGCATTTATGTAACAGAGAAAGGTCCCTGTGTGCATCGTGCAAGGAGTCTTGAGCTAGACAGGGGCAGAGTCTTTAGGGAACTGGGTTAGGAAGACAGTCTCTTAGAGACTTTGTGTTGCCCTTAATCAAGACTCCATTCCAGATCCTGTTCCCATTGCCAGGGGTTGCCTTTTACTCTTCCCTGAGGTGTGCCAAAGCACAGGGTGTGTCAGCCTTGGAAGCAACGGCGGGCTGGCTAGGCCAGGAGCTGTGTTTGCATTTCAGCCCCAGCGGCACCTCCAGGATTTGCATGAGCAACTTGGCTCAAGGGCAGGAGCTGAATGATCTCAGCAGATGGGGATCTCAGGCGTCTGACTCCTGTGTATCTTGATGTGCCTGCGATTGCTCAGGCAGGGTGGGGCCATAGCAATTGCCACAGCTGCCCCAACGTAACTGCAGAACTGGTCCCCAGCAGCCCAGTGAAATGCCCCTGGCTGTCTCTGTCAGGAGTTTGTGTGTGGTGGGCTCTCACTGGGCGCAGAAGCCCCTAATGGGTGTCTCCCCTCTGCCCTGTTCCCTTCCAGGTCAGAGTGGAGCAGGCAACAACTGGGCCAAGGGCCACTACACAGAGGGGGCCGAGCTGGTGGACTCGGTGCTTGACGTTGTCAGGAAGGAAGCCGAGAGCTGCGACTGTCTCCAGGGCTTCCAGCTCACGCACTCCCTGGGGGGTGGCACGGGTTCGGGCATGGGTACCCTCCTGATCAGCAAGATCCGGGAAGAGTACCCCGACAGGATCATGAACACTTTCAGCGTGGTCCCCTCCCCCAAAGTGTCGGACACTGTTGTAGAGCCCTACAATGCCACCCTCTCAGTCCACCAGCTGGTGGAGAACACAGACGAGACCTACTGCATTGACAACGAGGCCCTCTACGACATCTGTTTCCGGACCCTCAAGCTGACCACCCCCACCTACGGTGACCTCAACCATTTGGTGTCAGCCACCATGAGCGGGGTGACCACTTGCTTGCGGTTCCCTGGCCAGCTCAACGCTGACCTGCGCAAACTGGCGGTCAACATGGTCCCCTTCCCCCGCCTGCACTTCTTCATGCCCGGCTTTGCCCCCCTCACCAGCCGTGGGAGCCAGCAGTACCGGGCCCTGACAGTGCCTGAGCTCACCCAGCAGATGTTCGATGCCAAGAACATGATGGCGGCCTGCGACCCCCGCCACGGGCGCTACCTCACGGTGGCCGCTGTCTTCAGGGGACGCATGTCAATGAAGGAGGTGGACGAGCAGATGCTGAACGTGCAGAACAAGAACAGCAGCTACTTTGTGGAGTGGATCCCCAACAACGTCAAGACGGCCGTCTGCGACATCCCTCCCCGCGGCCTCAAGATGTCTGCCACCTTCATCGGCAACAGCACCGCCATCCAGGAGCTGTTCAAGCGCATCTCCGAGCAGTTCACGGCCATGTTCCGCCGGAAGGCCTTCTTGCATTGGTACACTGGGGAAGGCATGGATGAGATGGAGTTCACAGAGGCTGAGAGCAACATGAATGACCTGGTGTCGGAGTACCAGCAGTACCAGGATGCGACCGCCGAGGAGGAGGGAGAGTTTGAAGAAGAGGCGGAGGAAGAAGCCGCTTAAGGGGCCTATCTGTTGAACTTTATTTGTCTCAGACATGTTTTCTGTTTCTTCGTTCCATTCTTCTTCTTTTCTGTGTGTCACCTGTCTGATGTTGTACAGGCATTAAAAGCGTTTTCACCCTGCATGTTGTCTCCGCAGTAGTTCATCATAGTAGGCTTTTCGGGTGCTGTTGCCAAAGGTTAGAGCATAGTTGTGCCTGATGGCTGCGGGGAAAGCACAGAGGAAAGTGAGTAAGCAGCTCCCTGTGCCCAGGCGTGTTCTGCTTCACGTGTAGCAACACGGCAGTGGGGAGAGGAGCAGATGGAGAAGCAGCCCATAGGTCAAGGAGTTTGCTGCTGAGAGTCAGGGCAGCCAGCTTGGGGGTGCGGTGCCACCTGGACTTCCGCCAGACGCAGCTCATGGGCTCTAACTAACGGGAATGTACAGTCCCTCCTACAGAGAAAGCAGAATGGCATGGCCAAAACTTCTTGGCAAGGTTCTCTGTCCAGGTAACTGGGCTACTGTTGTTGAAAAGGAGAGCATTGGCATCTTGGCTGTGGCAGCGAACCACAGGACCTTATGGTATTGTTAAGATTTGCCCTCTACGAGCAGCATTTAGAAAAGAAACATTTGGCTTTAGCAGAAGCACTTGTGGTCTGCGGACCATTTTGAGAAGCGTGGAGTCTTGTGTAGGTTACAGGTGCAACAGCCTGCCCTGTATGCAGGACTCTGTGATAGTCACAGTGTAGATTTGTGTAAGGGTTGTATGCTTTTATTCCTGTCTTCAAGATCTTTAGCGTGGGACTTTTACAGCCTTGGCAGGCGCCATTAAAGTATTGTGAGCTGGCTGGGGGAGGGGTTGACCCTACACCCACTTTGTTTTCCACTCATGTGGAATCATGTTAAAGCAGTGTTTTTCAGCTATACCAGCCTCTGAAGATAGGTGGGACTGGCTTTTTGCAGAGAGTACACAGTTACTGCTCAAAGAGGCCCCTGGCTGAGGGGAGAGTGGCACTCCCATCTTCCAGGGGTCTTGTAAGAACCTGGAAGGTGCCCTGGCTTCCCGTAGCCCTGGGGGTGAGTGGCCTAATGGCTTGGTTCTGAAAGCACTTGTTGGCCAAATCCAGCCCTTCCCTACATCACACAGGAAAGGGTGGCGGCTTGAGGGCTTCCCATCTCAAAAACAATTGCCTGGCAGGAGTGCCCCCCCCACCATAGTGCCAGGAAGGAGCCTTCAGACCAGGCCAGTTGCCTTGTTTCTAAGGTCCTGTTTTCGTGTGGCACCTGCCCTGTTTGGTGCTGGCTGCCTTGCCTAAAAGACTGCATTTCGCTTGTGCTGGGGAGGGGCGGCAGTGGAATTTCCCTCTGCTTCAACAGTGAGTCAGTGTAGCTGGCAGGCCTGGCAAGGGCATAGACTGCGAGGGAGGAGAGGCAGCAGCTGTGGCTGGCAGCAGATGAGCTGAGCCTGTCCTCCTTTCCCCTGGCTCTGCTTTCACCATGGGCAGCAGCAACGTTTGGAAGAGTTGTTCAGCCTGGAGGGAGAGGAGGAGGAGGAAGGTGGGCAGAGACAGTCTTCTTAGATGCATGCTTGTTTCCTCTGCCAAGAGGAGGAAGCCAGAAGCTCTTGTGTATTTACGTGTCTCTGACTTACTTGGCACAAACCCTGTGTAGAATGGTATCAGGCCATTGCTGGTGTAGATCTTGGTGTTGGGCCAGTAGGTACGTGGCAGCCGCTGGCCAAAGCAGTACAGGGAGCTTCTCAGCATTTCCTGCAGACAGACAACGAAGGGGTGCGTGTGTGTGCATGTGCAGGGGAAAGGGTGGAAATATTTTACCTTTCTTTCACTGGGCAGCCAGGAGTGCCTTTAAGAAGAAGAGCTGGTCAGGATTGGAAAGGGCAGGTTTCTGAGTTCCACAGAACTATTTGTCAGTGCAAAGGTGTGAAAAGATTCTTTCAGAGCCGTTTGACCTTTGTGATTGTCTGTTTCCAGAATTTATGGACCCTTGTGTGTTTGGCTGGCATTACTATAATTTTTTATTCTGGCATGGGGGTGGTGTTAAAGCTGTGAGGACCATTTTTTTACTTCCTGGTGTGTGTCAGCCTGAGTTACTGTTCCTTCAGAGCTGTGACTCGTGCAGGAAACACCAGGAATAGGTTTCTCTGTGGCAGGTCAGGGCTGAGCCTTTGAGGAAAGCTTTGTGGACGATGGTCTGGCCTGAGTCTCCCCTTCTCCTTTGTACCGGTTACTATGCATGCTGTTTGTATCCTCTCAATACATTTGGAAGCTCAGCTGTTGGGAGAAAGTCTCCTCTCTGCTCGGATACTTTGCAGGCCTTGAACTTCCAGACAGTTGTGTGATCTTTGTGGCTTGGCCCCCTTGGCTGCACAGAAGTGTGGGGTGGGTTCTGCCCATTTACACTGGGCTGCCCCTCCCAAGGGCAACCTTCCCCAGTCTGGTGTCCATTGGATGCAGTTGGACTGATCCACTGTGGATGCTGGGAGGTGTAGTCTGAATGGAAAGCTGCCTTTGGGTGGATGGGCTTTTGGTGCTGCGTCCTGCCTACTGGCATTGGAAGAGGATTCTGCCATTGGCAGATGGAGGATCACCGGTCGAATTGGAGTAAATGGGACAGGAAAGATAGTGCTGTGAGGGGAGGAGGTCTCTCCAGGGGCAAGAAATGCCTTGGAAGGGCCTGGGTCCTCCTGGAATGGGAGGAAAGAGAGCTGCCACCAGCCACACTGCACAGTTAGAGCACTATGGTTCCACTTTAACTGCGTTCTAGGGAATCCTGGGGTTCCGCCGCAGAGGCACATCTCCTGATCCTGCCTCTCTCTCAGTGCTTGCCACTGGGGGACACAGGTGAGCAATCTTTCAGCAAGAGAGGGAGGCCTGCTAGGACTGGCCCCAGGGCATCCTTGTTACCTGATTTCTGTCAAATTCATTCATGGCCTCCTTTACTCCATCCAGGTAATTGACGCCCATAATCCAGGTGTATCGTGGGATGAATCCAGTGTACCCTGAACAAGAAGGACAGATAAGGCTCTGTCTGCTGAGATGGGGAGGCAGAGGCAGCCTGGGATCCCACCCTGCCACCTACCTGAGATGGCTTTCCTCTGGATGAGGTTGGGCACGTCCATCTTGGGTGTCCGGCCAAACCGCTTCACATCCACAGTCTCCGTCACTGGTGGTAAAGGGGTGCCTTCGATCTTTGTTGGCTAAAATCCCAAATGAGCAAACACGCAAATTAGATTCCACAAAGTGTGATGTTTGCTTCATTTGTGCAAAGGGCATGGGAAACACTCGGCCCTCCACCAGTGTAGTTGAGGGCAGGGCGTGCTTGGAGATGGAGTTCAGCATCATCTGGGGGGGGACACCTAGCACAGGGAGGCCCCTTGGCGAGGGGGTTAAAGAAGGAGTCTGGGGAGAGAGTGCTGGACCAAGGAGAACTCTGCCCTGATCCAGTATGGCTGCACTGAGCCTCAAAACGTGGGCACTATGGGACTACAGCCTTCCAGCATCGTTGGACTACAACCCCTACTATCCCTGGCCTTTGGCTCTGCTATCTGGAGCTGATAGGAGTTAGACTCCCCCACTTCCAGAGGGCTGAAGCTGTCCCCAATTCTGCTCGGGAGATCCAACTGAGTATATACTGGCCCCCAGGTGGCCCATGGAAAGAACTGGTTCTGTGGCCATTTGGGTAATTGAGCCTCAGAAAGAAGGAACTCCCTGGGGGTTTAGGCCCCATCACCCTCAAGCCTCCCCCCCGTGCCTACCAGGGAGGATGTTGAAGGTTTGGGCATGTTGCCTACCCATCAGGGCTGGCAGCCCCTCCCAAGTTCCAAGGCACACACCTGTTCAGTCCCGGTGAGGCAAGGGGTGCCCCTCCAGCCCTGGCCACATATGAGGGACATGCCAGCGTCACAGGCGCCCCGGGCCGCCTCCTGCCCGCACACCAGGGCCACATCTGGGTGACAGAGGGCCTTCTGGTTGCCTTGCGTCGAGACCAGCTGGGAGCCAGCCGTGGCCGCAAACTGCCTCCACCCGGGCCCACATGCCAGGCGAATGCCTGGGTGGCAGGGGGCATATTTCTTGCGCTCCAGAAGCTGAGTGGAACTGGCCTCCGTCCACCTCTCTGGGTCAAACCTTGGAATGGGAGGGCGGTCTTCTTTGCCTGGAATGGGGAAGCAGCCACGGTAGGGCACAAAGCCTGAGGGTGGGGGGAGACAGAGAAGAGAAAACAGGCAAGCAGGAAAGTATTCCAGCTTGTCTGAATAATGAGCAAAGTAGCAATTGTGTGAGTTTAATTTAAAACCAGCCCAGTATCTCCTGAAGGCAGCAGCCCTGGAGGTTACCCTGAGCCCTCTTTTTTGGGAGGGCAGAAAGATATGGCATACAGTGGGATAAGTAAACAGAGTGTCCTTTTGGCTGATGGGCTCAGAGGTGGGCTGCAAGGAAACCATTCACTCCCAGGTTCTACGTATGGGCCTGCTGATATCCCATGGGCTATTCCTCGGGGAGGGAAGCAGCCCCCAAATCTGAAGGAACTCCTCTCCCTGGACCGAGACAGAGGCAGCCCTCCTCCCCACTCTCCATGGAAGGAGAAAGTGCAATACATGTGTATGAACAACAGGGCCTGCCCATGGTGCCCTAGGAGTGCTCCTCCTGCAGGGAGGACTGTCCACCTGACATTGAGATGGCTTTCCCTTTTTGCAGCAGTTGAAACTTTTGAGTGGGCGGCTGTGAGAGCAAGAAGGGCCCCAAGCACACACTTTCCCTAGAGGTGCCCACCTGTGTATCCAGGGATGTACCTTTGGTACTGATCCATCGGCTCGTGCACAGGGGGCTGCCGGTGGCTGAAATCTTCAATAAACTTGGGCTTGATGAGGGGTGTCAGCACCGAACAGGGGCTCTTGGACACCTCGGGGTCCATCAGGATGTCATTGGTGGTTCTGCCGTAGGTTTTCCCAACATGGTAGCGGACCTGAGGGTAAAAGCCCCCATAGCTTGGGAGGAAAATGGTGTGATTTGTTAGCATAGACAAGAGGAAATGAGCACCAAAAGTGAATGGTTATATTGGTTGGCTTTCCCCAAAAGGAAGGAGAGTACATCTGTGGTCTGCCCATTTCCTGTGAGAACCGACATTTCCCCTTTGGCAGTTCCGTTTGCAGAAGAAGCAATCTTCGGATTGAAAGACAAAAGCGAAACTAACAATACCTGAGATTGGATTCTACACCTATTGTGGTGGAGGCTGTTGTGAGTGCTGGCTACGGGGAGGCCTTGCTCTCAGTTTCACAGGCAGAGACAGAGGGAGAACGTGGGAAAGGGCGACCTTGGTGGCTGCTCCCTGGCTCTGGAACTCAGTTCCTAGGGAAGCTAGAAGGTGCTCCTCCTCCAGAGCATCCATTTCTCAGCAGCTAAAAGTTTTGGCTTTATGGAACTGAGCAGTTTCAGAGAAAGGACTCAATTTCCCCATTATGTCTTGTTTTTAGTTTGGATTTTTTCTTTCTTGTTTGCTTTTCTTTTTGGCTCTTCAGAATCTAAGCAGGCCTTGGCCTGGAACCGGAGTTTGGAAGAGTTTGGGTGCGTGGGAAGACTACAACTCCCACAGTCCCCAGCTAACAGAACCCCCCTTCTGGAAGTTGCTGCCCCCCAAATTTCCCAGGCACTTTTTGCCCCTGGGGACTCACCCTGGGATGTAGTAGGGATCCTGAGGGAAGAAGCTGCATCTCTGGGCGGCAGTCATTGTGGGTCAATGCCGCTGGATGGGGCCCTCAGCTTCCCAAAGGCAAGGGCCTGGGTGGCTCACCAGCAGCCTTGTCACCCAGGTTACCATTGTGAAGCAGCAGCCCTGGCACTGTCTCCCCCTCCCCAATGTGTCTTCAGGTAGTTTCAGAGAGGCAAGTAGGCAAAGCACAAAAATCCAACAGGTACATCTGTTCCTCTAGTTGGACGAGACTGAACCTGTTGAATTTTGGCCTGTTGAAAGTACAATGATGCTCTGAGATCCTTCTGGATGGCAGTAGCAGGGGATGGAGGTGTAAAAATGCCATGTAACCTTGAGAGCAAAGGCCCACCATGAAGACATGAAAGTAACTGTTGGCCCTGTACTCTAAGATAGACTGCCTCTAATCACAGAGGCTTAGTTCCTGACTGTCGTGACCTAAGAAGGTCTCTGCAGCATCAGACCAAAGGATTCCCATACCCAATATGTGTCCTTCTCAAGTCTGTTGCACTGCAACTCCCATCATCTCTAGCCAGCATAACTAGTGGTGAATAATGCTGGGTGTTGCATAGAAGCTGCACCTGTTGGATTCCTGCCTTCTGATACACCCTTGTCATCATTTCTAGGCGCCCAAGGGGGCCTGCACTGAAAGTGGACCTCAAAGCACTCAGGAAGAAACCTTGGCTCTCCAGCCTGTGGAACTCCCTGCTGCAGGAAGGCAGGCAGGCAGGCCGGCCGGCCGGCTGGCCTTCACACTCCACCTTCTTAGTCAGGCTGGGCTTATGGCTATTGACTTCACCACCGATGGAAGAAGGGCTTTTGAGTCTCTCTGGCGTATTTCTTTTCTTTTTTTTGCGGGGGGGTGTTCCTCAATTGTATTTATTTTAGCACACACACGCGGCACCACCGCCGCCCCCCGAAAACCCTGGATCGCTTCCTCTGCGCGCCAAGCGACAAGGCGTGCAGGTCCTCCTAAACCCTCCCGCGCGTGAAGGTTCCGCTCTGCGCGGCGTTTCCGGGAGGACGGTTTTGTGCGGCGCACCGGAGGCGCCCTCTTTCCGGCGTCGTGCCCGGTGAGTGGGAAGAGCCCGTTCGGAGGCGGGGAGGCGGGGGGGCGGAAGGGGGCTACCGGCGCGGGGGACGCAGCTGTTTGCCACAGCGAGGTCCCTCCGCCGGCCCCGGAGGGGAAGGAGCCGCGCTCCTCGGTGGGCGCTCCCCCGAGGCGGAGGCCCCGTCGAACGCTTTGAGCCCCCCGCCTTGAAGTGGCAGAAGCAGCCCTGTCTCGCTCGCGGCGCGTCTCTCGCCGCGACTGTCCCGGCTGCGTCCCCGGGGGCGGGGAGGCCCTTTCCCCTCCCTCGGGGGCCTCCCTCGGGCAGGCCCGGCTGGGCGCCCCGGCGAATAGTTCAGTGGGCGTTAGAACGGGGCCGGGAGGGCGGTTGGCCTCCGGCGAAGCCGCCCCCGTTGAAGCGCGCGGCCCCGCTGGGTGAGGTAGACGGGGAGAAATACCTGCTCGCAACGTCAGGGGGCAGCCTGCGCCCAGAAGTCTGGCCTGCCCGCTGGAGCCGGAGCCGGGGGACCGTGTTGGTGTCTCTCGGGCCGGTGATGCGGTCTTGCTTTCCTTCCTTAAACGAGGAAAAGAAAAAAGGAGGTTTCACCTTCCCAGCGGGGGAAGGAGGGCCCCAGGAAACAGCTGATTGGAATTTGGGCTGTACCCCCAACCACACCCCCTCCAGATGTGTCAAACTGCAGCCCTCAGTCACAGTGCTGTCCGGGGATGATGGAAGCTGTAATCCAGCACATCTGGAAGGCACCATTTTAGGGAAAGCAAGAGAAATGAACAAGGAGGGAGGGAGGGAGGGAGGGAGGGAAGAAAGACCATTTCACAGCTGATTTTCTGGCTGCAGGCTCCCACAGATTGTTTGGTGAAGTTTTTTGAGATGACAGAGAAAGAAAGAGAGAGATTCCTTCTGGGGCTGGGAGCAGGGATTAGGGCCTTGCAGTTACTGATCTAAGATGGCAAACCCACCAGATGAACGCGCTTTCTCAACTCTTAAAAGTTTTAATTGTGTCTGTTCTTTTCTTTTTCTTTTTTTAGAATACAGAAGCAGAGAAATCCACAGGACACTTGCTTGACTGGGGAAAAGCAACCTCTGACTGTGGTTCTGCAGCTCTCTACAGAACAACCACAGTTTTGGAACCGAAGGCTGCAGCCTCAGGGATAAGGTGAGGACTTCTTTACTCCCTGCTATAATGAGTTTCTCTCTTCCTCTCCCCATTCACAATTCACAAGTGCTTTGATCCCAAGGGGGCTTCTGAGTAGCATACGTGAGCAACAACCGCCCCCAGAAGACTGCACTTGGTGCCACTTTGTACGTGGCTTGCTGCCTCCAGTGTGAGCACCCCAGCTGGTCTTCCAGATCGATACTGGGAGGAATGCAGTGTTTGTGAACTGGTAGTCACCACTGGTGTGGTGGAAGGGAAACGCAGAGGAGAGCAGTGCTAGTGCATTCTTCTTTCCAGAGCGGAAGTGATCAGGGTGCTTGGCTGTGGGCTAAGGGAGAGGCCTTCCTTGCCACTCTGGCAAGCGAGTGAGGAGATGACAAGGCCTTAAATTTCTACTGTTGCTTTAGCCAGGAGCAGGAGTGGATTGTTGGGTTGTGGCTCCCAGCATTCCTTGCCATTGGCTCTGGTGGCAACCCGGCTGTACCTAGCAGCTGCACAATTCCCACCCTTGAGAGGAAGTCAAGAGCAATTCTGTCCAGCCAAATGCTGATTCCCTTTTCTTTGGTGAAGTTCCTCCTTCATATGAATCGGTTACGTATCCCTGCAAAGTTGTTTGACTTTGTGATTACAAACTAAAGAAAGAGGATTTTGGGTGACTGGAAGTCTTTGGCTGAAATCTAGGGGGCGTTGCAAGTTTGTTACAGTTACCTCTTCCTGTTTTATATTGTTTCAGTGTTGGTTGTTACTATAATTATCATTTACAAATATTTCCCCCAGTTTGGGACTCAGTGCAACTTCGTTGTTGTTTGCCTTCAAGTCTACTTTAGGCTGTGGGATCGGCTGAATGAGGGCATTCCAGGAGCCCCTCTGGTCAGCACTGCTAAGATCTTGCACATGCACTCAAGAGGCTTACAAGAGTTAAACATAGCTAAAAACAGACAACCTATAGAAGCTTCTTACATTTCCTTCAGAAACTGTGAGCAGACAAAAACTTTGGGCGGGTTGAGAAAGAGGGAAAGATGTGTGAGTTCCTAAATGCATGAGAAAAACTTTCACATCGTAAAAACAATGATCTGGCTGTTTTATGAGGCCTCGGTTAAAAAAAAGAAAAAGAATGCTGTGCTCAGATTTGGTGGTGGAGCGATCCACGCTGGACGCTTCCGTGCTTCCGTGGCAGCAGGGATCCCCCCCCAGCCCTTCTGCAGAAGCCGCTGCCTCCTGGCCGCTTGCCCACGGCCTCCCGACAGCCTCCCTGTGGGGACCATACGGGTGTCGGAAAGCTGAGCTGGGTTTCCTCCTGTTTGCTGCCAAAGCAGTAAATAAGTCTTCTTGGTGCATGACCAGCATTGGAGAGAGGGAGGGGGCTGGGAGGGGATGGTGTTTTCATTTCCTATCCGTCTGTCTTTCTCCTCGTTGGGGGACACAGCATGGTTTACAAGAGAAGTTGAAACCAAACAGTTGAAACAATGGATAGCACAAATGTTAAAAAGCAGTTCAATAAACAACCATTTTAAATATATTCATTTAAAACAGTTTGAAAACATAACAACATTACTGTAACTCTCAGAATCCCTGAGTCAGCTCTGGGCATGCTTGGCTGAGGATTCTGGGAGTTTTGCTCCAGAACAACAACACAGACAGAGCCGTTGTGGTGTAGTGGTTTGAGTCTTGGACTGGGACTCTGGAGACCAGAGTTCAGATCCCCCCTTGGCAGTAGAACCCCTCGGGGTGACCATGGGCAAGTCATGCTCTCTCAGCAGTGGCAAAGGCAACCTCTCTTTGAACAAATCTTGCCAAGAAAACCCCATGTTGTGGGGGTTCCCTTTAGGGTCGCCATACGTTGGAAGTAACTTGAAGGCATACAACAGCAACAGGCTGTAAAGGCATGGATCCCATCTGAAGTTGGATGGTAAGTAGGCTCAGCCCTGGTTAGTACTTGGATGGGAGACCACCAGTGAATTCCTAGGTGCTGTAGGTTCTGTTTCAGAGAAAGAAACAAGAAAAACCGCCTCTAAAGATTCCTAAGGAAAGCCTTTGAAAAATTCATGGAGGTGCCATAAGTCAACAGGCAACTTCAAGTTGCACTCAAAAACACGCTCCCTGTGGAACAGAGCTTTGGATGTTACAGGCAGTCACAATGCAAGCCTGGCCACATGCAAATGTGTGTTTTTGTGTTTCTGTTTGCTCTCTGTGGATGAGGAGCTCTCTGTGGATGAGGAGCGGAGGGTGAGAGGTGCCTGTTGGCCCAGTCAGGCTGGAGCTGGCGCTGTTTCCAGGCGTTGGTGCTGGGGCTCCCTGAACTCCGCAGCCCCTCACAGCATGAAATGGCTTGCAGTTGGGGATCCTTAACCCCCCATGTGGTGGTGGTGGTGTGGGGATTTGGAGGGGAGGTGCGGGGAGTCCTCCCAGGGACCGACAGCAGGAATCCTGTCTGGCCTGGCAACGCGTCCAGCAGCAGCTGTGGGGTTTTCAGGCTCAGACGTCATTGCATTTCTCCTGTTGCTTGGAGGCTGGTTTTTCATTTGTTTTAAGTTCACTTCTTTAAGCAGGCAGGGAAAAGTCCGCCCCCTCAGCGGTCAGCCAGAAAGATGTTTGGCTCTCTTTCCTCTTCACAGCTGTTTTCATTCTTGGAAAGTCGTCTTTGCTCCTAGTCCATCTCCTCCCGCTGCCGTCCCTGGTGCTGCCCCAGTTTGTTGCTTTGGGTTCCGGGGCCTCTGTGTGTGTGTAAGGAGAGAGGGAGAGAACTGATGCCATGAGAGAAGGTGGCCTTAATGTGGCTGTTGTTCTTAAGTCCTTCCCAAACCCTTCTGGCTGAGAAGTCAGCAAGGACCTCCTGTGCGCTTCCAGGGGTGTCTTTGCAACAGGAAGGACTAGAAAGTTGGTATGCGAGTAAGGTTGAAATTCTTGAGAAAGTGGATTTCATACTCTAGACCGTGTTTGGTGTGTTTTTGCTACCAGGAGAAGGGCAAGGCACTGTATGTGTGTGCACACATGTACGCACACACATGTGTGTATTTCAGACCTTGAACAAGTTAGTTTTTATTGCATTGTAACTACCACAGTCTTCCAACCAGCTTGTTTTTAATGATATTGTGCAATCAACAGAGATGGCTGAAAACATTTTGAGACTGTAAACAAAACCAAAAAAATCAAAATATTTTCTAAAAAAACAAATTGTGCTTTTTAAAATAAAAGATTCAGGAATGGGCTAGAGATCTGATAATTTTCAGTTGTGCTAAAACTTTCTTCCAAGATTTTGTGCGCTGAGCTTTGGGCTGCTTCTGCCTTTCCCAGCTGGCCAGTTGGCCCGTTGTCCTGTGGGCCTCATCCCTATAGAGCATCTCAGAGTCAGTGTTTCTGCCGCTGCCCCCACTCTGCCAGTATTCTTCCAAGCTAAGCACCACAAGGCAGGGCGGGTGATGCCTCTGCCGCCACAGAGCCCAGTCTCATCCATGCCTGCATGCTGTGTGTGCTTTTGTAGGCACAGGGAACACCAGTGAGACAACGATATCAGCAGCAACATCAGTGGAAGAACACCAGCCCTGGGACGCACAGGAGCGTCTGTATTTTTCTAGGGAAAGAGGTTTGGGAACTTAACAACAAGCTGTTTTTATTGCTTCCTCCTCCCCCTTCAGTGGGGACCTCACCTTCCTGCCTCCTTTTCACTGTCTGGCCCCTCTTGTTCACCCTCACACACACACACACACACACACACACACACACACAGCCATTAGGCACAGCCAAACGTGGAACAGTGCAGATTTGGGGAGATGTGGGGGAGAGCTTTTGAGTGGTTTCTGGAAGGGCTCTGAATGTAGCCGCCGCCACCACCACCACCATGGCTGCCGCCCTCCTCCTCCTCTTTGCCACTCTGGGGAGATGGGTCTGGAATCTTTATTAGGCCAGACTTTAAAAATGCAAAACATCTCAGACTGGCGAGGGGGTCTCTTTCTCCCCTCCTCTTCCCCCTTTCGAGCACAACACACAGAGAGCTGCCAGATTTCTGGCCTGTGTAGCAGAGGGAACAGGCAGACAACTGTAGGGAAAGGAGGGGGAGAGAGAGAGAGATGGAAAGGAGGGGATACTTTCCTCCATTTCCAAATCCAAGGGATGCTTCCCTCTCTCCCTGCATCCATCTGGGTTTTTAAAACGTTTTGATTAGTTTATTACTGACTGCCATCCTCCCACATGCACCCTGTGCAAATTTGTTTTTATTTCATAGTGTCTGATAACTGTGGATGGTTCCCTCCACCTTGCCTCTGAGTAGTCCAAATGTCCGTGTGCTCTGAGTGTACACAGAGGCAAGGGGTGGCCTACTAGCAGTGGCGGCCGCTGAAGACAAGGCATCGGGAAGGCTCCAGGTGGTGCAACTGCCCTGCATGTGATGCCTTGCCAACTCAGTAACCTCTGGAGCGGCCGTGGCCTCTCTTGGCAATCCACAGATCTAGGATAAATTAATGTTCCGGGCCTGGCCTAGCCCAGATTGGGCATTTCTGGAAGTGCTGAGCTTCTGCCAAACGGAATGGCTCCTGGCTTTCAGGAAACGTTGCCACGTTGGCTGTATTTTGTGATTGCCTCCAGCAGAAGTCTGTGCCCATCACCACTCCTCCTCTGTCCCCAATCCCCCCCCCACCGCTGGTATCCAAAAGCAGGTCAGGAGGGATGTGGTGGAGCTCCAGGGAAGTGGGGCTCTTATGGGAAGCCAAGGATGCTGACTTGTCAGCACTCCATCCAGTTCTCTGCCCCTCCTCCTCTCAGATTTTTGTTCTGTATTTGTTCCCAGCTGTCCAGAATGTTTTTTTCTGGCCAGAGAGAAGAAAAGATGATGGGAATTTGGTGCCTCTTTTCCTTCCACCGCTAGGGACACATTCATAGCCTGCAGCTGCTGGTCCTGGGGCGGATCCCTGTGTCAGTGAGGGCTAGATGCCTTCTTCACGCTTATGGGACGGGACGTGGTCTGAGTGGGATCCAAGGAGAGGAGAGGAGAGGAGAGGAGGCTGTTGCTCAGGAGTCTACCCAAAACCTCTCGGCATTCTGTCCCCAGAATGAAAGCAGCAGAGTTTAGTTGCTGTCAGTAGAGTTGCAAAGCCCCTGCCAAAGAATAGAGAGTGCCTCTGAGATTGCACAGAGTGCCTCCACCGTGCCACAGCAGCAGCATTTGCACACAGAGGGATTTCGGGGGGATGGGTGGGAGGTGGGGGATTCCAAACCAGCCTTCATCTGAGGACCCATGCTCCTTCCTTTCTGGGGATGAGTTAAGTGAGCAGCTACTTTCAAGTAAGGAGCAGAACTTGGAAAAGTTATTTCTTTGGGCATGTTCCTTTTCTATATTCCTGCCAGGCCCTAGTGACTTCTCTTCCTCTCTTCCCAGAGCCAGGGACCCTTCTGCCATTAATTGCTGAGGGAGGATGTTGGAGGACGGAGGGTCCTCAGGTGCAGGTGAGTGCCCCCTCCCCTTTTCTGCACACGAGCTCTTCTCTTCTTACCTGAGGATTTAGCACTGAAACGAATGGCAGGGCTGGCTGTGGGCTCAAGCTTGATTGTCCCAGCCTTCTTCCTCTCATTCTCCCCCTTCTGGGGCTTGGAACTTGGCCCCTCCGGTAGTGCTGGGAGGGCACACGTATGAGCTTTGGAGCATGGGAAGAATGCCTTTCCCCTGCACCAGTGGGCCACGCTGTCTTGGACGAGGGTGTGACTGATTCACAAGCAATTTACACAGTGAGGAGTGTTGTCCTTTTTGGAAGTTGGTCTGTTATGAGGGGAAAAACAGCAGGTGGTTTGGCAAGGAGTGAGAAGGTTGTAGAGGAGGGGGCAGCCTGCCAGGGTCATGGACTGCGGTTCCTTCCTTTTGCAAGGGGACTGCGGCCTGGCTCACTCTTCGTAGCCCAACCAGTTGTCCTGTTCTAAGTCTGGAGAGCCTTGTCAAGGGGGATGCGCTTTGAGAATTTCCAAAATTTCTTAGCCTAGGCAGTCCAAAGACACCCTCAGGAAGCCAAGCAGCTTCCCGCCAGGTGCCATCGCTCAAAGGAAACTTTGGCCGAGGGCTCGGGTTCTCTCCTTTGCCTCCCAGCTTCCCACGTCTGACTGACCAGAATCTCCCCCCATTTCTTGTCCTCCTCTGTCCGGCTGTCCTCCCTGCCTCAGACAGAGGGGGGCCTCCTTTCCAAGACAAACAACGCAGTTTTCTGTCTGTCTGTGCCTGCGGAGCTGACGTCTCCCTTCCTTCAGAGGAAGGCTGGGAGCCTCTCTCCACTGTCGGCCTGCTGGTGCACAAACACAATGACTCAGGTCATTGCCTGCCTTCCTCCTTTCGCCAGGGCTGCCGCCGCCGCCACCAAGATCCCCAGTGAGCAATGGAGTCCTGAGTTCAAATGGAGGAGGAAGAGGGGAGTCTCTGTTTTTCTCCATGTTCACAGGGCCTGGGAGGGAGAGAAAGCTATCTAGGGAACCAAGACCCACTTGACAGACTTCTTTTGGAGTCTTAAAGTTTCCTCTTGTCCACCCTGGGCTGGAGCCAGCAAGAGGACTGAGCAGATCCCTCCTGGAACATACACATTTGCTATATTTACATCTTGCTTTTCCTCCCTCTTGGCCCTCTTTCTCTTCCCAGCAACAACAACAGCCCCCCATAGGTCAGGCTGAGAGAAAGTATGGTTGGCCCAAAGTCACCTGGTGGGCTTTCCAAAGGGGCTCAGTGGTGGGCGTGGGACTTGGAGATCAGGTCAGGCCCATGACTCCCTCTGGCTAGAAGATTCTGAGAACTGCCCAGAAAACGAACTTTCCAAGCCTAGAGAAAGGGCTAGGGAAGTATGTAATGTTTTCCTCTTTTGCGTATGAAAACAGTGGGAAAGCTGGGGAGGAGAACCGAATTATTCTCCCTGTGTCTTCTCTTGTGGGGCTCTGAGTGCCAGTCCTGAGATCTTCCTCAAGGTACCAGGAATGGGGCGGGGGGTGACCTGTGGGAAGCTGTGTGCAGGGCTCCTTGCTGAAAGTTGCCCCCATTCCCTTTCCTCCCACCCCAATTTCCTCCCCAAACAAGCTAGAAGTCCCATGATAATCTCCCCCTCCTGCCCCTGCCTCCTTCCAGTGCCATTCTGACCCAGCGAGGGCTGAATTTCCTGCTTAGTTGACATGAGAAAAACAGGATGTGTCAAGAGGTGCTTTCTTGGAACAAGCCAGATAAGAAGGGAGGGCGTTCCTTGAAGAATGCAAGGGGGAGTCTGGGACCTTGCCGGGGGTGTGTGTGTATGCAAAGAATGCCGCCCTGCAGGGTGGGCTTTCTCTTTTGAAAGAAAGGAAGGGCGGTGGATCAAACCCAAGGCATCCCTTCCCTGACAGCATTGGCCTCACTCCCAAGCCTTCCTCCAGAAATCCTGGGATATTTTATTTCCTTCTTTTGCTCCTGTCCACAAGACTTCTCCTTTCTTGTTTACAAGAGAAGGCTTCCTCAGGTTGGCCATGGCTGGGGTCTCGGGACAAGCTCCCTGTTGCGATGGGGGGAGGGGGGAGGGGGGCCTTTCACTTGGTATCACAAGGCCACAATGTCAGAGGGGATGGGAGAGATGACCTTCTCTGGTAGGTGAGTCCCAGAGCCCCCTGGGGCTCTGGGAGTCACATGCCGGAGAAGGTCACCTCTCCTGTCCCCTCTGACATTGTGGCCTTGTGGCAGCTTCCAGATCCAGCTGTGCTCCTTTTTCTTCTCCTCCTCCTAATTCTATCAATGTTCTTGTTGGTATATTTCATTCCCTTAGGAAATTTGGAGAGGAGATGAGAAGGCAGGTGGAAGTGCATTTAAGGAAAGAGACTGAGGGCTCGGCTTCAAGGATGGCCAGCAAAGGCAGTTTTCCTCAGAACACGGCTAGGGAAAAGTTAGGCTCTTTTGGCACCCAGGGCCAAATCTCCTGCTTTGCTCCTCTTTGCTGAAATTCTCTCTTTTCTTCAGAGCAGGACCTGTTGCTGAGGAATCTTCAGTTTCTCTGGGCAGTGAAAAGAATAGAGAAGGTGAGGCCAGGACTGCAGGAAAAGGGGCCATCCTGCCACTCCGCCGCATACTGCTTGTCTTGAACAGGTTTTGCAAATAATAAAGAACATTTCCTGGTCCCTTCCCTTTGCTCAGTCCTCTCTTGCTAGGCCAAAACAACAACCTAGGCTGAAAAGCTGAAAATTAGTTCTTTATTAAGTTATTCTAAACCCATTGCAATCCCCCTTTTCGTGACTGAAATTGTAAGCTTATTGATGTTTACTTAGATTAGTTATGCTTGACTGTTTATTGTTGAATTTATATTTATTTATAAAGACATCTTAAATTGACCTTCATTGCTGTGGTATCGGCTGTTGATGTTAAACTAAAAAGAGCCAAATTGATAGAGAGGTCAGCTGTGGTGCATTTAGTTGTTTTCACCATGGTCAATTCATTTATTTTACTAAAATCTTTATATCCAGCTCGCTATCTAAAGTTCCCAGGACAACGTACAATAAAATCAACATAAAATAAGATGACCAATAAAATCGTTTTTAAAGGATAAAAACATATTAAGCAGGTTATCAAGTTTAAAAAAAGGAAGTTTTAAAACCAGTCAAAATACCTTATAGCAATTCACAATTATGTGTGTGTGTGGAGGGATATAAAACCAGCTGGGACCCAAACAGTCCTTCTTCTCTTTGGTGATGGAAGGACAGCAACATGGACATCATGAATTTAATGGCTTTGGAGTGAACTAATGACAGTTTTTAAGGAATAAAAATTTGGAGTGGGGGGCACTGGGGCCACCATTGCCCTTCCCCTGCCCCTTATGCATGCTATGCAAGCGCCCTTGTGTGTTTTTGCAGCTGAAGGAAGAGATGCAGAAGGGCCTTTCTGCCCTCGAAGACCCTCTGGGCTGGCTTCTGGATGCCCTGGAAAGCTGTGAGGACGTCTGGAAGGGGAAGGGGCACACCCTGGCGGCCCTCCTCATCCACGGACTGCACCTGTGGCTCAAGAAGCATCCAGAAGGCCAGTCGGTGAGGCAGGATGTGCCTGGGGTGGGGACACTAAGAACATGCCTCTGATCCATGGTGTTCTTAAAATCTGGGCCTCCTGGTCCTGATCCCTGGCCTCACCGGGGGGAGCAGTGGATGGCGGGCAGGGAAGGCTCTTCTCGCTCCCAGAGGCCAAGGCGTTCTGGGCTCAGGCTCTTAGCAAGGCTGGAGGGGCTGCCTTTGGGAGTGCTGTCATTCTGTGTTCCTGCTTGGCTGACGGAAGCTGGACTAGATGTTGCTGAAGTCCCTTCCACTCCATGATTCTATGGTTCTGCGATTCCCACTGTGTTTTCAAAGAGCCATCTGTGTTAGCGTCTGCTGCCAAGCCTTGCATGATGAGTCCCTCAGGCTTAATTTTGTGCCAGGTGACACATCTGATTGCTGAGAGGGAGGAATTTTGGGGAAGCGAGTTGCATCCCGATGAAGCGCAAAGTCTGAGTTTCTGGGGGATCCATGAGAGGCCTTTGGCTTCACCTCTCAAAAGTCCAGCCGAGCTGCTACTGATTGACGCACTTTCTTTCTCCCTGCCTGCCTTCTTCCCCTCTCTCCTCGCCACCTGTTTTTCCAGTCTGGCTTGAAGCTGAGGAACGTCCAGGCCCGTGCCTTTCCCGTCCTTGGCCGATGCCCCGGAAACTTGCTGGACCCCCTGATCAGCATCTACCAGCTCCACACGGCAGAGCGCTCTCACCTGCTGGGCCACGTCAACCAGATGTACCAGAAGGGCAAGTTCAAAGAGGTGGGTCCACTCCGTCCCTGCTTCCCCTTCTTCCTCCTGCTGTCCTCAGGCCATCCCAGCCTCTCCCCTTTTCCCTCCAGGCCGGCTGGTCTTGGAGAAATTGGTGGGTGTCGTGCGCCCATCCACCCTCTTGGTGGCAGTCTTGCTCCCTCCCTGTTGCCATTTTTGGGGGTTTGGAGCTGTCCTGACTCTCTTGGAAGAGGGAGGGGGAACAAGGGATCCTCCCGGCCCCACATCCTGGGGATGGAGCCTGTCGGAGGAAATGGGGCCGTTTGGGGTGCTCTTCCCTTGTTCTACTGCCTTCCTTCCTTGGGGGTTGAAAGGGGTGCAACTGAACACAGAAAAAATTGGAAAATTTAAAAAAATTTTGCTAAAAAAGTGTAAGGAGGTTCTTTTCGATTTAATATTTAAACGTAAGTAGAGAAAAAGCAAATTATTTGATAGTAAACATTTAGATGTTCATAGTAGAAGCATGTTTTTAAATAGTGCAAAGGAATATAAATTGGTTAGGTAGTTCTTTTCTTTATTTCTTATTCAGTTTAACATACAATAAATTGATTCTATGTTTTAAGTTACTTATATATAAAAAGGGGGTGCAGTGAGAGGAAGGAGGAGTTTGGGGTTGAGCTTATCGGTCCAGCTTCTTCTATAGACCTCACTACCCGCCTGTCCGGCATCCTGCCCAGCTTGGGGTTGTGCAACCTATGCATAGTGACCCAATGAATGCCAGGAGCCCCAGCCCTGGTCTTGCAGACTCAGTCCCCTCGTGTGGTGGTCTCCCTCTTCTCCACCTTCTCAAGCATTATCATCCTTTCTGAGGAGTCCTGTCATCTCATGATACATCCAAAGTACCACGGTCTTGGTTTAGCCATCTTGGCTTTCAGTGAGCATTTGGGTTTGATTTTCTTTGCTGGGGAAGACCAAACAGCCATCTAGCTTAGTGTCTTGTTTCCTTGATGCCTCTAAGAGACCTACAGGCACAGCCTTCCTTATTCCTAACCTCCGCCGCTGCCTCCTAGCTGTGGCACAGAGATGAATGTTGAGGCTGAAGCCTGCTCCCCGGTGCAGAGTCCATCCCTGGGCCTGCCCGGAGGCCTCCTTTCTCTCTGTGTGCTTTGTTTTGGTGAACAGTTTCTCAGGGGACCAAGATGGCTGCCAGCAGTATTCCCCCACCCTGTCCCCCGTTCTCGTTTTATTTTAATTTTTTTCTCCAATTGAAACAATGCTGGAATTGAACAGATTCGGAGGCCAATGCAGTGGCAGCGGCCCCTGAATAGGCCACGAGAGAGAAGCGGAGTGGGTTTTGTGTGTGCGCGCTTGCGAAAGAGCGAGGCGGGAGGCAGGGTTGCATTTCATCCCCATCTTGGGTTACACTTCAGCCTTTGAAAGGGTGTCCGGGCCCGCTTGAATGGCTCTCTCTCGCGCTCCCCAGCGCACCGGCGGGGCAGACAAAGGGGGCTCTTGTCTCCAGCAGACCCCTTTTGGGGAGGAGAGCCATTGTCATCTGAACAGGGGCAGTCTGGCGTGCTTCGGTGGCCCCACCAGGCCGCTAAGTCCCTCTGTTTGCCGCTGCCGCCGCCACCTTCAGCAGAAAGGCCATGGAAGCCCCTGTCAGCTCCGATTAGCGGGACTCTCATGACTTAATGTGCCACCATATTTCATGTCTGAGATCGGCGGGGGGAGCGCCTGCCTTTGGGGCGGGATGAATGCCCTCTATTGTCCGTTGAGTTATTTTATTTACATTTTTAAAAAGAGCATGTAAAGATAACAAAAAAAGGAAAAAAAAGGATAACTATGATTAAGGAAAACAGAGAGAGAAAATGTAACCCCCCCCAATTCCTTTTGTTTTAAGGCTTTTCTGAGGGGGAGGAGAAAGTGAATCATTTGGGGCTTGGTTGTGTTCTTTCCCACCTCCTTTTGAGGCCAGCTTCAAAAGCGCTGCTCTCCTCTTGTTTCCCAAAGTACAGGATGTGCCTTGAAGTTACCTGTTGGCTAACGGTGACCCCATGGGTGCCATAGGGTTTTCTGAGGTCTTGTTTAAGGCTTGAAATCCTGAACAGGTGGAAGGAGAGGCTGGTGAGAGAAGCAGAGGTGCAGGCGAGAGTCCCCATCCTCCCTGCGGTGCTGAGATTATTCCGGGGCGCCTTGCCTTGAGGGATTTTTCTAGCCTGGGAAGGTTACATCTCCCTGTTTTCTGGAAGACGGTCCAGAAAGGCATCCCTGGCCAGGGCAGTGGTGGTGGTGATGCTAAGGGTGTGCCTGATGCTCCTTTCAGTCAAACGTTCACATACCTTTTTCTGGACAAAGGGGTCCAGGTCGGCTCAGCTTTGGGGCAGTGGGAGAACCCAGAACTCTTTGGGTTGGCTCAGTTTCTGGAGCCTTTGAGGAGTTCAGTGTGGCAGCCGTGGGACTTCAGAAATGTCATCTTCATGACAATACCTGTGAAGATGGAAACTGAGCATCCAACAGCCAGGCGGGCAGGAAGGGGTATGTGCAAGGCCTGGGGAAGTTACCTTTTTGTCTGTTGACTGACTAACTCTGTAGGCTGCTGCAGGTGGGCCAGAGAGAACTGGAGTCAGGGTGGGCCCTGATCCAGGAGTTGTGCTGTTGCCCACAGCAGGAGACAGGGGGACCTTGGTGATCCGATCCTGCCTCAGGGCCTCCATTGGCTGCCATTTGTAGTTCCTCTTCCATCGTTCCCATTAGCAGCTTCTAGAGAAGAGTGGGATTGAGAGCGAGTTCCCAAGTGGGTATAAAAATAACCGCAAGGGAACCGCATAGAGGATGAGCCATCGGGTACGCTCCATTTTCCGCACTCGCCCCACTGCACTGTCGCTTTCCAAAGCTGATCAAAATAGCAGCATGGGAACGGCTTGAACCTCTTCCTTCCACTCCCGCCCCCCAACCCACCCTTGCAGGCTTCCCCTCCCCTTCCCTTTTTTTCCCCTGGTATTTTCAGGCTAGTCACTAGTCACAACAGTAGGGCAAAAGTAATTTTTACTATCCCATTGCACGGCAGCTTCCTTTTTTCATTACCTTTTGTTGCTTTTCTGGATTATACAAACGCACAGCTCCTTGGAACTGATAAAAGGATGGCATGAAACTTGGAATGTTCCTATTCCCTGCCCTCCAGAAATGCCCTTTAAAACTTTGCATACAGTCCTAGAGTTGGAAGGGGACACCCCAAGGGCCATCTGGTCCAACCCCCTGCCACACAGAAATCTGAAACTAAAGGACCCCTGAGAGCTAACCATCCATCCTCTGCGTAAAGACCTCCAAGGAAAGTTTAACAGTAACTGAAAAACATGGCTTTTTCCGCCAATCAGATGGCTTCCATACTGTCATCTAGCCATTTTGGCTACCATTTTCAACTACCCGTTTGCCAGGGAGGTGTGGATGGGCATGTAGTTTGGGGGCTGAGCTTACCCACTGGTGGCCCCACTTGGTGGAGATGGTGGTTTCTTTTTGCCCTTGATCTTCCAGGGGATTTGGAGGTGGCTGGGGGGAGCAGAGGGTGGGCTTCGGTGCCACCCAGGACCATGCCTCTTTGTTTCCACCCAGTGG
This sequence comes from Iguana delicatissima, assembly GCA_948472985.1. Lineage (NCBI taxonomy): Eukaryota > Metazoa > Chordata > Lepidosauria > Squamata > Iguanidae > Iguana > Iguana delicatissima. The sequence continues at coordinate 48,458 of CAOKZL010001001.1, read as the reverse complement.
AAGCTGAGCGGAGCACTTGCGTTCACGCTCTCTGCTAAATGCGGTTGCTCCCCTCCTTCACCAGCCTCTCCCAACTCTCTGCTGTTTCCTAGGCTGCCATTTTAAGCGTAAAACTGAAACTGCAGCCCGACCTGGAGCTGGAGAAGGTAAGCCCACTTAGACATCTCCGACCCTACCTGTCTGCCAGCTTGGCCTCCTCCCTGAGACATTGTCTCTCTTTCCCAAGTCCAAGAAAAAAAACAGACCTCCCAAATCCCTTGATTTGTTGATTGTGGATCTGTGTATTTGCCGAGGCATGGAGGTGGCTGAAAGAACCAGGAAACAGCTCTTTGACCCAGCTTGCTAGTTCCTGTGAGGATCGTTCATAAAACCTGTGATGCCTCAGCTGAACTCCAGTTTTAAATTTGCATCTCCCAGATTTGTCATGAGAGCAGCTGCTGGCGTGACTCTCACTGCCCTGCTTTCTGCCAGGCTTTCGTGCACATTCAGCCTTCGCTCAGAAGTGTATAATCTCTTTGGCTGAGGCTGGAGCAACTTCAGGTGTTGGGGCTCAGTCTGGCCCTTGAGGAACCCCACTCTGGTCCCCTCTGGCTTTCCCAGAGGGCCATGCCCCCCACAACACCGTGGCAGGGGGTTTCCTAACTTTTTCTGTGGGATTTCTGTCTCCCTTTCTGATAGGCTGTAATGACTGCCCCAAGTCCTAGTTACAGACAGTTAGAGCTTTAAGGCAAAACAGGCTGATTTTGGGGGGCTACACCCTGATACCCTCTGCTCCTGGTACCTGGTACCTGCCCCAGTCTGACCAGGTTCCTCAGCTCAGCTACTGGTTCCCGGTGGCTTCTGGGGTGAACCTTTGTGCCATGTGTCCTGTCCCCACTTTAGGAGCCCCTCTGTGGGGTTACTGGCCCATGCCTCTGTCCCCACTTCTCTTTCCCAGGGGGCTGCTGCTGTTTTTGGTCCTGGATGTGGCTGGATCCCAGTGACAGCCTGGAAAAGTGGTGACCCACAGCCTTTCTCTTCTTCCTGCCCCAGATGTGTGTCCCACTGCTGCTCCAGGAAAAGATGGACCTTGTGGAGACCTATGTGGAGGGCCACCCTGCCCTCCAGCAGCAGCTCCTACGGCTCTTGGACGCCTGGTTTGCACCTGGCTTCCAAATCAAAGAAGTCACCAGGTGAGAGGGCTGGAGGGCTCACCCGACACCCTTCCTGTTCCTGCTGTGAGGCCGCTTGGCTTTCTCAAGTCAGTGGGGTTCATAATAATAATAAAAGAAACAGCATTCTGCACCAGACGTGCCCCAAAATCTGTATGCAGAATACAGCCGCTGTCATTTCTCCTTCTGCATAATTCTGCCTTCTCCTCCAATATTCCCATATTTTATTCAGGAGAAGGATGAGGTGTTACGTGAAGTCCCCAAATCCTCACCCCCCCCCAATCCTGGAAAGGCTTCCATCATCCCTCTCCTTCTCCCAGCAACTGATTCCTTTCACCCACATCCTTTCAGATGTAATCTTGGCAACCCTAAGGATCAGGAACTTGTTCTTTTTCTTTTAAAGTTAGATTTTTTGTAAGTTCTGTGCCCAGCACAAATTCTGTGCCAATACGGAATCTGCATGTGCACACATGCACAGGCACACACCAGATGTAAAACCAACTCTTGTGTTCCTGGGACTCGTGCCTCTGACTGTCCTCTGTCAGGGACTCACAAAAGCATAAATAGCCCTCTCTTCTCAGAGCTGGGAACAGTGCAGAATTTACCACTCTCCTGGCCAGGCCCAGTGTCAGGATTCCTCTGTTCTTGAGAAGACTTTTTCCTGTTTTTCTTCATGGTCGTTCTCTTCTCTTCTCTTCTCTTCTCTTCTCTTCTCTTCTCTTCTCTTCCAGGAAGTACCATGGTCTGTCCGGAGTGAGGCCAGAGAAGGTCAACCACCGGCTGCTGAGCAGAATGGTCTTCCGGTTCCTGGACAAGTACCAGCTAGACCCAGGTGGGCTCACTGTGACTGCGTGTCCAAAATAGTCCACTGCACAGAGGGGAGACCGTGGGGCAAGGTTCTTCCTGGAAATGTTCCCCTTGGTGCTACCTGTACCTTGCCTCGTTTGCAAATGGATATTCCAGGCAGCTTTCAGACTTGAAAAGCATGAGCAAAGCAACACAGCAGCCCTATTCTGGTCCGAACAGTCCATGTAAGGAAACTTGCTGTACATGGGAGAAAGAGGAGGGTGCTAGCTGTACAGCAGGGGAAATTCACACACCACGGTAAACCAACCCTGGATTGTTTTCTCCCACTTGCATAAATGAAACTGCACATGAGAGGGCTTTGAATTAGGCTGCCTGGAGAAGTGGTGCTGTCAGAGCAGTTTCACCGTGGGAACACTTGTTTTGTGGTGTTCTGCCCTTGGTTACTTTCTGTCCTTTCAGAAAGAATCTCTCTTTCCCCACTCCCAAATTGCTAAACTCCATTTCCCTCATGCTACAGTTCCTTCTGGGTTTGGAAACTCAGAGGCACACAAAGCTCCCCCAACATGCAATTCTTACCCAGAAAAATCTAAAAAAAATACGTAGGAGTATCAGCCCCCGTTCTCTCTCTTTTTTTCAGAGTTATCCCTTTTTTTAGCAATAAGGACTAGGAACTTGCTTTTTGAAAAAGGAAATATTGAGGTTCTTGGGAAACAGGATACTATGCCCAGGGCCTTATTCCTCCCCCTCAGTCCTTGGAGAATAAACACAACCCTTTTTGTTTAAACCGATTTATTTGTTACCAAGATTTATATATTTATTTGTTACCAAGATTTATATTTAAACAAAGCAGCTTGCAATAAAATTATTTTTGGTGACCTGCGTGTTCCTGGGAAGGCAAGATAAAGGCCTCAGAATATTTCTGCAACAGGCTGGTGGAATCAATAGAAAAGCCAGCGAGGCTCTGGCCCTCTGTGCTTGTGCTGCCGGCCCGCTGCTCTGGGAGGTGAGCCGTGTCGACACTAGAGGGTAGAAGAGGGCTGCCAGGGAACAACCAAGCCCTTCGCAGCTCCCTTTCTTAGGCTCTCCTGCGACGGACAAGGAACCTCTTTCTCCCCAGTTGCTGGTGGTTTTGAATGATGCTTGATGTTGCACGAGACTCATAGAATAATTCTGTGACTTTAAATAATTCTCTCACCCCCAATTGAGAGGGCCTGGGGGTCCTGAATTTTGGGGGGGGGTCTTTTTTTGGATTTCTTAAGGATAATGAGTCAGTTTAGTCTAACAGTGTACATGTTGGATGAGGACTTTGGGAGACCAGAATTCAAATTGGCTCTCAGCCATGGAAGCCCACTCATGAGGTGGCCTTGGGCAAGTCACACTCTCTGAGCCTCAGCCTTAGCAGTAGCCAGTGGCGAGAAAGAGAGAGAGAGAAAGAGAGAGATGGATTGTGGTCTACCACAATCCACTACCACAATTAAAAGGTCCTCAGACGATATGTGGCGGAGCTCCCAAGAGTGCCTCTTGGGGTGTGTCCTCAAGACAGCACGGGGATTGCAGGCAACATAAATGAAGAGCGTGAGTTTGTCACTCGGCACAGCAGCAGCTTTGCTTTTAACACACTGTGCATTTGCTTGGTGTAAACCTGGGCTGGTTTAAACGCGCTGCTTTCCCCATGACACTGTCTTGGGGTGGTTTCCCAGCTTTTGCAATGGGTTTTTCCCTCACTCTGAAAAGGTGAGATATGGAAAATTGAGTCAGCTTGTTTTCTGCTGCTCCAGAGAGAACACAAACCAACGGCTTCAACTTGCAAGAAAAGAGATTTGGCCAAAGCATTAGGAAGAACTTCTTTATTCTAAGAGTAGTTTGAGAGCAAAAAAAGCTGCTTTAGAGAATGGGGGACTCTCCCTCTTTTGGGGTCTTTAAACAGAGGTTGGAAGCCAGCCTCTGAGGGGTCCCATAGCTGAGTGTTCCTGCAGGTCAGGGGTTTAGCTGAGAAGGCCCTTGTGGTCCCTTCCAGCTCTATGGTTCTGTGTGATGCCCCTTTGAAGGCCCAGTTCTGCGAGCAAAGCACTAGAAGCTAAAATAGGCTGGTGTTTTATTGGATCCTCCCTTTTTGCCTTTGGCCTCACCCCCCCCCCATTAGATTGCAGCCCTGAAAGTTCCTCTGAACCTGGGTTTGGCTCTCAAGAGGAAAACCATTCCCCGCTGTTGGTATAACTGTGTAAGAGGACGCAGCTGACGCTCCGTGGTAAAGTCCTTCGTTTGCACTCCAGAAGGCCCCTGCTATTCTCCCTGGCATCTCCAGGCAAAGGCCCAAAACGGCGAAGAGCCCCAGACCATCCTAGAGGGACCGGTTATTTCTCCCCATCACTTGGCAGCTTCCTACTAGCTTCCAGGGCTCCCCTTCCACCCATCTCTTTTTTCTCTTCAGGGAGAGATCTAGGTGAGAACTTAACAGGACTCATCATAGCACCAACTTATTTGTCTGACTGATATATTGAATTTAGTAAAATACTTACATCTCCCCCTGCCTCCATTTCAGGAACTTAGAACGGCACGTAGGTAGCCCCTTGGAACAGAACAACGTAAATCCAAAGCTACGGTGGCTTACTTAAACAGTCTAAAACTTGTTAAAATGATGTAATAAAAAAACATTAAATAATTTGACAATGGAAAGAACTATACAAATTTGGGCAAAAGCCTTTGCTTACTGTTCTTTCTCTCTTGCTTGCTCCCTTTACCATAGAGGTGAGTGACAAGGTGGTGCTGGACACGACATCCTTACCTGCATCTGCCATGCAGATTCATTGCGAGGGGAAAATGTCAGATCATTCCCCAGCCAACCCCTCACGTAGGCTGCACTGAGGGGAAGGGCAGAATGTCAGTGTGGGAAAGTGAAGTGTGTGCAGAAATCCTGCCTGCCTCTTCTGCCCGCCTTTTTGGTATCCCTCCTCATCCCATATTGTTTTCTTTCTTCCCCACCTCCCTCCTGTGGCCTCTTCTAGCTCTTTGCCCCAACGTGGTCAACCTACGGCTCCTGGGGACACTCAGATACCTGCTCCACAAGAGGTTTGTTGAGGTAGGCAAGTGCGTCTTCTGTCTGTCTGTCTGTGGGAGAAAAGGGTCACTGTCATTTCAGGGTCCAGAAGGTCTTATCAATCTTCTTTTATAATCTTTTTTATAGAAAACCATGACAGAAGAAAACTGGTCTGACCACATCCAGGTAAGCGCATTCACAGTTTTGTGTTCAGTCTCTCAGATCTGCTTCCCTGCTGAAATTCGAATTCTACACCTAGGACAGTTAGATTCTGCAACGTGCCTAAGCTTTTGAACAGATTTCAACCAAATTTCTTGTTCTGTTGATTCTAGCAAAATTTGTTGTGGTTTTCCTACCACATGTGGGAGAGATGAGGAGCAATGAGAGGCACAGAACGCCTCACCCTTGATCACTGGATATATTTTCTGGCTGACCCTCTGAGACTTCAGGAGGCAGGGCCGAATGCTTTAGAGGCATATCTCCAAATCCATGAGGTCTAGAAATTAAAAGGAAGGCTGACACTTTGAGGTTGCCGAATTCTGCATTGGGCTCAGTTATGGGTCTAGATAAATGGGCAGGCCAGCTGACATCCAGGAAGCCAAAACTGGTGGTGGGGGGAGAGTAAGGATGGTCCCAGAGGCCCAGGACGAGCCAATAAATGGTTGCTCTTGAGAGTGAAAAAGATGTGAAGAGGAATGGAAATGAGAAACTCATCCTCGTGCTAAAGAGTGCCTCTTTCTTCAGAATTATGTCATAATTACGGATTTAGGGGAATCTGGGTCAGACTGGGCAGGGTGTGAATTTCTGAGTTCATTCAATCTGCCCTTTCAAGCATTCCTTCTCCACAACACAGAGCAAGCAAGGATGGCTGGATGCACTGAGATTTAAAAAAACAGAGAGAATGTACACATGGGAAGGTCCTTCTCTTTGCCAAAGAGCCTGCGACAGACTTGCTGCCGCTGCTTTGGCCTCCAGCCCAGCGGACTCGTTGAAGGAAGATCAAGAGCTTGTAATCCCAGCACCGCTCTCCACGCTTTGCAGAAAAAGACAGCAGAGTTTGTGTGTGTGAGGGGAGACAACAGTTCACATTGCAAAGCTGGGGATGTCAAGTTTTAGTTTTAGTTTTGTTAAGTTTTAGCACCCATCCCTCACTGAGAAAAGACTCCCAGCATGCATAAGAGGCTTTCCCTCTGCTGCTTGCTTGTTCTCCATGTGCAGCATCTCATTTTTTACCATTTGTTTGCTGTTTGTTGCGTTCATGCCTTTCCTCCAGGAAGGTCCAAGTGGGGCACACCCATGCCCCTGCCTCCTGAGTCTCACAGCAGTGACCCTGTGAGATAGGTCAGGCTGAGAGAGATTGGGAAAGAGATTGGAGTAGGGGGGATGTGACCCACAGGCTGTGCACAGGGAGGCCTCTGTCACCGGGGGTCAGCCGTCCCTTGGTCAAGATTCCCCATGGAATGCTGACTTGCCTACAGGAAAAAAGACTTAGAAGCGAGTCATTTTCTTGCTCCTGGGAGAATTTCCTCCTCTCTCTTCCTCTCTCTCCCTCAGCCTGAAAAGCTGGAGCGTGGGACGGTTGCAGACTTGGAACAGAAGGGCAGTTGGTTAAAAAGGAAGTACCCACCTCAGCTCCTCTGAGTGCCGGGTGGGAATTCCCCGGCTCTGTTTCACCTCAGCCACAAACTGGCTGGCACTTTCTTATTTTTTTTACTAAGTGGCTTGAGGGCTAGTTTGTATCACCAGGCAGAGGATCAGGTGGCAAAATGTTTCTCCAAAACGGGAATAATTTCACCCGCTGTGTGTATGTGTGTTGGGTAATGGAGTTTGCATGTTTCGGTGCATCTCTACAACAAGCAGGCCTTTTGCTTCACCTGGATCCATGTGTCAGAGGGGAGGACTTGATTAACCCTAAGGGCCGGTTGTGACCCCGGCAGAGAGGAAGTGAGGGGATCCGAACTCCGAGCTTCAATGAGAGGTATGGGGAAAGGTCTCACGGTGGAAGCTGTGCAGCCCTGAACCAAATCTGCCACCCATCCCCTCTCTTCCAAAAGATGTCCAGTTTTTCTAAGGCTTGTAGAGAGCATGACTGTAGTTTTTTGGCATCTTCCTATTTCATCTGTCTTTGGGTTGGATAAAGGGAAGAATCTTCTCACAGTTATTAGTCAGCATTGGAAATGTTGGGGAGATGGACCGTTGGCCACAACCGGCTGCAGCAGAGTGTGTGGTTCTGAGCTTTCTCAGCTGGGTGGTTCAGTTCTGCCTTAACGGTGCTGGACTGATGCTCTGTGGGGAAGGTACACTCTTTACATGGATAACAATAGCCATGTTGAGTCCCCCTGGTGTGGCACCACAGAGTACCGGTAGCTGTGGCCAGCCAGCGTTGACAAGACAAAGCTGGATGGGCTACCAAGGGAGACTCGGTTCCAGGTCTCCGTTGGCCTTGCTGCTGCCTCCTCCTCCTGCTGTGTTGTATTTTCCCCAGCCGGTACGTGTGCAAACGCAGCCTGCTTGGTGGAATGCTGCCATCACGGCTGCCAGGCTTCATTCCTGAGATGCTTTCAGCAACGGCAAAGGTGAGAGACGCTCCCATTGGGAGTGGAAGCAAATCGCTCCGTGGCTGGGCTGGAGGAAAACACACAGCAGAAGAGGAGGGGAATGGTGTGCATGTGTGTTTGTGTGTGTGTGACAGCAGGGGGTGCAGACTGGCGAGTGGGGGTGGCCACATTTGATGCAAAACCCTCCGTGGATGGGGGTGATGGGGAGGGCCGTAGTGATGCAACAGCAAAAGCAGCCGCAGTGCCGCCTCCACCGTTGCCAGGAGGGGCTGCAGAGTCCAGCCCAGGCCGGCAGCAGCCATGCACCTTCAGCAAAGAGGGGCCCGACTTTCTGCAGGTGGGAAGGGTCACTCCCCCATAATGTGCTCAGCCATCTTTCAGGGGCTTCTGGTGGGGGCCGGGAGAGGCTGCCGCCATGCTGCTTCCAGGGTGTGGGGAAGGAGGAGTGGGGGGAGGACACCCCTGGGAGAGGGTCCAGAGTGATCACTTTGGGTTGGCTGAAATTGTCAGCCTCATGCCTGCCCTCTCCGTCCTCCAGACCCACACCCACCCTAGTTTTGAAACTCGAACGTGGCTTCGTTGCTTGGCTGCATGCGCTGCCTTGACCCACGTGCCTGCCCTACTGACCTTGTTTGCCACGCAGCCAGCCGGGTGCCTCCTCTAAGAAGGCCCCGAGCGAGGCAGGATGGCCACCTGTTCCCCAGAGGCTGGAACGTGGATGGCCGAGCCACCTTCTCCACGGGGGTTGTGTTGACCCGTCAGGGACAAGGGCCTTAGCTAGGCAGCCGCGTCCTTCCACGCGGCTTTGTCCTGCCTGTCCTTCCCTTGCCATCCCACCCTTCCCCTCTGGGCACACAGGGCCAGGGCCTTCCCCCCTTCCCCACATTTGTTCTCGTGACAGCCCTGCAAGGTGGGCGAAGGACAAAAACGGAGGGAGGGAGAAGGATCGACCCCAGAGGAGGGCGGTTTGGCTCTGGCTGGCTCTGCTCCTGGCCCAGGGCTCTCCTGGGCCGTGCTTTGCCAACAGGTGGGGCTGGGCTGGAAAGAGGGGATTCCCCCCTACACCTGCTGAGGGTCCCATTTCCAGCTAGACGGAGCACGGATGCTTCTGGGGAGGGAGGGGGACAGTGTGGGGGGCTCCCTGGCGTCTTGGAAGCCCTTGTAAGAGAGGGGCCTCCGTCTTGCTTCTCGTGCCAGTCTCCTTCCTCCTCCTCCTCCAAGACCTCGGGGGCCCTTTGCAAGAACTGCCAGGAGTGCGTTCCCCATCTCTGCTGCCTCAGCAGATCCAGAGGGAGCCACCGGCAGTGTTCCCACGTGTGGCTGCTGTTCCTGCTGCTGCTCCGTGAGGGGAGGAATCCCGCCCGACCAGCGTCCTCTCCCTCTGGGGCTCCGCTTACAAAAGAGAAGCGCCAGCTGGAATGGAATGGAATGAGGAGGGAGGCAGATGTCAGAGGGCTCCAGTTTCATCCTTGCCAGTTTCTTGAAAAATGCCGGGAGTGGGGGGGGGATAGAGAGAGAGAATGTTCCTGGGTTTCTCCCCTCCGCCAAACCCCCAAAGGAGCCTCTTCCTAGCAGTGCCAGAGGGGAAGAGCGGGCAAACCCACAGAGCTTGCCCTGGTCCTGATCCTAAGCGGAGGGCCAGGGTCACAGGGGGTGCCCAGGTGCCCGGCAAGGACAGAGAGAGGGGCACAGCTTGCTTGTGTGCTCTGCCGTCTCCCACTCTCTCTGGCGCTGGCTGTGGTGCAGCAGGACAGCCCCTTGGCTTCTACTTACTCTTTGCCAGCCTTCCTCTCTGCTGGCCTTGGCCAGCCCTGACCTTGGCACAGTGCTGACCGCAGTCACCTCTGAAAGGGAAGGCGGGGCACGGACCAGTCTTAATGTCCAGGAGCGTTTGCAAATCAGACCCCAGAAGTTTCCGTTTGAGAGAATAATCCACTTGCAGGGCTGCCTTTGAGCCAGGCTCCGTCATTACAGAAATTAGTGTCTCAGCACTCTTGTGGATTGGTCCTAAAGAAGCGGAGGTCCGTGCAGGGTGGCTCTTTGGGTTTTTCCTGGTTCCAGTGGTGGTTGTCACCCCCACCCTCTCGTCTTCCATTTGTTTTGGGGAGCCATTTGTAGTAATTTCCTGGATCTGCCCTAGGGCTCTTCCAAATGTTTTTGTAAAAATAGGGGCACAGTTTCCTGAGAGGGATCTAGGGTTTGCAAAGCAAATGTTCCCCTGCTTGAATTCTTGATTCCCTCGCCCCTCTTAAGATCTCATTGTTCAGAAATGCCACTGCACTGGTGTGCTGTACTATTATTTTACAGTAAGGAACATGGCAGCCTTTGGACACGTTTTCCCTCTCTGAGGGATTCCTTATGGCTTTTGGGGGGTCACAGGAGCATACAGGAGGAGGGATTTGGCTACTTTTAGGGGCCAGGCACCGGGGGCAAATCTTGGGGGAGAAAACAGCCCCCTCTAACTTGGCTGCTGCTGGGTGTGTAAAGAGGCATTCCCTCATAGCGGTGGGCGGGCGGGCAGGCTGGATGGCCACTGGGGTTCCTTCTGTGATCTGCTAAACAGGCCAGCTGGGTTTGCTGACCAAGTTTTACCAAACCACCAGCATAACTTCCCTAGTTCTGAGGTGCCCAGGCTGTGCAGGGCACCTCAAGATGGACATGAGTGGCTGTGCTCTGAAAAGATTCCCCTCTCAAAGCCCCTTGGAAGCCGGATGCCCTTCCCAGGTGGCACGGTGCCACCCCACCGCAGGCATCCCATGGCATTCCCTCGTGTGTGGGCTGGGCTCTCGCCCTGCGCGACGGATCTTCGCTCTCTTTGCTTGCAGGCTGTCGTCCAGGAGAACCAGTGGCTGCAGGAGCAGCTGGTCCACCTTCTTGTCCGCTACGGGGGGCGAGAGGCTGCTGCCAGCTGGGCTCTGCATTATGGCCTCCCCAAGGAGACCCTCCCTCACGGCGTGCCAGAGGAGATGGAGAAGCTCTGGAGGCAGAAGAGGTACAGGGGGAGGTGGGGGGGTAAGGTGGGCCTCGGTTGCCTTTGGATTGAGGGGAGCCTTTGGAGCAGAGCTGCTTTTCTTCCATGCCGAAAGGCTCACAATTCTGCGTAGAGAACCACAGAATTTGGCAGCCCACGCATGTATCTTAGTTGCCCGAAGCCTTGAGCTGGTGCCCTGGGCTTCCAAGTCCTTGCTGAGTTACGGCAACCTTAAGGCAAACCTATCATGGGGTTTTCTTGGCCGGAGATGCTCAGAAGGAGTCTGCCGTTGCCTCCTTCTGAGGCCGAGAGAGTGTGACTTGCCCAAACTCACCCGTTGGATTTCTTTTTGTGTTTAAGTGAAACACTTGAGCCTGAGAGAGAGGAATCCTTTGCTCTCATGAATCTGTATGGTGGGTGTCCAGCCCTCCCACCAAACTGCCCCCCCACCCTGCCTGCTCCCTTTCTGTCTGCAGACCTCTGGCCATGCTTCCTGCTTGCCAACCCTTCTCCATCCCGGATCTTCCCAGATGTGTGAAGTCAGGCGGCAGTGGCTGGGGGGGGCAGGGGAAGAGGAGGGGGTTTCGCACACCTTTGCTAAATATTGCATGGAGGTTGCACAAATATTGACTGTGTCGTGTGCACACAGATGCTGTTCTGAGCAGAGAAGTGTTTGTCCTGCCCTGGGCTGCTGCTGGTCCTGCCGCCCCAAAGAATTAGTCATACACTCCCCACAAGACCAGCTTGGCAAATATTTTTTTAAATAATAAACCGGGGGCTGCAGGCAGTGTGGGAAAGGCTTCGGCCAGGAAAGAGGGCGGAAGGAGAGGGAGAGAATGGGGAGAAAGCAGGACTCCTTCCTTTTCTCATCTTGCTCTTCCTCAGGCTGAGCTCTCTGGGTGAAATTCCCCGTCCTGCCATGGGAAAACCCTCTGCAGTCAGTGCTGAGCCTCAGTCATCACTCTCAGCGCCCTAACCTAGCAGACTTAGGGGTCAGAGGGAGGCTTTCCCCATCGCTGAGCAAAGGGCAGCAGAGGGAAACCAAATGTGGAAGCAGAGGCCTCGTGGGGTGTCCTGTGGTTTGTTCCATAGGTGCAGGAAAACGAGGCAGCAGGATCTCAGGCAATACGCAGGCAATACTGTTTCAAACTGCAGCTGTGGTCCTGTGTGAATTGTGAGTTTTCCCCATGTTAAAAAAAAAGCATTGCAATTAAAAGTCAAGTCTCTCAGGTTCCAGTTCACCTCACTCCCTGTGTACTTGTTTTTTCCCCCTGCAGGGGTAACCTCTCTCTTTCTCTCTCATATTTTTAATGCTTCTTCCAATAAAAGGAAGAAAGAGAAAAAGCCACCCCAGCAAGTAGAAAACTAGTCTGCACAGAGTGAGCTGACCTGGAACCATTACCCTGATAGGCTAGATCCTGGTTTGCAATGTCCTTTTTTAAACATGCAGAAAATCCAAACTTCATATCTGTCCACACTTTTGCATCCTTCACCTGTGGCCTGAAGCGATGCAGTTCAGCCATTTGCGGATGCTGGAATAAAAACTAAAATCTGGTCTCCTGGACTGCCTGTGCTCCCTCTGCTTCCGTCCCCATCAGCTGGACGTGACCGCTGAGCAAAGTCCAGTAAAAACACACCCCGTACGCAAGGCAGCTTCACCTGCATGCGTCACTCAGCGGAGGCCAGCCTTGAGGTCCAGAATGCTTTAGTGCCTTCCACAAACTTTCTTCTCTTTCCGAGCAGGGAGGATGGTCCCGAGCAGACCAGGGGTGATGGCGAAGGCAAGAGGAAGGATGGCTGCTACTGCCTCCCCCTCCCCAGGAAGGACGTCCTGTTCCTGTCGACGTGGGAGGAGGTCCGGGAACACAAGGAGTGTCTACTGAAGGTTGGTGCCATCCAGCGGGATGGGTGGCTGCACTTGAGCTCTGTGGGTCAAGTGCCTTTGCTGCCTGCTGTTCTCTGAGTCTCCCCGCCCTTGGAGGTGGGACCCAAATTCGGGGACTGCCTTTCCCCTTGATTTGGAAAAAAAACAAAACCTTTTTTGAACAGGTAGCACCTGAGTCCCGGTGTGTGAGGGTGTAAAGAGACTTTCCCCTTCCCAAATGGGAAACTCTAGTTAGTCACATCACCTGGAATCAGAGAGATGGGATCTGCTTATATGTTTAGTTAGTAATCCTACCTTTCCCTCAGGGAGTTTGGGGGTGGCAGGTACGGTTGGATCCTCCCTCTTGGCCGGATTTTATCTTTACAACAATCCGGTAAGGTGGGCTATGATAAGATAGGGCGGCTTCTCCAGGTGTTTAGCCTTTTATCACTGTTACTACATTTTAATTGTCTTTTAAATACAGTTTTAATGAATGTTCATTTAAATTGATTTAAACAGTTAAACTTAGCTGTTTTAAATTGCTTATTATTTAACTGTGACTGTTTAAACTCTTCTACTATCCAACCTTTTAAATCAAACTGTGAGCCGTCGCCATGGGTCCCACAATGGGAGAAAGGCAGAGAATTTATTAAATGAATAAAGGTAGGCAGTCTGGGGAAGGGTCGTGCAAGGAACATCTGAGGCAGGCGGGGGCTTTGAAGGCAGGGCTCCCTGTGCTCTGACCACTGCCCCGCACTGCCTCTGGGGGGCATGAGCCAGGGACTGGGCTTGGGCGCCCAGGGAAAATGACGCACCCTCCTTTGCCCTGCAGCCCGGCCAGGTTGTGGCGGTGGACATGGAGTGGCGGCCCTCCTTCAGTGGCCTGGCGGCAAAACCACGCGTCTCCCTGCTCCAGCTGGCTGTCCGGGACCGCGTCTTCCTCCTGGACATGCTGGGGCTCTTCCAGCCAGGGGGGAAGGAGGAAGAGGAGGAGGAGGAAGACCCGGCCCACTTCTTCCAGGCCCTCTTCACGGATCCGGGCATCACGAAGCTGGGTAAGTGCGGGCCCCTCCCACGCACCTACGGAGACCCTCATCTGGTGGGGACAGAAGGGGGTTGGTGCTAACTCAGGATGATGGGAGCTGTAGTCCAAGGGGTCTGGAAGGCAGCTTTGAAATTCTCACTTTGAGTTGTTTTCTCCTATTTCCCCAGTTGTCACATGGTTTGGAATTTGGAGGGTTTGTCACTAAATTATGTTTGCATTTTTAATTCTGCGCATGGTTTCAAACGATGCAGAACCAACCCCCTGTGATAAGACGGGGCTAATGAGAGCCCATGATCCTCTAGGGACCCTCAGGCCCTGTCCACATGCAGAAGGGAAACGGGGTGGGCATTTTTTGGTCAGGCTGAACCTTGGGCCTGGTGGTGTTTCTCCCCAAGGGAGCGACAGAAACCCACTGGATGACCCTGGGCGAGTCACACTCTCCCAGCCTCAAGGGAGGAAACCTCCTCTGAAAGCCCAGGCTCCAGAAGATCCGGGCGAACCTTTGAGACCTGAAAACAATTACTTGTGATGTCACACAGGATGTCTGTCATTTCTGCAGGCTACGGGATGTCAGGAGACCTGCGTCACCTGGCAGGGACTTTCAGAGACATAGACAAGCAGGTCTGTGGCCTCCTGGACTTACTGATGGTCCATAAACAACTCAGGAAGGTAAGACATTTGAGTCCGCCCCCTCGCAAAGGCTGGCCCTAAGAAAGAGTTCCTTGGCTTGCATGGGGGGTGTCCAGTAACTCTTGACACCCTCTCTGTACTGCTCTTCTCCATCTTTCCTTAATAAGTCTTGATAAGCCATTAACTCTCTCCTTGGTCATGATCTCACTCGGTGACTTTAATAGACCTTCACAGTTGGGGATAATGCTGGTCTACCTTTCAGGGCCTGACGTGGGCAGGCCAAACTGAAAGGGAGTGATTGCAAGACAGGCAGACAGATGTTAAAGAGTCTCCTTGCTCTCCGTACCCTTCAGTTTTGCTCGCAGGGAGAGGGGGGCCTCGTCAAAAGAGCACTTAAAGGCCAGCTTCTGTGAGCCGTTCTCTCTGTCTTCTGTCTCCTTGAAGCCCCACCTGGGGGAGGGAGTGAACCCCCCCGGACTCTCACACCCGTGTCCTGATCTCTCTCTCTCTCTCTCTCTCTCTCCAGTTCCCTGAAGGCTCCTCTGGCAATCTGCAGAAGGGCAGCCAGCAAGTGGACGCTGCACAGCCAGAGGGTGAAGCCCAGGGGGTCCGTTGGGCTGAGCGGGGGCTCAGTCTGCTGGTGCAGGAGGTCCTGGGGCAGCCACTGGACAAGGCAGAGCAGATCTCCAACTGGGATAAGAGGCCCCTCCGTGAGGGACAGATCCTCTACGCAGGTCTGGCTCCTGGGATGGCTGCTGGGGATTGGGACCAGAGCATGCAGTGGGAACCGTTTTCTCTCTCTGTCTCTCTCTCTCTCTCTCTCTCTCTCTCTCTCTCTCTCACACACACACACACACACACACACACCACACATACACACACATGCACGCGGGCCAAATTTGAATTCATAGGGATTCCTGGGTGCCACGTTCCAGTGTTGGGAGGAAGAGAGTACACCTTCAGGCTTGGGGATGCATCTTGCTCTCCCTGGGGACCAAAGGAGGCCCTGGAGCCCCTGGTGGCAGTGCCCCCTTCCCCTGTCATACCATCCTTTGGTGGGTTTGCTGAGTTTTGTAACAGGTTCCTCCTTTGCTCTAAAAGCTTGGAAAATGCCTTTCCTAAGTCTAAATCAGCCCCAGTCATTATTTTGACGGCTAAAATATGTATCTGGCACTTTTGGCCTGGCCTCTTTTACTCCCCTCTGTTGTGAGCTCACCGGGTGGATCTAACTGACCCTCTCCTTTGCAGCCTGAGCCCTGCCACCCCCACCATGGAGATGATATTGGTCTCCTTTACTGGGCTGTTGTACAGATGATGTCTGCAAATGATTTAGAATCTCCTAAAATGCAGACCTTGGTAACAAGTAGCATTTTTTCATTCTGTGACAGAAAAAGAAACATGATGGGTTCTCCTCTCCTCTTCCCTTTGATTTCTGCAGCGTCGGATGCCTACTGCTTGCTAGAGGTTTACACCAAATTGCTGGAAGATCCGGCAGCCTTCGGCCTGAGCCATGAGACCTTGATGCCTCTAACAAGGAAGGCAAATACTGAGGCCAAGGCCAAGAAGCCAGCCAACCGGCAAGCAGTGACAAAGTCTCCTGGGGAGGAGGTTTGTAGGACTGAGGTCCTGTTTGAAACTAACCCCTGCTCAACAGCTCTTATCTTTCTCCTAGAGACAGAATAAGGTTCTAGTCCTTGTAGTTCTGAATCAGTGGCTAAAGAAAGGTAAACAAAAACATAGGAAGCCACCTCATGCAAGCTGTGAGCTGTAAGATTTCAAGCATCCATATCAAGAAACCTCCTTCCATATCATCTGGAACCAAGCTGCAGTAGCCACAGGGGTTTCCCTTCCAGCTGATCTTTCTTTGTCTTGTGACTCTGTTTTTCTTAATGATTTTTTGTGCCCCAGTTCCTGCCCCACCCTGCCGCGAGTGCTTGTGCAGATGGCATCCCAAACTCACCCGTGCCTCCTATATATGCAGATTCCCCAGTGGCCTCTTTCTTCTGCAGAATCTGGCCCCGAGCCCCAGCGGGCCCCAAGCCAGCTCTCCGGCAGCCACTTCAGCCCGAGACTTCCGTGTGGTCTGTGACAACATGCTCCAGGGCCTGGGACGGTACTTGCGCTGCCTCGGGGTGGATGTCCGGATCTTGGAGAACACTGACGACCATCGGAAGGCGGCCGAGGTGGGGTTTCTCTGGTGGCTGGAAAAGAAGGAAAAGGGGGGGGCATTGTCTGGGTGGGTTTGTGGGGTGCGAAGTCTGTCCCAGCATCACATTCAGGCACCCTGTCAAGACCCTCACTTAGGAAGGTCCTTTTCACAGTGTTCTGTACACACTGCTTTATCGTCACTCACAACACCATTTTCTTCTAAAAATAACAACCTGGGAATTGTAGTGTTGCAAGTTGCTTTGATCCTTTCCTTTTCCTTTCCTTTCCTTTGGTCTATTCCAGCTCTAAGATTCTTTGATTCTAGAATCTCTTCTTGTTCCTTTTATTTATACCCTGTCTTGTTGCCAGAACAGGGGCTCAGGCCAACTTGCAAATTAAAATACAATATTGTTTTAATGAAAATAACCAAAGATTAGGGTTAAAATGGAATTGATCTATCAACAACTTTCGAAGGCAATTTAAAACATACTGTTGAAAAGGATAGAAAGTACGGTTAAAACAATGCAAGTCCCCTCTTAGAATTTTTTTCTTCAGAAGGTCTCAGTTCTGAGTAAATTCTGGCTTCTCTGCAGAGGGACTTCCAGAGCCGGGGGGGCAGCCACTGAAAAGGCCCCGTCCCATGTGCCTGGTGGAGCTCAAATTGCAACCTTCTTTTGAAAGTTTGAGCCGTTTCCCTCCCGGCTTCTCTCCATCACCCAGCACCAGCCAAGCAGTAGCCTCTGCTTCTCTGTCCCAATGCCTTTCAGTGGCTTTTCGGGAGACCGGCTTTAGTCTGCTGTCTCCATGGAGACTGGGCAGACATCCTTCAGCTACCCGAAACAGTCGGAACTGCCCTCTGCTTTGATCCATGCTTGGATAATCAAAGACGATGATGATGGTGGTGATGAGGGTGAGGAAGATGAGGGTCCCTTCTCCCTCCACCCCCAGTCCTCCTCCCCAGTCTCTCTGCTGTGGGAAAACCGGCCTCATCAGAACAATCTGGGAAAACTGGACTCAAAGGCCAGATCTGTGCTGAGTTTTCTGCAACAATTTGGGGGGAGGAGTGGGATTTTTGGCTTCTGCACAGCCTCCTTCCCTCCTTTAACATCAGGCATTTTGCTAATAAAAGCAGCAAAAGTAGACCAGATGAATATCATTTTAAGAAATGCCAGTGTAACAGCAGCCTCTAGTCCCTTCCTCAGCCTACAACTCCTGAAGGCCTTTGCTGGCCTTCTCAGAGTGAAAGGAGAGGCTTCCGAAAGGGTGAGTTCTATACAGGTGGGGCCCCTCACCCCAAAGGGCTGCGTGGCTGCTCTTTGCCCTCGTAGCCAGGGGTTATTTCCTTTCAGGAGCCGTGTGGCTTGGTTCTGCCTCAGCCACACCGAGGGCTTCCTTTTCTTTCTAGATTGCCAGGCAAGAGGGGCGCGTCATCTTAACGTCCGGGCTTCCCTACCAGACGGTGAGTATGTGCCTTTTTTCTGGCGTGGCCGATAAAGTTTTGAACTGGACCCTCACACGCCACAGAATGGGGCGAGAGAATCTGGAGGTGCCGTACTCCAAAGAAAGCCATTGTTCCAGGCTCTAAGTGTGGGTGAATCATGTTCACATCCTGCCTCTGAATAGAGCGAAGCCTCTGTATAAGCCTCTCGAGATCTTCAAATCCAAGTGATCGCGGAGCACTGTGTCCTGTACCTAAAATGGTGGCGATGTGCATTTAGACATGCTGAAGTGTCTGCGTGCATGTTGCTGTCGTTTAATAATATGGGACATGAGCATTTGCGATTTTTCCCATTTGTGGGGTGTCCTGGAATGGGACTGCAGCAAAAACAGAGAGCTCAAATCCCCACTTGTCTCTGGAGACCCACTGGGGGACCTGGGCAAATTACACGCTCTCAGCCTCAGAGGAAGGCGAGGGCGAAGGCGAAGCCTCTTCTGAACAACTCTTGACAAGAAAACCCCTTGATAGGTTCACCATAAAGGATAGAGTCTCCCTCGAGTTTTCCCAGCAGCTTCAGCAATGCCACTGTTTCCTGGCCCGGTTTTACAAAATTGTAAGCCCCCCCCCCACTGATGCATTCTTAAGATCATTCCTGTGAGCCCTGGCAGAGCAGGGGCTTTCTTTCTTTCTCTCTGGGGTGCCTCAATCTGCTGCCTTTCCACAGCTGAGGTCCCAGGTGGGAGAAGACCGGTGTCTCCAGGTGAACTGCTCCGAAAAGGCCAAAAAACAGGCCCTGCGGGTGCTGGAGCACTTCCGAGTCCAGGTGACCACGGCCGATGTCTTCAGCCGCTGCCAGGTAGGACTCCTCGTGTCTTTCCCCCTCTCTGCTTCAGGGCCCTGTCCCCCCGGGGCCTGGCGTGTGGCTCAGTTGGGCCCCTCCTGGGTCAGACAGTCTTGCCTTGCCTTGATCAGGGGAACGAGAGTCACGTTTGCTGCTCTGCAAGCTGAGCCCACCTGAACTTGGCCTTTTCTTGGGACTCATTTGGTTTTTAAGACATTGTTTTGCCGCGTGCTTTTTAAATGATAAAAATACAGGTGCTGCTTTGACTCCGGGCTGATGCAGAGCAAAGCCAGGGACACTTGATGGCAACGGCCGGGGTGGGAATGGTTGCCTGCCGTGGTCTGACCTGTGTAAACGTGGGTTGGGAGGGCCTGCGTTCTTGGTCCCACGTGTGGAGGAAAGCCTGTGTTCTTGCACCCATGTGTGAAATCTACTCCCGTGGGCGAAGAGCCTGCAGGCTCCTTGGGGCAGGGGAGCGTGGCCCAGATTCAGCTCCTGTGTTGTCTTGTCTTGGTGTCTGCTGCTCTGAGGCAAAGAGATGAGAACATTCCCACGTAGCCGCGGGTGTTTGAGTAGCTTCCCACAACGGAGTCCCTGCGCTTTTACCTCTTTGCAACAGCCCTGTAAGTAGGTCAGACCCATGAGGCCCCTGTTGCAGATGCTGGAGGGTTGTGCAGAGACCCAGGCACACAGAAACAGAGAGAGATTGAGAGAAAGAGAGTTTCCTGGTGCTGCTCAGAGACAGAGCTGCTGAGGTCTGAACCTCCTGCTCTATGGCACCTCGGCTTTCCTCTCTCTCTCTCTCTCTCTCTCTCTCTCTCTCTCTCTCTCTGCCAGGACACACAGTGGCTTGTGGCTGTGAAGTTTTGTCACAGGAAAAGAGAGACAGAGAAAGAGAGATGAGAATTTTTCAGAGAGGAACCTCCCTCCCTTCCCTTGCTGGGGGCCATTGGTGAGCGGCTTTGAAGTCAGCCTGGGAAACTCCGTCAATATCAGCCAATAATTACTAATACAGATCCCGCAAACTGTCGTTTGGGTTCGCACGCGTGCGCCTGAGTCACAGAGGGGGGAGCGGGGGGTGAGGAGGGGGCAGGGAAATGGGTCCTTTTATGTGGGCTGGGCGGGGGGGGGCCTGGAGGCCCTGGGAACGCCCCGCCATCTTGGTTCTCACTGCCTGAGCAGGGAGCCTCTCTCTCACCTGCCTCCCTGGGATGTGGGGCATGGGGAAGGGGCCCCCAAGTCCCCGAGATTCTGCTCCAAGCTAATGGCTGTGTCCATCTCTTTCAAGATCTTCTTCCTCCGTCTCTTTCTCCTCCTTTCAGGCCAAGCGAATAGCTTTAAGAAGGGCCCTCCTGTTTGGGGGGTTCATTTTAGGGCTCATGGGGCCCTCACTCTGTCTGTCTTTCCAAAGCCGCCTCTGAAGAGCACCCTGAGGGGGATGGCTGCAAGGTGTGTGACGTTCCCCTGTGGCTCACCCCCAGCATCTTGGTGCTTAGAGGTAGACTGCCCCTGAACGTGGAGGCTCTCCGGAGCTGTCTCTTCGATCGTTGCTCCTGGAGGCCTGTTCTGCACAAATTTCTCTCATCCCTTTTCTCCTTCTGTGGTGCTACTGTTGCTATTTTAAAACCACTGTGGGGGTCAGTGGAAGTCTCAGAGAGTGGCAGGTGTTGGAGTGAGATTTTGTGCACCTGCCCACCCCACGGCCCCCAGTCTTGACCCCCTCCTTCATTTGCTTCCTGTGGCCGGAGGGCCGGGCTTTGGGCTGCCTGACCTTTCTGGTGATTCTTGTGGTTTTGAAGCCTGCAGACTGAACCATCAGGGCGGCTGCGAGGAAGCAAAGAGCCTCCTGGAGGAAAAGGGGGAGAGGCGGGAGGGGACGGAACCCCCCCACGTGTTCCGGGCTGGCCCGGGGCTGGATTCTCGCCAGCAGAAGCTGCCTGCTTTCTTGGTGGCTGCCTGGTTCCCACAGACTGTGAATTTTTCTGCCAAGATCTCAATATCTTCAGAAATCCAGCAGAGCATGAAGGTCAGGACAAGGAAAGAATGACGGCCGGGACGCTGCTCTCCCGGCCCCCACCCCCTCCACTTTTGCCAACAACGGCCCCATAGAGCGCTCCCCCCTCCCTCCGCTCCCTTTTCTCTCTCTCTTTTCATCCTCCCCTCCGGCCTGATGGCTCTTTCTTTCCACAAGCTGGCACACAGGTTTAGCCCAGTGGAAGGGCTGGTGTTTTCTGCAGCAGCCGGGCAAACCAGTGCCACGTTGCCCGCTTGGCTTTCCTGTTCTGTAGCTGGGGTGCCTGTGTGTGTGTGTGTGTGGTGGGACCAAATAACACAGGAAGGGTCTCTCCACCTCCTACCTCCTCTCAGCCCTGCAGAGATTTCACCTGCCCAGGTGGTCTCAGTCACCTCCACCCACCTACCCACCAGAACGAGAGGACAAATGAAGAACCAGGTTTCTCTGTCCCAACTTAAATGTGTTAGGAAACAGTGGCTAAAATTTGAATTGACAGCTTCTGTGACCAAAGAGCGAGAGAGAGGGCCAGCGTTTCCACTCCCCATGTGGACTTTTTCATAGTAAGCCATTTGACCGTGCAGGTGGAGTGGCCGCAGTGCAGCTTCTTGTGAGGGAAGTAGGGGACAGTTTGCTTGGGGAACACCCCCAGAGGAAAGGTGGAGAGGCAGCAGTGCAGAAATGAGTGAAGAGCAAAAACTTTAGGTCCCCCCAAATAATATTTTGTTAACCCCAATTTGTTAAAGTTGCAAAACTTTAAATGATAGTTTATTTAGCTCAGTGTGTTTTGATTGCAGTCTTGTACCTTGGAAATGCCCCCGTGTGTTTTCCAAATGCTCTTCCATAAAGTGGATGCTGTATTACATTTTGTTTCTGTTTTTTCACCATACTCCTGACAAATATTGTGAGAAAAGCTCATCGTGGTTTATAAATTCCCATTTTGTGCCCTCAAAGCTTTCAGCTCCTCTTGGGCATTTCTGGAGTGCCAAACAGCCTATAGGAGGCCGGAGTGAGGGAGCTGAAAAAGGCTATGGAGCCTGAAAGATTGTCTTCGTATTGCCAAATCTGGCCACAAAAACGTGGGCTGGAGGACGGTCCGTCAGTCAGCAGCCCAACATGATGCGCTGTGGGAAGATGGAGAAGGGTCTCTGGGAGAGAACCTCAGGGGAATGCTGAGCAAGTTTGCCGTTGGAGCCGGAGGCCGGTGACCCCCACTTCTTCCCATGTGCCCAAAAGGAGAAGCCTCCGCCTCCACTTCCACCCCCGCCCCCATCATATCGTGAGAAAGTCCGGCCTCAGTGGCCACTTCTTAACCCAACGAGCTTCTGGTCCCCTGTGTCCATCTGTGTGTCTCTCCTGTCAAAGTTCAGGCTTTCAGGTCATTCCCATTCCCAGACCTTTCTCTCTCTCTCTCTCTCTCTCTCTTTCCTTATTTGGGGAGGGGGCTCTGTTGGGGAGAGCTCAACCCTGTCCTTCCACTTTGGTCCATTCCTGCCCCCACCACAGATATGGCTGCTCTTCCAAGATGCAGCCCGCTGCCCCACTTTGGCCTGTTTGGCTCACCTGAGGGAAGGCGTGTGTCTGTGCCTGTGTGTGTTGGAAAGGGCCTGCGAGGCTTCCTTGGGCAGAACAAAGCAAACATCCATCCGCCCCTCTTTTCTGCTTTAAACAGAACTGGGGAAACAGAGAGATTTTCTGGGAGCTAACATGGGAGCAAGGAGAAGGCTGATGGGAGTTGCAGTAAAGCAGAAGTGGGTGGGGAGTGATGCACTTCCCCTACCCCCATCCCTCCTCCTCAATTCCTTCATGGGAATCATGGCCTCCAATCTGAAAGCCCCTTCCACCTGCCTCTCCCTAGCCAGAGGGTCTTTGACCTCTTTGTAGGGAAGGGGCTGTCTTGCCTGCCTCTATAAAGCACCACCGAAGTACATCCACCATCTTTTTCAGAAAAGGGAGACCGCTGTTCCACCGTCAAACAGTTCTTGCTGTGCGTAGGTTCTCCTTAGGGTTTGGTCGGAATCTCTTTTCTTCTCCTTTCTTCCAATGAAGCTTCTGGAGCAGCTGAAAACAAATTTGCTCTGTCTTTGACAGGACGGCCCTCCAAACGTTTAATTCGGTGACCTGCATCGCTTTAGACATCTCTGACACACTGTGCACGTGTTGGAGCTTACCATCCACACGCTCAGTGTCCGTAACAATTATATAAATTTGAAAATGCAGGCAGGTGTCTGCCTGCAGGGAGCTTACAGTATGCAATAGGAAAATAAGGTACGGAAGAAAAAGAAATGGTTTCATCTGAGCTTGGACAATAATTTTCTCATCACAAAGAACAGGGCTTCCGCACTCAGAGGCTGCCTGGCCGTGAATGAGAGGCGCTAAGCGAAGGTCTGGGCTGGGAGCCAGAATGCGGGGCAGCAGAAAGCTTCAGGAAAAGTTCCCTTTTTTTTCCTGTTTTTTAGGACTTGCCTGCACGGGCTGGGGGGCGGTGTTTTGGGAATGGAAGTTAAATTATTGTTATTGTTGCTGTTGCTGCTGTTGCTGTTCCAAGCTTCTACCGCCCTGGCTGTCCTGCTTCCAGGATGCCCCCCAAGGCAGATCCTCACCCCTGTCTGTCCATTCCCGGGGTGAGGCTAGGGTGCCAGGCTCTGGTTGGGGTGCCCTGAATAAGGAAGGGGTGGGGTGGGGGAACTGCTGAGCCATTTGGCAGGCTGTGGGATCCACAGCCCATGGGTCTCTGCAGTCCCCCAAGCCGCCCTCCCTCCCCATGGTGAGAGCCAGTCCCCAAAGTTCCCAGGGCAGAGAGGGAGGACCGGCTGGCTGGGACCGCCACTGTGGTTATCTGAGGTCACGTTCTCAGATAACAGCCACGGAAAAACAAGGGCTTGTTTGGATTGGAAACTTCCCGAGGGGGTTTTTCCTTGGGGGAGGGGGGATTTCGGATGCAGCTGAGGAGAGCAGCCAAAACCAGGAGGCGGTTTCTCTGGGTGGAAGCATGGTAAAATAAAGAAATAAAAGTTGGATATTTGAGCTGGGAGGAGAAGGACCAGGAGTCTTGCTAGTGGTTTGGGAAGTCCGCTGTGGATGGAGAAGAATGAAGGGCGGAAGAGAGGGGTTGCCTCCATTCTCATAAAGAGCCGGGATCTTGCAGGGGGCACCCACTCTGAACACACACCCCACACACTATTTGGAGTCACAGAGAGAAAGCTTGGCAGGGCCCTCTTTGCTGGTATATCTTGAGGTCTAGAAAGAAAGCAGACATTCTCCAGGTGATGGGTTCTGGCTCCCAGAACCAAAATTGGGTGATTGCTGGGTGTGTTTACTTCAGTCTGTGGCTGTTTTAATATTCAGAGCCTAATGGGAACCCCCTGGCCTGATCCCTTGACCTGCTGTGCGACCCCTCAGTGCTGTTGCTTCCAGCTCCATCTTCCTTCCTTCCTTCACCAAGGTGGGCCTGGGTGGGTCTTTCCCGCCTCCTGCCTCCTCCCCACCGTCCCACCAGTCCTGGAGAAATGCCAGGGGCAACCCAAAGCCTTCCGTGTGCCTCTCCTGGATTCTTTGCAATCCTTCTTTCCCACTGCCCGGCTTCTCTCCCTCGTGCCACTTTCCCAAGAGGGCTGTCAGAGGGCGAAGGTTTCTCACGACAACCAAACAAAACAGAGCCTTCATCCTCCCCATCATCATCGGATTGGGAGAAGGAAAGTGCTGGTGTGACCTCACAATGCTCCTCTTTGTGGACTCACATCTGCTCAGATCCCCCAAACAGATAACCCCCCCCCAGTGGTTTCTCTCTCTGCTCTCCCCCCGCCAAGGGCTCTCTCGCTCCCTCTCTCTCTTTCTCGCTCTGGGGTCCTCTGGCCACACAAGGGACCAGCAGAGAGATAACCGGGAGGTACGGAAACACCCTCACACTCTTTCTGTGAGGAAGGGGCCAGGCAGCCTGGCCCTTCCCACTGCCCAGCCCTCCTCCGCTTTGAGGACCCTGGGCAAATCACACTCTCCCAGCCTTCGAGAAAGGCCACGAGGAAGGCTTGCCACGAAAGCCCTCGGAGAGCATTGCCCTAAGTCAGAGACCACTTGGAGCAACGAAGAGACCCAATGTGGGGGTTTAAGTGTTAGACTAGGACTCCAGACACCAGGTTTCAAATCCCTGCTCAGCCATGGAAGTCCACTTGGGGATCCCCAGGCAAGTCACACTCTTTCAGCCTCAGAAGAGGGCTGTGTTGGCAAGGTGAATAATAACTCTCCCCAAGAGAACCCTGTGATAGGTTCACTTTATGGTCTCCATAAGTCAGAAATGTCATGATGGCACACAACAACACCAATAGCAACACTATTTCGAGGTGGGGATTTGGGAGACAGAAAAGGGGGTCTCTTTTCCTGCACCCCCAAAAGCCATGGGTGTTACCACCTACTGTTTTCTTGGTGGTGGGGAAGGAGGGCAGCACGTGTGCTCTTTTCCTGGGTTGGCCTGGGAGAGCTGGACTAGATGGCTGCTCCAGCCCCCTCCCACAGGCAAGTGGGGCATTCCCCATGGGGACGGGAGAAGAGGCTGTTGCCTGGAATGGGGCATTTCTGAGTTTCCCAGAGCCCCTGCCCTGCCTGCCTCTATGCTCTGTTTGTGTGAGCGAGACTTCTCACGCTATAAATACACAACCAGTGATAAGGAAAGGCAGGGGGCGGGATGTGGGGAGGGCGTGGAAAGAACCCTTCTCTCCCAGCACAACAATGTTTTGGCGGCGGCTGCTGCTGCTGCTGCTGCTGCTAAAATGCATGGGTCCCTTCAGTGCTGCTGGGCAGGCAGGTAGGAAGGAAAGAAAGAAAGTGGCCGTGGGGGTAAAACCACATCGCCACAGTTCCCTCACAGCAGTTTTGCAAGTGGTCATCCTCCCCACACAAAAAAAGCCGTGGAGGAGCTTCCACCTCTTGGTCCTGATTTGCAGGTGAATTGCACGGAATTGCTCAGGCCTTAGCTAAAGGCAGGAACAATCTGTCCCCATCTATACATGCCCAGAGCATTTTTGGAGTGCTGATGCCAGCCGCCGTGCTGAGAGTTGTAGTCCCCCTTGTCCAGAATTGAGAGTTCATTGACCTTAACTGGGGAAGGGAGCTCAGCTGGGCCTCCAGCCCTCCGTCCCAGGTGCCCAGCCTCTCTTGCTGAGCAGTGGGCTGCCTCTCCACGCAGAGGCTCTTTTTAGGAGAGTTGTTGCTTTCAAAGAGAGAAGCCGTGCGTGGATATTGTGCATTGGAGGAGGGCCTCGAGGGTCTTTTCCTCCTCTTTTCCTCACACTGTCAGGGCACTTTCTGAATGTGTCAGGCGGCAGCTCATACAGTGCCCCCAAACAAATGGTTAGGTGGATTATGGGAGCTGCAGTCCAGCGCATCCGGCAGTGCATTGATCCCCTTTTCCTTCTCAGCTTTGAAAATGTTGCCCAGTGATGAGAGAGGGAGGAAAGAGGGTGTCTCTTCACGGCTGGAGCAGTATCAGCCTTCTGCGTGTGGCCCCATTCCCCATTGGGGGTCTTTTTTAAAAAAAGTTAAAGCCCTATGTCCCCTTGCCCCGTACCATTCCACATCATCTACCTTTGCTGGTTGGGGGCATGAATCAGATAGCTTGGGTCAGCTTCTTTGCCAGCGTGAGGGTTGGGCCTGGAGCCACACTTCCTACCCTCTTGCCTTCTAGCGCAAGGGCATCTGTTTTGGGGGTACATCTCGCAGCTGGGGGGTTCAGGTGTGTGACAGTCTTGCGGATGAATTTGGACATCCGACCTGGCAGGGAGACAAGAACGCTATCTGGGCCGAGACAGAGCCAGCATGGATGTCAGGAGGAAGACAGGGTCGGGGTTCTGTTGGGGGAGGCACATCTCCCCCTATGAACGGCAAGGAAAGGGCCGATCCGGACACGCTCCAAGGTTATGTCCTCAGGCCTCTCTCTTGGCCCCTGTTCAAAAAGCGTGAGAGCTGCCCAGACACAATAACACCGGCAGCCACGTCAGCTCCCGGAGTCACTTCCTTTCGGCCCTCGCAGGGCTTTTGTGTAAAAAACGGAGGTGACAGAGTGGGGGGAAGGGGGGTGGGAATTGGATTAATGGGAACTGACAGGCTCTGGGCTTTATCAGCAACAGGGCCAGAGCACATCCGAAACGGTTTTTGGCTCTCTGTATCCCACAGCGCCTGACCCTTGCGGGGAGGGTTTTTGGGGACTTTGTGCATGGGTTGCACACTGGATGCAGAACCGTCCACTCTCACCTGATGTTGCTCGGATGGAGGGACGTTCAGAGCCCAGACTCACGCAGAGGCTCAGTGGGCACACTCCTCTGAATTGTGAATTCTCAGCCCCTTCCAAGGCACCAGGCAAGGAATGCTGCAGAACAGGGAGGGTGCCACTTGCTTGCTGGCGGCTGCAGCTCCTTCTCTCTTGTCTTTCTCTTGCCTGAGTGTTTTTGAGTTGACCTTTGAAGCCAGAAGGGCTAGGCAGAGCTTTCCAGATTTTTCACGTTGGTGACACACTTTTTAGACATGCATCATTTCGCAACACAGAAATTCAGTTTTACTAGCAAACTGGAGGTTAAACTAATCCCATTGTAAGTGATACAGATACATACATAAACTGTAATAATGAAATATATGGGAACACAGCATATCTCATGAAAACCTTTCATATGTTTTTAAAATATATGATTTATAAATAATAACATACATTTCCAGATTGTAGGTGACACACCTACACACTTCAGGTGACACACTAACATGTCACGGCACACCCTTTGGAAAGCTCTGTGCTAGAGACTTGTTTCCTTTGAGCTGCATTTTTCTGGAGGACGGAGCTCTACAGCAAAAGAAATTGGGAAGTGGGGTAAACATAGCTCTGTCTTGGAAGTTGCCTGCCCTGTTCTGGATCTTTTTTAAAAGCCTTTTAAAGCCCCTGCTGGTTTCCCCCTGCCCCACTCCAGCTCCACTCCTCTCCCACCTTGTGTCGGCCACTTGCCACCAGTAAGCCTCTTAGGCTTGGGATGTTATACTTGTGGCCGGCCTCTGTCGCAGCCAGCCAGATTAACCTTTTTGTGTATTTCCGACCCAATAAAATCTCATTTATGAGGCTTGAAAGGATTAGCTTGTCGCTGGCAAATGTCAGGAGATGGGAGGGATTTTTGTTAAAAAATTTTGCTGAACGCGTGCATGCATGGAGCCGATGACAGCATAATCTCTGCCAGGGATAAATGGAAATGCCCAGGCGTGGAAACAAAAGGACCCCCTCCCCCCGGCCAAATGATGCTGAGTGAGCAACAGGGCGGCCGGAAAGGAGAGCGGGACTTCTGGAGCGATTGGCCTGCGGGGCGAGGGGATGTTTGCCCAGCGCATCTTGATTCCTTCGGTGATGTTATCATGAGCACCTCAGAGAAGGGATGGGCCTCACTCTGGCCCCAGGGGGTCCTAGATCCTGGCCATTGAAGCTGGAGCCTAGGGCTCAGGCCTGGAACAAGTAAAGATGAGGGCAATAGTGCCCCTGAGCATGCACAAAGCACCTTTTGAAAGGAAGTGTGGAGTCCTTATACCAAAACGTTGACTCCAGCTCCTGTGTTTTCTGACTGACTCCAGTTCCTTCCTAAAAGGCAAATGTGTATTAATTAAAAATAATTTCAGTAGCACAAGGCATTTCATTGCCATCTCATCAGTCATCAGGACATGAAGGTAGTAGACTTCCTCTTTCTTCCCTGGTGTTGCTGGCTGGGGGTACTGGGAGTTGTTACCTGCAAAAGGCAATTTTCCTGAGTGATTTCTTCTTTGGTTCCTCTTTGTAGGAAGATGCTCAGTGTAGCCCTAAAACAGAGCTTGGGAATGTTACCTTCAGGGACTTGACAACTCCAGATGCGCAGAGAGGTATTTCATGCACTCTCTGCAGTAATTCCAGGGTTTTCTAAGGAACTGTCCTCTGTTGCCTCTTTACAACAAATTATTGTGATTTTCTGCTTTTTTGCAAACTGTCTTGTGTCCCAGTCTGGGAGAAAGGTGGGGTATAAGGAAGAGGAGGAAGGGATGGAGAGATTAACTTTTTCTGACTCCCAACCTTTTTGCAGCAAGAACTGTGTGTGGAAGATGGGCTCTCGTACCTTTTCAGCACACTCCTCCTTTCATACCGGCCTTATCTGCACAGGATGGGGAAGCTCTGGTTTTGCAGAGCCTTTGTATGGTGGAAACCTGTCTTTCTCCCAGAATTTGGAAAAGTTTCCCTTTTTGTAAGACAGCTCCCAGAATCCACAGGCTGGGGCATTCTGGGATCTGTCCTCCAAAGAGGTAACTTTTCCAGTCTTTTTCTGCAGGCTTGATTCTCATTATCTGCCAGGTGAGTCTGGCTGCTTCTTGAGCCCCGCAAACCCTTGGCTGAGGAGTGGTTTTTCTGGCTCTGCATCATCTCCCAGAGGACGCTGGATAATTTCCTCCCCTTTGGCCAAGGCCTTGCTGTTGGTTTCCTGGTGCAGGATTCACAGACACAAACACACAGAGCATCTCGGGGCTGCTGGCCACTTGAGAGGGAAGGAGGGAGAGGAAGTAGGTTACGAATAACCACCAGTGTGGTGGGATCAGGAACTAGGAAATCCTGCTCCGGCCAGGCCTCAGGCAGAGGCGGCCTCTGGATTGTCCATTCTCAGCTGCCCTGCTTCCAGCCGGGCCAAGAGGTACGCGTGGAGCCATGCTCCATCCGTCGGTTACGGTGGCAACATTGTGCTCTCTTGGGTTCTTTCTCAGTGCTTCTTCTGTCTTGGGCCATTCTCCCCTCTCTGTGATCCAGTTCTGTGAGAGAGATCTTTTCACCCTTCACTGCACAATCCACATTTGTGTCTTCTCTCCCATTCCCAAATTGGTGCATGAGCATTAATGTCAAGAAAAGTTTGATTAGTCCGGGGGAATTGCAACGCTTTCTAGTTGCAATGTGTTGAAAGTGCATGGTGGGAGGGGGATAGGCAGTGGAATATGTATGTGTGCAATTTTATTTCTGTTGCCCCTTTCTCTCAAAATGGGATTCAAAGCACTGTACAATTTGTTGGCATGTGCCCCTATCAGTTTTCTTGGCCAGATTTACTATTCAGAAGAGGCTTGCCATTGCCCTGAGGCTGAGAATGACTTGCCCAAGGTCCCCAGGGGTCTTCCGTGGCTCAGCAGGGATTTGACCCTTTTTCTCCCCATGTGATAGTCCGGCTACACCATGCCTATTCTCTGCATTACGATGTATGTTACAAAAGAAAAAAAACAGCCAGAGTAATATGTGGTACAACATTTGAAAAAACATGGAACCATGAGTCCAAGGAAGACATTAATTCAAAACAATTAGAAGCACACAAAGCATTTACTGTGTACATATTATAAACAGCACACCCATTGCATGTCCTTCTGCCCCAGGTAGTAAAAGGCCTCCTTGAATCCTGCCAGTGAAAAGGGAGCAGAGAAGGGGCGAAGCAATCCTCCCTTAGGAGGGGGCTCCACGGCCTGGGGGCAGCCACTGAGGAGACCCCATTTCTCATGCCCTCCCCAGACGACCCTGGGAATACGATGAGATAGAGAGAAAGCCTTCCCTTGAAAATGGGAAGACTTGGGCAGGCTCCTTTGTGGGGATAACAGGCCTTCTGATAGTCAGGATCCAAACTTTATGCACTGTAACCAGCACTTGTGAGTTGTACCTGGAAATGTACTGTTAGGTGGTGTTGCTGCTTCAACAAAGATGTGTTGCCCATAACCAGATCTGGTCAGCACTTTGGTTGCAGCATTTTGGACCAACTGGAGCTTCCAAAGAGTCCCCAACGGCAGCCCCACATAGAGTATATTGCAGTAGTCCAAATGGGGCATAAGTTAGCCATGTGTTACTTAGCTGGATCTGACGTTGCAAGGAACAGGCACAGTTGCTGGTGATGGTTTCTGGGGAAAGCAGAGCTTCCCTTTTTGGGGAGAGGGGCTACAACTCTCAGGTGGCCCGTGCCAGTTCCCATGCTGGCTAGGGACTCTGGGACTTCCAGTCTCTTCGTAAATGAACTTTCCCAAGCCTCAACCACAGTTGCATAATTTTAGCAAAATATGAATTACAATAAAATAAATGAATAAAAACAAAAACACTTAAATCTAGCAAATAATGAAAATACACCCCCCCACCTGCTAAGGCCATGCTCTCATCCTGAGATTCCTCTTCCTCCTGCTGGGAACTGGGGAAGAGTGTGCAGGTCCCGAGTTCATCAGGCCACCCCAATAGAGGGAGAAGCAGCGTTGTTTTACAAGACACAGACACAAGCATGCACGCACTCCATGGATATATTCTTTCTTGCTCTCTCTGGGTTTCGGAGCCCTCCGAAGTCAGAGCCCCAGCCCTGCCGCCCTGCTCCCAGCCTCTTCCTTCCTCTCCCTGCCTTCTCACTGCTGCTGCCGCTGCCTCCGCGTCAGATGGCAAAGGGCAGCTATTTCCAGTTTCCTCCCCTTGAACTTTTCTCCAAACTCTCAGAGAGGGAAGTGGCCCGGGAGTTAGCCCCAGCACTGGGGGCTCATGGAAAACTGGGACCCCGGAGCTGCCTTCAGTGCAATGCTATAGATATAAATGGAATGGAAAATGACCTGGGACCAGGAAGGGCTGCCCTTCTGCAAAATGTTCTCAGAGGCCCTGATCCGCCAGGCCTGCCTCCTTCCCTCGCTCCCTCTCTCGAGCCCCGCCAGAGGGCTTTCCACAGTCTTCTAAAGGGCTCCTCCGGGGAGTGGGGTGGAGCTTCACTCTTGGGGTCTTTGGAGGTCCTAGTTAGCTAGGAAGGAGCCTCCTCCTTCAGAAGAGGTCTACCTGGGAAACCCAGATGTGCTAAAGCAGATCAGTTGTCTTGGAGGATGCTGGAAACCCAAGGAGGCAGGGCGGTTGGCCGTTCAAGGCGGGTTCTCCCTTTTTTTTAGGTGCCATTACCTGTAATCTCTGTTCACTGGTCTTGCTGGATGGGGCATTCTGGGAGTTGTAGTCTAAAGAAAAAGGAATACTTCCAAGCTGTGTTTGTTACAAGCATGCCGCACACAAGCCTGTGTGGGCAGCTGCCTCCGGGCAGCAGAGTGTCATCTTGGGGGGGGCAAGGGAGAAGCAAAGGAAAGGCGGGCAGCCCCCGTGACGCCGTCCACCTCCAACCAGGGCTCAGGAATCTGCCTTTTAAAATCAAGAATGCCCAGGAAGGGCTCAGCCAGCACGACCACTTAAATATGGCAGACCTATGTGGATTCTGGGAGTTGTCATCCTAAGGAGTTATCTTTTCCAAACCATGCTGAACTACCATTGGGAAGGAAGATGGAGAGGTGAAGCCAGAGGTCATTCTGACAAAGTCGAGGGAGAGTCAAAGAGAAGAGGAAAGCAGACGTCCTCGAGCCCTCCAGGTGTTGTTGGACTGCAGCTTCCCTCTACCTCTTAGGACTGCCAGTGTTGGGGAATAATGGGCATTACAGTCCAACCACTTCCACATGATTCCCTCCACTGGATTTAGGCCACGGCAGCTGTGAGGTGTCCAAACGGGGGTCTCCCGTCTCCAGAGGAGGACCTGTGGGGTACAGGGGTCCTGGGAGGCAGCGAGGGGGGGGGACAGGCGCTGTGTTCCCTCAGGATCCCACGAGGTAGGGGGAGGCCGGGTCATCCATCAGGAATGGCATTCCAGAGGGGATGCTCCCAAGGCCCAATTTGGCATGGGAAAATATTTTATCAAAAGAGAGCAGGGACAAGATGTGCAGAGGGAGAAAAAACGGCAGAAATTAGATGTCTAAACATGAACCCTTGACCACCAGGGCTGGGCTATTTTTAATTCTTCCTTCTCTGCCCCCCTTTGCCCCCTCCAACTCCAGCCTCCCCATCAGTTTCACTTGTTCGGATCAGCTCTGTTTTCAGGGAATTAGTTGCCCTCCCAGTGGGTGGGAGACGGGAGCCCTTCGCCCTCGGCTTTTGATGGGCGTGGGATTTACCCTCCAAGTCACAACTCAGCCCCGATCCTGAACGTGGCCCTTGACTTGGTATTTCCAAGGCTCCTCTTTGTCTTAGCAGAAGTGCAGAGAGGCTTCTGAAAGAGCTGTAAGTAGGTTAAGTTGGAAAAATTGTATGTTGGGAAGGTGCAAGCCACAGTGAGCAAGAAGCCCAGTTGCCTCTGGTGCAGCCTGCCTTAAAGGGTTGTTGTGAGAGTATCATAGCGTCTCTCTCCTACAGTGCAGCTGTGAGCAAACACACAGAATAATGTCAGAATATAATCTGGTCAGAATATAATCTGCATATTTTACACTGCATCTCCCATAATCCATTACTATTGACTGGGCAAGGTCTCCCAACTGCACCCCACCATTGCGATTGTGACATGGAGGCCGAGCAGCCTTAATTCAGAGCCAGGGTAGTGCCATGATTTGAGTGCTGGGCTAGGACTCTGCAGGACCAGGGCAGGGCCCAAGGCCAGGTCACACTCTCTCAGCCTCAGAGGGGGAGGACATGATGTCAGACCTCTGAATAAATCTGAGTGTAGAGCCATGACTGATGCAGACCAGGTCGCCTCTTGGCCATGGAGTAGCCTTGGGGAGGTCGCTCTCCCTTAGCTGCAGGGCAAGGCCGTGATGGCAGACCTCCTAGGAACAAGTCTTGCCAAGAAACTCCATTAGGCCAGCGTCAGCTTGAGGGCACAGCAATGCCATTTGCTCATCACCCTAGAGACCTGGTGGAAAAATCTAAGCAGGAATGGGGGGGCTCGATTTCTGAATGCATCCCCCCCATTGAACTCAGGGCCTGCATGGTTTCCCTCTTGGCTCCTTTCTCCTTCCCACCACGACCCCCCCCCCGCGAACTCCTCTTCCCAGGCTTGCTCTCCCTTTTGTCCAGGTCCATGATGAGCCGCCGCTGCTAAATCCCCCCCTGCCACCCCACCCCAGAATGGAGCGGCTGCCTCTCCTGGCGGACCTCCTTGTTCCCACACTCATGATTGCCGGGTCACAAGAGGCACAAAAGACACCGCTGGACTCCGGGGAGGCGGGGGCACAGCGCCCAGATTTATTTCCAGGCCGGCTTTCCTGGTAGCGCCTGGTCTCTTTCTCTGTGGAGAGGTTCGCTGATTTTGTGCTCGAAGGAAGCAGCGAGTAAGCAAAGCAGCTTTCTTCCTGCCATGAGGTAGAGAGCCTTTGAACGCTGCGCAGTTTTCAGAGACTGTTCTCCGTTCGGGAGTTATACTGCACAAAATTAACATGGTGTGGTTTTGCTCAGGAGACAGCCTTTTTTTCTACAGGGAGAATGAGCCAATCACACACCCAGTGGGAGGGTTGGTGGTAGGAAGAAGACCCCAGGTCAGAACAGGGCAGCACCCAGGGGTGCGTCAGCTGCCCTCCCTTCTGGGCGTGTACTTGGGACATGGTTCTTGGGACAGAGTAGCAACCTGCTCACAGTTGCACAGTGTGTGTGTGTGTGTGGGGGATTTCTGGTGCTTTCCAGTGGGGTCTTACACACACACACACATACACACTCACTCCTCTCCTCTCTGCACAGAATACACAGAAACCCTGTGCCTGTTTGAACTTCAAACCCAGATACCACTTAACCCGTGTGTCTTGAAGTAATATTTTAATGGACAGATTGCTTGATGCTTTTTCAACTTCTGCACCACATAAGCAGTTTGGCTGTTTTAACGTCTGCTGTAAACCAGTTTGGGTCCCATTTTGGCAAAAGGCAGGGTATAAATAAAATAAGTAAATGAATAAATTTTCCCGAGTGTGGTAGAAAGGCCCGTGGCCAAAGGAAGAGTCCCAGATTCCCGGGATCCGGATTGCAGGAGAGCTGAGAGGCCATTGGGTGGGGGGGTGTTTTCCAGAGGGGAAGGGGCTGACTGTAGCAGCCAGGCTCCGAGCGAGAGGGGCTGGTGCTGCCGGGTGTGAACTTCCTCTCCCAGCGCCTCTCGCTCAGGCTCAGCCGGGGTGACGTCAATGCGGCTCCCAACCTCCCAGAGGCTTGAGGGGGGCAGCACCTAATGGAGAGGGGGTTCAGGTGGAGAAATTTCCCACCTCTTGCCACCCTTGAAAAGGGAGGACAACTTTCTGCCTCGGCCCCCCCTTCACCAAGATTTGGGAACGGGAAGAGGAAGGGACCCTCCCCATGGCCTGGCCCAATGGGGTTTGGCTGCCTTGCAAGGGACCAGAGCGTGGCACGGTTGCCTCCTTTTGGGCCGCGGCCAGCCACAGGGGCCGGGAGGACTCAAGGAACTGTCATCCAAGAATTCTGCCAAGCCCTACCGTGGGCGCTGCCTTTCATGGCTAAAGAAAATTGGGGGTGGGGAATGGGGTGTTGCTGGGGGGCAGCAAAGGAGAGCGTTGCCCACACAATGAGAATTTCGCCCTCCCCGCCTCGTGAAACGTTCCTTCAGTCTCCACATGGGAGGAGAGCCTTCACCTTTGGCTGGGAGGAGGAGCAGGTGAAGGCCATCTCTCCGCAAGCCCCCGCCCCAGGAGTTCCCCACAATCCCTCTCCATCCTCCCGCTTGGCAATCCAAGCACGCTCGCTCCTGTCTCACGCTGCAGGCCAAAAAAGGAGAGGAAACCTGGCTCTCTGGTGGGCAAGCCCCCCCGTCTCTCCCTTTTGTCTCCCTCAGTTCCTTCCCTATGTGTGTACGTGGGGGAGGGGTTGCAGACAAGGGACCCTCAGGGAGCAGAACAGGGCAAGAGCTCCCGCAAGGGCCAGAATGGGGGCAGAGAGGGCAGCCATTGCAGGGGCCGTTTCCCAAGGGGGTGGTCATTTCCTTTGTCCCCCCCAGCCTCCGCCCTTACAGCCTGGGAGGATTGCCCACCTGCCACCCTGAGCACCCCAGACTCAGAGACACCTTTGAAAGAAAGGGCTTAGCCAGGAGACTTACAGCAGTGGTCGCTTTTTGAATCTTCTGCTGTTCAATAAATGTTTAAAGAAAGACAGCAAAAATTGGAATGAATATATATATACACATATATACACACACACATATGTGGAGGTCTCGTCACCTGGGATTCCAAAGGGGCTCCAGGAAGCCAAGCGAGCATCAGAAGGGGCTTCTGGCAGAGCAAAAGTGTTCCCCAGCCCCACATGCCATTCTGTGCGAGTTCTGGCTGTTTTCAGCACAGAAGGTCCTGGGTTCAAGTCTCAGCAGCATTCCCAGTGTGAGAGGGCTGGGCAATGGGAAATTCCTTGCTCGGATTTTCCTTTGTCGCTTAATAAATGCAATCCAGCCCCCTCCCCTTGTTGTTATTGGTTTAAACCTGGGTTTGGAAAAGGTATTTTTCAGAAGGCTGCCCTTACTCATACTCTGGGCGTTTTTGTACTCAGGAAAAGTTACTTTTTCTTCCAAGGTCTGATGTGAGCACCTACGTGCCTCCCTTCCTCCTAAGGCAGTGGTTCTCAACCTGTGGGTCCCCAGATGTTTTTGGACTTCAGCTCCCAGAAGCCCTGAGCATTGACCATAGTGGCTGGGGCTTCTGGGAGCTGAAGTTTACAAACATCTGGGGACCCACAGGTTGAGAACCACTGTCCTAAGGCCACCTCTTGCGAGCAATTTTTGGCCTGAATCTCCACCCCACCCCCACCTCTGTGGCCGCAACACATGCGTGCACCCTAGTGGACATTTGCACACATGAGCACACCAGCCAGTGGGAAGTTCCCAGCTGTGGTGCCCTCTCCCACCACCATCTTTCTCTTCCTCCAATGATGTTTTTTTGTTTTTAATTATTTTAACCCCCCCCCCTTCTGCACTGCCTTTGCTGTGTGTCAAGGCAGTCTGTGGGCCCCTCCCCGCTTTCTCACACTGGTTAGCAAGCCGGCAGGTTCTCACACTCGGCTCCCGTGGTGGTAGCGGGGGGCTGCCCAAAGCCAGACATGTCCACCTGGCCCAGGTCCTTTCCTTTCCCTGCCCTCCACCGGTCAGGGAGAGAGGCCCCTTCTGGCCCTCTGCACAGCCTCCTCTTCCTCCATCGCACGCCCAGCCCAATGGGCGAGGAGGGACCGGGGGCACCTGGCAGGCAAGCCAGGGAGGGCTCCCCCGCTGGAACTGGCCCGGCTGGGCTGAGATGCCCACTTTCCAGGCTGGGAGTTTGGATGGAGCACCCCGAGGAGGAAATTTTGCCTGGACTCGTCTGTTCTCTCTTCCCTTGGCTTCAGCCTAGGGCCCCCAAAAGCTGAGCACACACTGTTTTACTTTTCCTCCTTTCAGCTACATCTACTGAGTGGGGTGATGGTCCCTCCCACTGGCCTGCCATCTAGGGCTGTTGTAAAGTGGCTGTAAGTTCTGTCAGAAGATCCACAAATCTGGGTCAGCCCCAGAGTGGCTTCTCTCTCTCTGCCCTGTCACTGTTTGACCAGCAGCCATTCCCTCCTCTGGGAAGCCCACGAGAAGGACAGGAGCAAAGCTGCATCCTGCTCCAGCTTATGTTCCCCATCCACTAGTCCCAAGAGAACCAGGAAGAGCACCCGCCCTATAAAATACCACAAAAAGCTACGTACAGGTGCAGAGGTGGAGTTGGGTAGGTGGTGCAGGGGTGTAGCTACATCAGGGAGGTGAGAGCATAACACACACACACATACTGCCAATAAGAGTTCTGCGTACTCCAAATGAAGTATTCCTGCAGTCCCCCAGCATTTGTTGCTGCAGTGTGCCTTCGTGTCATTTCTGGCTTAAGGCAAACCCGTTTTCCTGGCAAGATTTGTGCAGAGGGGTTTTGCCTTTGCCCTCCTCTGAGCCTGAGAGAGAGGATTTGTGGCTGAAGTGTCAGCGTGTCAGAGGGAGAACACAAGCATAGAAAGAAAGGAGGTTCTGACTAAATATTGGCAGAAATGGAGCTGTGCCGGTCATGTGAGCTGCTGATGTTCTGACTAGGAGCTGCACCGGCCGGCCCTTCCCAGACATGGGAAGCGGAAGGCCCACCTGCCTGGCCCTGCCCTGCCCGGCCAAGCCTCTTGCAAGACAAAGCCCCCCTGCTTGTGGTGACCCCTTGGCCGCAGTGACCCTGGCGCCCCTTAGACTGTCCAGGTCCTCTTCCCAGGACGTTCCCAAATCCCCTGCCCTTCTCTCTCCATCTGTTTGTAGAACAGTTTAACCTAACAAGATTAACCTAGTTGCGGGGGGGGCGTCCTCTTCTTTGCTTTCCCCCTCACGGCTTTTTCTCTTTTCTTCTCTTGTCCTCCCAAAA
The DNA here is from genome assembly GCA_948472985.1 of Iguana delicatissima. Lineage (NCBI taxonomy): Eukaryota > Metazoa > Chordata > Lepidosauria > Squamata > Iguanidae > Iguana > Iguana delicatissima. The sequence goes on along the minus strand of CAOKZL010001001.1, from coordinate 10,791 downwards.
GAAGAAAACAGCTTTCAGTTTTGGGACAATGGAAGAGCAAAACCCCCTATTTGTAAGGGGTGCCAACAATGGCCACCGTTTTCATCTCAATGTTAGCTTGGTGGGAGGGGGTAGGAGAAGGAAGCTCCCCCCAAAAAAATCCAGCACTGAATGCAAAGAGGGGCTAAGGGGAGAGGGCTTAAGAAGATGGGCTTGTTTGCCTGGTCAAAGAATGGGGAAGATCCCCTCCCAAACATCCCATGATTGTGGGGGAGAGGGAGCCTGGCAGCTACACAAAGGCTCTGGGGTTGGTGGGTGGAGCTGGGGGGCCTCCAGGCCAACCTGGAGGTGGGAGAAGCAGGGACCTACTTGTGTGCATACCTGGAAAAGTTCCTCCACCCCCAGGAGGGGAGACCAGGGAAGAGCTCCAGGGAGCGCAAAGCAAGAGCCCAGCCTGACATGGCAGTGGTGGCTGGCAGTTGGAGTTAGTGATAGTGACGGGCTGGGTGGGCCTCGGAACATTCAGGGGTGGCTTCCTCTCTTCTTCTTAATTCATTAATTAGTATTCAATGCACTTAAGAGAAAAAGTACCTAAGGAACGTTTAATAAGATGAAATTAATGGGGTCGCCATAAGTTGCCCCACGCAGGTAGGAAACGTCATCCCCTGCTGAGAGGGCACCCCCTGGGCTGGGTTCCTTTCTTGTCCCTGCTTTGTCTCCCCAAAATTTTTGGCAGGGCTCTGGGGGACAGGTGGGGCCCCCTTCTCTTCTCTCTGCTCCATCAGCTGCATTCTCAGCCCAGAGGAGAACGGTGAGTTTTGCTGAGCAGAGGGAAGTGATGTCCTTAGGTGTGAGAACCGGGAGAGATAGGTCAGCTCAGATAAGAGGCAGAAAATCCTGATTTTGGAAGCAGGCGGCTGGTGATAAAGAGTCTGGTTTGGGAACAGGGAGGCGTGGAAGCCAGGGGAGGTGCAGCCAACCTGGTATCTGTCTCCTGCTCAGCCAAGGGGGTCTGGCCCTTGGCCTTTCTTCACACCTGCCAACAGGTCCTTCTGAGACAGGCAGCCTCCGGAGAGGGTAGGCACCAGCCGCAGTCGCAAGGCGGGCATAGGCAAGGGTCGGGCCCCAGGGCATGCCCACGGCCCTCAGACTGCCCTTTCTCTGGCCAGGAAGAAAGCATCGTCTTCCTCCAAGCCTCCAGCAAGAACTCTCTTTGGCAGACTACAGGACCCACGTGCTCAGTGCTGTCAACGGCTGTCAGGTTGATTTCAGCCCTTCAGTCCAGACTCAGGGCAGCCGTTGCAGTTTCCTCCTCAACAGAGCCTCTCTGTCTGTAGCAGGGTCTGCCTCTTTTCCTACCCCCTTCCACCTTCTCAAGCATTCTTGCCTTCTCCAGTCCTGTTTTCTCATTGTGGTGGTTTCCAAAGAAGTAGCCGTGTCAGTCTCCTGCAGCATAAAGATCTTCTCATGATGTGTCCAAAGTATGACAATCTCAGCTCAGTTGTCTTGGCTTCTAGGCTTGATTTGCTGTAAGACCCATTCAGCTGTCTTTTGGGGGGGGGGAGTCCGTAACATTGGCCAGTAACACTCTCAGGCATGCAAAATACCTGTTTTGGAAAATCAGGACTTGGACTTCTGGGGCCTTCTGTGTTGTTTCTCTGTCTGGCTTTTGGCAGTCTGTGTGGCCCCCCAGAGGAGAAGCGTGGCCCTCGGAAACATCCACTGGGCTTGCCCACCCCCTGCCCTAGCCCCCTTGGCCAGAAGGGGCAGAAACCAGACACCTCCTTAAAGGGGGCCCCCAGCTGCCCTTCCTCTTTCAGCTGAGCTGGAAGCCTCCATTGGTTGGTTGTTGTTGGATTGGGAGGAACTGGAGAGAACAAACAGCGGGGCTTCTATTTGGGGGGGGTCCTGGCAGTGGTTTTGAATCCCCCCCCCTCCTGGAAGGAGTGGGAGTTTTATTGCTGTTCACAGCAGGGACTTGGCTCTGGAACCAGCCCGCCTCGCCTTTTAGGAATAAAACGGTTGTGTGGTTTTGGGTTGCTTTTTTGAAACGGTGGTGAGCTGTTCTTGGCTTATTCCTCCATTCTCCTCCCCACGGACCCCACCGGCTTACAGAAAGGGTGGAGGGCTCCTTGGTTGCAAGGTGACGGCTGCAAAGCAAAGGAAGAAGTTGGCAGTGAAGGAAGGAGGCAGGGTGGCACCAGGTGCTGTGCGAGTGGCGGAGCGTTGCAAGCTTCCTTGGATTTTGCACATGGCTTGAGCAGAGGAGATTTTTAAAAAGCAGTTTTTAAATTTAAATTTTCAAATATGATTACAAAGGAAGGGGAAGAAAGCAGGGGAAGACAGGGGAAAGTACATGGTATGTGAAGGTGGGCTCTATAAAATATTCATTCACGCTTTGTTAAAATAGCAGAGATCTTCTGTCTTTGAAGCGGACAGGCCGTGCACAGCGTCAGGAAAGCCGCAACGCTCAAAGCACCCAGGATCCAACCCCGTGGGCCTCCCCATTAGATTCCACATCACAGGGAGTCTAATTTAAAAGAACACATGCATGCACCATTCTAAAAGTGTTTCTTTTGGGATTTGATATTTATTCATTTTCAGCACAGGATACAAACAAACCAATCTATAACCACAGAAAAAGTAAAGAACAGGAGAAAAGAAACAAAACCACATACAAACCATACACATGCCCAACTGGAACTAGAATTAAACTGAAACATAATTTCACAACCTGTTAGTTACTAAAAGACTCATCTGTTACAAAAGTATTTCCCATACAAAATAAATACCAGGTTGATATATCTGACTGAGGAAGGGTTACCACTGAATCCGCCCCATCACATGTCGCTCTGCATCCCATATTGGAAGAAAAGCAAGGTGTAAATTTAACTGATCAAAGGAAAATCAGAGCAAAATCACATTTGGCTAAAACATACTAAAAGTTTAGAAATAAACTTTGAGGCCCCCCGCTAAACTGCAAACCCCAGGATTCCATAGGAGGTTGAAAGTGGAATAATAGCACTATAACAGGCTAATGCAGACATGGCCCTGGTCTCCGGGTTGCAGTGAAATGCTCCAACCACGACGCCATGTTGGCTCAACTCATATCTGAATACATGGGACTAAAAGGTCTCTTGATCAATCGATTGATTAGATTGGCAGGTTTCCGTCATTGCTTCTGCTGCCACCGTCGCTGCCGCTGACCCCAATTTATTTGGACTTACAGCAACCCTGGGCAAGCCAAAGAGGCCAAGTGGCCCATCATCAAAAGCAGGCCAGGTGGTGGGGGATGGCAGCAGACCCGAGTGCTTCCCCCCAGCCCCGAGTCTTGCTCTTCCTGGTTCTCCTGCCTCAAAACTGTCTCTGTCAGAAGCCTCTTGGCCCAAGAGCAGCTGGGAACATCTGGAAGGCTGCCTTGGTTAACACCAAAGTGTGTCGTGGTTTCAAGCATGACCTCCTTTTAGCTCCTGCGGAGACGGGAGGCGAGGAGAAAAGGGAGGGGAGCAGAGGGCAAATATTATAGGGGAGGGGGTTGCATTGACACAGTGATTTAGCCAGGCAACAACAGCCCGATTAGCCAGGCTGCCAGAGGAGGGCCCAGCTACTCACTGGAGGAACTGGGGAAGGGTTTGCAACCCTGGGATCAGCCATAAATCAGATAAATTAAGTTTGGGACAAATTCCCTGACCAAAACCAGAATCTGGGATTAAGGGCCTGGAGGACTGCTTCTCTGCTTGGAGGCAGGGACCCCCGCCCCGCTTCTGCCCAGCCTGCAGGAGCAAAGAGGGTTGCCAGATTCTCCTTCCAGAAAAGCTGCCCTCCCCCCAGCAGAGCCAAGAGAAGCAAAGCCCAGAACTTGCAAAACAAAAAATTCTTTCCCAAAAAATAATTGGTTCCCCTTAAGTCATTGCATTCTTTTGAGAAGGAATTCAGTGCCTTTGCTCCTGACTGTGCTGGCTGGGGATGCTGGGAATTTATTTTGTCCTTCTCTCCGCCCCCCCCGCCCCCCCCGCAATTCCAAACTCTGGTCTGGCGTCACCCTCTGCCTTGGGATTGTGGACATTGTGCAGAAATTGCTAATATTGTTTGGCTTTTAATGCAAGCGAGGGAATAATTTTCACTTGGCAAATCACATACTTGTTAACCGATGAATGCCTTGCAATTTCTATCGCTGTGCACATTACTGAAACTTCAAGGTCACTCAGTAACGCTCTGAGATATTGAAGGAAGTGTGAAATCACAGCACTGACTGTACAAAGAAACCAGAGAGGTTGCTCCTTCTGAGAAGGAAAAGTTACCAGCAGCATTTCCACTCTCGTTCCTTGGTACCCCAGAACCAACACAGACAGCCCCGGCATTTCTTCAGGCGTTTGTGGCTTACGGTGACTCCATCACAGGGTTTTCTTGGCGGGATTTTTCTGCCTCAGACGCTGAGACAGTGTGATTTGCCCAGTGGGCTTCCTTGCCATAGTAGGGGTCTAAAGCCCGGTCTCCCAGAGTCCCGGGGCCACCACTTAATCAACTTGAAAGCCTTGTTGATTAATCTCTTGGCTTAAACTGGCCAAAAATGGCAGTCTTTTGGTTCTCATGGTTGTGCACCTTCAAGGTGTTTCTGACTTACAGCAACCCTGCGGCTGAGAGTGTGCAATGTTTCCAAGGCCACCCAGTGGGTTTCCGGGGCCGAGCAAAGGGGAATCGAGCCCTGGCCTCTCTCTTTCAATGCACACCCCCAAATCCACTCCACATCCCTGGGGTTTTGATGCTGCAAGGGACGTGGGGAGAATTACAGTGGCTTCGTACCTGTACGCGTTAGGAATATTTGGGCAGCTTTTTTACGGCTGTTTGGGCTGCTTGGGAGAGTCTGGGAATTGTAGTCCAAGCTAAGGACCAGATGGACCCTTGTTCTGATCCAAGGAGGCCGGTTTGGGCTTCTTAGGAAAGCAGCTTAGTGACCGCCATGGTTGAGCGGGGCCTCCACCTCCGGAGCCCGCCTGCCTCTCCCTCCCGAGTGCTGAGGGGGCTGCGCCCGGCAGGGAGGTGGACTTCGGGCCTGCTTTGCCCTTCCTTTGGCCTCTCAGCAGGAGCCCCCCTGCTCCCCAGCCGGCCGGGGGTGGGGGCGAGGAGGCAACAGCCGGCGGTGGCGGCGGCCTTCCACGTGGAGACCCCCTGTTTACTCACAAAACAGCCCCCCACAGAGCCGCACAGGGGGAGCGGCCTCCTCCGTTTGGCCCTTCGCGCAGCGGCGGCCGGGGCGCCCCATAAAACCGGCAGCAGGGCAGAGGCGGGGGGCGGATCGCAGGCGCCCCACGGAGACAAGGGGCCCAGAAGAACCGGGGCTGCTTTGATTTGCGAAGGGAGGGGGCCTGCAGCGGAGCCGCCCTCCTCCTCTTCCTCGGGGGCCCAGGGCAAACTCCCCGTGTGCCTCCCAGCAGGGTCCCAAAGCGAAGCGGGCGGGGGAGATTTTGACCCCCGTCTCGACCTGCTTGCACCCCCCTCCCGCCCCCGCCCACAGGACCCGCCTGACAGCCGCGCCGGGCCTAACACGCGAGACCGAGGGCCTCCCCCGGGGGGCTCCGGCCGCGCTTCCCAGGGCGGCGACGGAGGGAGGTTCGTTTGGAGGGCCCCGGGGGGTCCCTTCCCACCCTGGGAGGGCGCAGCCCCCGCAGCCCCCCGGCCTTTTCTCGCCCCGCTTGTTCCTCCTCTTGCCCTTTTTGTTGAGTTGTTGGGGGGTGTCGCGAAGCTTGGAGAAATGGGCTTTGTGACTGACTGACTGACTGACTGACTGACTGATTTTTTCTACCCTTCTCAGGAAACCTTCAGCTCCCCGCTGGCTCCCAGGACCCTCCCCCGCCTTCGTCTTCCCAGGCGCGCCTTTGCCACGCGCGGCCGCAAGGACCAGGAAGCTGGTCCTTGTTGGCCCCCAAAAGGGAGGCCAGGGCCGCCCCTGGGAAGCTGGACCCGGGCGCCCCCCCTCCTGCTTGCCGCCGGCTTTTGCGCAGCCTCTCCGGGGGCCTCGAGCCGCGGACCCCCTCGGTCTCCCCCGGAAGTCTGGCCCGGAACCCCGGGGGTGCTCTCTCCCCGCCCCATCTCCGCTGCGCCCCTCGGTCTCTCTCTCTCTCCCCCCTCCCCTCCGCCTGGGCGGCACCAAACCGGTTTTTCTCCTTCTGGGGGCCCTTTTGTTTCCGCTAGACGGGCTCCCTCCCTCGCTCCTTCGCTCCTGGGCCCCGCGCCGCCTTTCCTTTCTCACGCTCGGCGAAGAAAGCGCGCAGCTGCCCCCTCCCCGCTCGCTCTTTGGGTTCAGGTGGCTTTGAAGGGAGGCGCTTTCCCCGGGGACAGAGCGGGAGCCAGCGAGCCCTCCCTGCCGCGCGCTCTCCGGCCTCCGTCCGAGCCCCCCCGGGGCAGCCCCCCCGGAGACCCCGGGAGCAGCCGCGCAGCAGGGCGGGCGCCCGGCCAGCTCTTCCCGGAGGCGCGCGGGCATCGTGTCCGGGGGCGGCGTCGCCCCCCACAAAAACTCCCCGGGAGGCGCGCGGGGTGGGAAGGGGAGGAGGAGGAGGAGGAGGGTCGGTTGCCTGCCTCTCCAAACCGAGGCGGACTGTAGCTCCCATCACTCTTCTCCAGCAGGGAGGCTGGTGGGAGATGCAGTCCAGCATCCTCTGGAGGACCACACCCCTCCTCCTTGGTCCGGCTAAAGCTTAGGCCCGAAGCAGCAGGGCGTCTCTTATTTTGCCTTGCTAGGGTCTCCCGGTGTAGTGGCCCTCTGTCTTTGGCCCTTCGCTGGCTCTGCTCTGTACTTGCAGGAGGGGTCCAGGCCTCATTCCTTGAGCCCCCAGGCTCCAAGGGGAGCAGCCTTTCTCTGTCCATGTGGGGGGGCTGGGAATTGGGGACACCCCCAGCTTTGCTACTGTCGCCCTCCCCACTCATTGGGTCAACATACACAGATCTGTTACTGCCCCTTTCCCTCAAGGCTGTTCTCGCCCCTCCTTTGCTGCCTCCCCCTCAGTCCCCCTCACTCTGCTGCCTCAGCAGAGGGCCGAAGGGGTTAAGCCACCCCCACTCCCCGCTCACGCATAGCCTCCTGCAAGCACAGGCAAGAATGCAGGCGGGCCGGGCCGGGCCGGGTGTGGCAGGTACAGGTGTGGGGCAGCCCAGGCGGGGCTTGGTGGGAATCTGGAGTGCCTGGAACACACCCCGCTCTCCGCCCCACAGCTCAGAGGGAGCATGAGAAGCTCCCTGTGGCCACAGCCCCAAACGGAAACAGTGGCGGGGGGGAGTTGGTTCCCTAGGCTCCTAAGGGGACCAGTTTGAATGCCAGGCCTTTTGAAGGGATTCAGCAAGCCATGTGTCTTGCAGCCCCCCTCCCCAGTGCAAGATGGAGGTGGTTGCATGAGGGGAGAGGCTGGAAAGCTGAGTGGTTACTGTTCCCTCTTGCCTTGCCTCTAGGGGAGACCTTTCAAGCCTACCTGGCAAGCTCTGTTGTGTGGTTGCTCTCACAACAACCCTGTGAGGGGGACTGGCAGGCCAACCCACCCACCTGCCCTTGGTGCTCCCATTTCACAGATGGAAAGCCGAGGCTCAGCCTACGGGGCTCTCCTGCAGCCTCACAAGACCCCCACGGAGCAGGTCCAGGTGCAGATTTACACACACACACACACACACACACACACACACACACCCTGTAGGTGCCGCAGCCAGGAGCTGGGGTGCCATCAACCAAGAGGCACACAATGACGACCACAACAACCACAACCATAATTATAAAGGGCGATACCACTTGGAACATGCTGCATTAACTGGAGATGCTTCCCTAATTCGTGGTTTCCAGGACAGAATCCAAATTACTGATGGTCCAAAACTCCACTCGGTGGCACCCAGAAGACTCAACTTCACGGTCTGTCAGGTGCTGCTGAGTGCAATTTGTCACCGTCAGTAATTCAGATTCTGTTCAAAAATCCAGGAATCAGGGAAGTCCCTTCCAACAAGGTCTCACCGTCAGTAAATATTTTCCAAGCCAGGAAAGGTCTCTCTTGAGAGAGAAAGGGCAGAAAGGGAAAACAGGTACATGCCTAGTACTTTGGACTGCGGCTCCAAGAATTCCCTTCCCTCTGCTGGCTGAGGGATGCTGGGAGATGTAGTCCAAGAATAGATAACATTTTCCAAACTAATGGCAATTCTCCCTGGGACATGGCAGGGAAAGGAGGAGGCAGCGGTGTTGTGTCCTTTGAAATTGTCCCAGTCAGGCCCATTTATGATATTTTGTCACCTTTAACAAGAGGTGATGTTCCGGGAAATGGGCTCAGCCGCTGAGAGCGTTCCCAGCCTCCGCCTCCTCCGCCTCCTCATCATTGGCAACCTTGCTTTTTCCCCCAAGACTGGTACTCGGGGTGGCTTACAAATTAAAATGATTATGATATAGCTAAAAGCATATGAAAGTCAGTAGTTAAATAGAATTAAACTATCAACAGCATTTAAAAACATTTTAAAATGTAGAAATCACATGAGTGGAAAGTAGCTGAAGAACACAAAAACCATACAGCAGTCTCTTAAAAGCCCTTTCCTTAAAAACCTTCAGTTCTAAAAGCCTGCTGGAAATATAAATAAATCTTTGCCTGCTGTCCAAGGGACAGCAAGGACGGGCCATTCCAGCTTCCCCAGAGAGGGTGTTCCAAAGTCTCGGGGCAGCCACTCTAGAGGCCCCGCTATCTGTGTGCTCAAGCTGGACTCATGTCACTTACCCACCCACCCCGTGAGGAGGGCTGCCTCCTGTCTCTCTGCATGGTTTCAATGTGTTGGTCTTGTTTCCTTCCAGAGGACGGAGGATAATTTGCCTCGGTGGAGGGATTGGACCTTTGGGCCATTCCCTGTCCCAGAGGAGGCATCCTGTCACACCTCTGCGTGGCTCAATGGTGTGGCCTCCCTTCCTTCTTCCACTCAGTAGCCGTATGTTGTCCGGAACAGCTGCGCAGGCGGAAGCACAGCGACCTCCCTCCCTCTTGGTTAGATGCGGCGGGGGGCTCTCTGTGCCTTCTCCTCATCATACGGGGGTGCTGTTCCCTGTCCTTTGGGGCCTCCCTTGGGCATCCCCAGAGCCACGGCTTCCTGGCTGGGGAGCGGGCGGCCTGGTGGCCCTGAGCCAAGAGGAGCCTCCTTCAAAGAGCTGCTCTGCCAGCTCCCCACCCAGCCAGGCCTGGGGTGTGGAGGCCCTCAGTTGGGATCAGAGGGAGCCGCTGAGGTGCGCGTGAACGGCCGCCGCCCTTGCAGAGGCCTCTCTGGGGGCCTGCGGGGAAAACCCCATCCACAGTGGGGTGGATCCACCCGGGTCCTCTCTGACACAGAATTTCTCCCCTTGGTTGAGGGAGCCCCCTGTTCTCCTCTGTCTCCGTGGCCGGAGGTTTCCTGGACTGGCCTCAGGGGAAAACCTGCACATTGAATAGGAGTAGGAATAAGAGAGCCGGCCTGGTGCAGTGCTTTGAGCCTTGGACTCTGGAGACAGGGGTTCAAATCCTCCCTGCTCAGCTGTGGAGACCCACTGGGTGACTGTGGGAAAGCCACACTCCCTTACCCTCTGAGGAAGGCAAAGGCAAACCCCTCTCAAGAAATCTTGCCAAGAAAACCCTCTGATTGGTTCATCTTAGGGCTGCTGTAAGTCAGAAACAACACAAATCTTGCTGCAGTTAGCTCCGTCCCTTTTTACACCAGTTGTCTCCACCTGTCCCCCTTTCCACCTGCGAAGGAGGAAAGCTGCCGATCCCCTGAATATTGCTGATTTCCACCTCTGTCAGTTGGGGCTGATGGAGGAGCTGGGGGCAAGCCCTGCAAAATAGGTTCACAGGGTCCCAAGGGAGGGGGAGCTGAGGGGCAGGGCCAAGGGGCCACTGAGGGGGGCAGGCAGGCTGGCTGGCTGGCAGAGTCAGTTGCCCAGGTGAGGGCCACTCCAGAGGAGAAGGAGGAAGAGGCCTCCTTCCCTGGCAGTTGGTTCCCACGCTCGGGCAAACCTTGCCAGCTCACCCTTAGTCACTGCCAAAATCCCAGACGGGCTTTTTGCTGCCTCCTGAGAAACGGAACTTGGCTGCCACCCTCCTGAAGCAACCCTCAGCAGGGCACAGGAGTCACACCGGGACTCGGTTCCCACGGCAGCGTTTCCCAAGCCCCAGAGCGAGAGAGGGACGCTCCTGAGAAGCGGGGGTGTTGGGGGGGTCTCTCCGACCCCTCTGCCTCTCCCAGGGTTGGAAAAAACCCAGGCGGGGTCTTGCTGGACCAGAGTGAAGGCTGGCCAAGCCTCCCCCATCTCTTTCCGGTGGGGGCCGACCCCCAGACACCCCTGAACTCCCGCCGGGGAGGGATCTGAGGAAAGTGGGTGCACAAACTGGTTTCCCAGGAACCTTTCTAGCTCTTTCTTGCAGCTCCAAAAAGCAGCTATCTAGCCCTGATGGTGGCAAAGATAATTCTGGAAATAATTTCGGCGGAGCCTGATAATGTCTTGCCAGTTAGGCGATATTTCCAGCAGACAGATGGCAGGTTGTCCCCGTTCTGCATAGCTCCCTTCTACTCCCATCTCCCTGTGTCTAGCAAACAGGAACCCATTGGGCAGAAAAGGAGCGAGGTGCTCTGGGTTGGCAGCTCTTATGGAAGGCACAGCACCTGGCGCTTCTTGATGCAGAAGACGGGGGTCCTGGCTATGCTTTCTGTGGGCACGGCAGAGAGGAGCGTCCAGACTCTTTATCGTTCTTCTCTTTTGCTAGTTCTAATCTAGGCAGCCCAGGCCTTGCAAGGTTTGCTTAGAACAAGCAGCTTAGGTTTAGTGAACCTGAG